>OY039093.1:5081027-5681027 GCA_955850985.1 Elophila nymphaeata
AATTGAGTAACAAAAATTCTAATTGCATCATGAAACCCAAAAGAAATTTTTTTTTTAAGTAATCGATTTCTAATAGCGAAAATATGTTGAAGTTAGGTATCATTATAAACTCTTTAAAATATTATTCAGTTATTTTAAGTGGAACAGCCCGCGCAACGCCATTGAAGTTTTGAAAAAAAAGTTCATGTACACACTGTTACACCTTAACTTACACTTTGATGTTGGGTTTAGTTTAATGTTTTAATTAGTATCCATTAAAATACACGTTACTTTTTTACTTTTGTTATATAGACTGTGTTGTTTATTAAAAGAGGATTCCAGGAAAGTTCGTGATTTTTTGTATAAATATAAATATTTTTTTTGATAACTTTTATGTGTATTTGTTTAGGTTTTTTTTATTTTAAACGTTAATATATGTCTTTCACTAAATGATTGTGGTGTTTCAATAGCATTAAGTATTTTTTTAATAAAAAGCTATGGTATTTAGTAAAACATGTTTTTTTAAAAACTTATAATTGAAGCGCATGCGCGGGCTGAAAATGTTTGTTTATTTAACCGTTTTTTAGCTAAAACTACTTTTTTAGGTACACTACAACATAATATTACTATTAGAATTTGATTAATCAACTTTTATTTTTTTCCATACTAGAGTGACCCACCCTAGTGTATGTAATAGTCCTTCAGTAAAAACGTGAAATAAATAAATAAAAAGTAGCTTTCATAAGTTGCTTTTTATTATTAAAACATACAAAGAAAACTTGTGAAAATATTTAATGAATGGTATAAGTGAAAATGGGATTAAATATTATATTAATATCTCATGCAGATAACGATCTTAGTTTATTTCGCAAATTGTATAGATATTATTTTTAATGAATAAAAAAATACTGAAAACTAATTATTGAAAAAGAATATCCAAATAATTACGCATACTTCCTTATATATTCGTTAAAAAGTACCGGTATACCGGCAGAGATTTAGGTACTTCTACATAAAACACAAACAAGTGAGAAAAAATAAATAACAAATGTTTAGCATCCATTGACTTCCGGAGTTTGTGAAACGAGAAAAATAAATGAAGCAGTTTGTTTATTCATTACAATATTGAAGTAGCTACAGTAAATTTGTTCACAAGCCCGACAAAACTCGTAGTTTACTTAAAAGCTGTTATATAAAATAATTTACTCACGCTGATATCGAAACATTCACGTAGCATATCGGCGTAAACTTCATCTTCGCCCATCCATTGATGCTTGGATGAGAGGTCTTTGAAGAAAGACCCTTCGGAAGCACAACACCGGCAAATGCCACTGTTCATTACTCTCTCCATGATTCATAGATTTAAAGTATCACTAATTATTCCTATTACACTTTATAAACAAATTTTAGGGACGCTAAATTATTTTAGTAATAATAGGTTTAACCACCATTTTGATTTTTGTAATAGTTTTTTTTTTGGTTTCATTTTCCCTGTTACGGGACGGCAAAGGGATCTAGCCCATACAGCCAAGTCTTTAGTTTCATCTTCTTTCTTGATTTTTGCATTAAAATATGGGTGCCACACATTTTAATGCATCTAGGGAGTGCTTGGCGAGAAATGCATGGTACAGACCTCATGATGGTGACTGATGAGAATTGTATAGTGGCATTTCCAACCACTATACAATTCTCAACGCCACATACACAAAACCTTTATTTCAATGATTCCTTATAACTGTTCGTCAACACGGATGCTTATGCAACAAAACGACACCACTTTCACTGCACAAAATCCACTCCGAAGCAATTTTGAATTATCGAAATAAAGATCGACATCCAGACGCCATGATTTCCCGCCAAACACTCAGTTTTTTTTTTCTTGAAGTTGATTTGGCAATGGCAACAGAATGTAATGCCGATATTACATGGTTCAATTTCGGTCCAATAGTTCTTTCAATTTCATTGCTTCAATGCTTAGACAATTTAATGGTCTAAGGCTTCAATGGCATTGATACATATAAATATGCGAAATAATACGACTGCGCATTCTCATTGAAAACTTAAATTCACCGAACGCTTATATTGGTTATCACATATTTATTGATACTACGTAATTGGTTATTGACGTCATTATAATAATAATCATTTACTCACAACCCAGCATTACACATTAAATAGGTGAGTATACATTGCTTGATCACATCAGAAATGATGAGATCCGTAGGAGAACCAAGGTCACCGATATAGCCCAAAGAATTGCGAACCTTAAGTGGCAGTGGGCAGGGCACATTGCGAGGAGGACTGACGGCCGCTGGGGCGGAAAGGTCCTTGAGTAGTGACCACGTAACGGGAAACGCAGCGTTGGTAGGCCCCCCACAAGGTGGACTGACGATCTGGTAAAGGTCGCGGGAAGCCGCTGGATGCGGGCAGCGCAGGACCGACCGGTTTGGAAATCCTTGGGGGAGGCCTATGTCCAACAGTGGGCGTCTCTCGGCTGAAATGATGATGATGATGATGATGATACATTGCAGTGGTTTTATTGCAATGTAAAACAAAGTAGTAGACTATTTGTACTGTATTATCAGGATCAGTCATTTAATAGGAAATGTCGTTAATTATGCAATGTTCAATGCTTTTCAATGGTATTGCTTCACTTTAATTGAACCGTGTAATATCCGCTTAGTTTTAATGTATGTATGTAATAGTTCTAAGTTTCAAACTTGTAAAAACAATCGAAGGTTATTCTTATAATACAGAATTTTAGATCAAAAAACAGTATTTTACTTTCGTGCTAGCTAAAATCGCGCTGATATTAATTTCTTTCAATTCATTGCGAGATAAAAGCTCAGTAAATATATTCAGTTTAGTTTTTGAACGTGCTTTTTTATTTTTTTATTTTACATGCAATGGAAATTTAGTTTTAGCGGTAATAAAACTAACTAAGAATGTCGCTTTGGCAAAAGAGAAAGCCTGTATATTGTTAGTTTTTCTTCTATTACACCATAAGATAGCTCAATGGTGAATAATGACTATAGATAAATTATCTTAAATGTTTATTTTACATAATTTGTTTGGCTGTTTGGTTTTCAATTCATTTGTCTAGAATAATTTAAAAGTATTGACGGTGACAAAATGTCAATGTCAAAGGCCACCAAAAATAAAAAATCGCTTCTTTTCTGGCCAATTAAATGCATAAATAATTGCATTCCAATAAGATCGCATATTGTTCGTATTCGTATTTTATGCGGTAAAAATGTCCTCTGTTTCTAAATGTTTGTGTTGTTTGCTGCGACCACCAGATAAAGATCTGAAATCCTCGTATAAAAGACTAGGGAAGACTGAAGTATACGCTGATATGCTCAAAGAATGTTTTGAGATACCTGTAAGAAGTTTTGGTGATTATTTATTTAGTTATTAGAGAACATAATTTAACTAAACCTCTGTAAGTATATCACATAGCAAAATATTTTGTAAAAGAGCTTATTTACTGAAGGTACGAAAAGCTCACATTCCCAAAAGGGGTCGAGCAGAGCTTCAGGTAACATTCGGTTACACACAAAGCCTCATCTCGCAGTAGGTATCCCGAAATAGTGACAGGTTGCCAGCCTGACGCCTACACAAAAGGAGAACCAAAACCCAAAATTAACAATCCTTTAGTAAACAAACCAACTATAGCCAGGACAGATGATTACCCTTAAAATCATCTCAACAGACCGGGTATTTATTATCAAGTGCCATAAATACTTATTTATAAATTATCTAGTGCAGTTTAGTTTGTTTATTCAATGTAGGCTTTTTAACAAAGCACTTATTGATGTCAATAACAAATATGTAGCTACTGAAATATAAATTATTAGATATCGAGTAGGTACATACCTACTCTCGTCAGTATAACTATGTAGAAACTATACATAATTTTTTATTGCCATGGGTGGTTATCTTCGGTGAAGTCTTTCACCCTATACTATGCTTTAGCGATCAGTTGACTATTAATTCTCTTTTTGAATTGTGTAGCCGTCAAAGTTAACAGTTCATCTGGTATTCTATTGTAAAACCTTATGCTATTCCCTACAAATGAATTACTAGTCTTAGCAATGAGTCTGAGCTTTGGGACCACTAATTTATATTTAGCAGTGGCGGATTTACAAATTTGCCGCCAGTAGGCTAAGCAATTTTGCTGCGCCTACTACTTTTAAAATTCGATACTCTAGCCTAGTTCCATCGAGCATATGCCTATTTCACAATCGTATTGATTACATTTGCAACTTTATTGTGCTCTTCATCATTACATTAGCTTTATTCCCGTTATTAAAAATAATAATTTTCCTTTTCCTTTCCCAAAATTTGGTCCATATTTGCTTGCCCTAAAATCTGCCGCCCTAGGCTCCAGCCTACTCAGCCTACTGGTAAATCCGGCACCGGTCTAGTGCCTAAATTCAAAGTTCCATGGCTTTATTCACAAACGAAAAAACAAAAAAGTAATAGTATGCGGCGACTTTAATGTTAACATACTTAATAAAAACAAAATATGTATGGATTTCGAAAACTTACTACTTAATTTTAATCTGAAATTATTAATCGATAAACCCACAAGACTTAGTAGTAAAACGTGTATAGATAACCTCGCTACAAACATCAAGCGTTGTAAGTCTTATATACTGGACCTAAGTTTATCAGATCACTCTGCACAGCTACTTAAAGTACCTGTCAAAGAATATTGTACTTTGAAATCCTGGCGTATTAAAAAACGAGATTTAAATAAAGAGAACATAAAAAAATTCTGCGACGCCTTAAGTAGTTTAAGTTTTACAGAAGTTTATAAGCTGACAAGCGTTAACGAAGCTTTTTCTTCACTACATGGAACAATATGCATGTTTTATGATCTTTGCTTTCCCTATTACACTCTTAACATAAAGGCTAGAAAAAGACATAAGTGGATCTCCCGTGGTATCAGACTATACAAATTTTTTGAAAAATACCACATCTTTACTCCACAACAATACGGTTTTCGTCGAAATAGATCTACTAACATGGCTACTTTCAACCTAATGAAGTTAGTCACAGAGTCTATGGACAAAAGGAAAAACATCTGTGCCTTATTCATGGATATGACGAAAGCCTTTGATTATGTTAACCATGGTTTACTGTTACAGAAACTGTGTCATTACGGAATACGCGGCATTGCACTTAAGTGGTTTGAATCCTACCTTAGCAACAGAAAACAGCAAACTGTTATCAAAAGTATCTGCAAAAAATCACTTAAAGAAATAGAACATGTATCGGAATGCAGATATATTGAATACGGTGTTCCGCAAGGAACAATATTAGGACCTCTATTATTTCTAATATATATCAACGACATACCAACATCTATTAAATATCCTATGACTTTATTCGCTGACGATAGTACAATCTTAATAAAATGTAAAAATAATTTGACATATGAAAATGAAATAACAATGACCTTAAATTATATAATTAAATGGCTTGACATGAATAATTTGAATATTAACATTGACAAAACTAAAATAATACACTTTCGACAATACACTAGGGCACCAAACTTGACCATACGCCATAAAGATAAAATACTAGAGCCTGTTGCCTTTACTAAGTTCTTGGGTTTATACATAGACTGTCAAACAAATTGGTTAACCCACACAAATGATCTTTGTACGCGTGTTAATAGGTTTGTCTTTGCACTTAAGTCACTTTCTAGAGTAGCTAGTATTGAAACGGTAGTAACTGCCTACAACGGATACGTTGCCTCTATCCTGCGTTACGGAATTATCTATTGGGGTAACTGCTCTAACAAAGTGGAAGTTTTTAAGGCACAAAAAAAGTGTATTAGGGCCATTAAATCTTTAAAACAAACCGATAGCTGCAAACAACATTTCATAGAACTCAATATACTGACTTTACCTTCCCTCTATATATACGAAACTGCAATGTTTGTCAAAGGGAATTCACATCTTTTTCCTGCCTTAACGTCTGGCCAAACAAGAATCGGCAGACGACATGGAACAATATTGAGTGCACCGGTGGCAAAAACAGCATTAAAAAGAAATAGCTTTTGTTGTATGGCGCCTAAAATTTATAATAAATTGCCGAAAAAAATCAAAGAGAATGAATTAATTATATTTCGTAAGGAATTATTATCACTATTACTGGGCAAAGCATATTATACTCTGTCAGAATATTTAACTGACAAACTGTGAATAAAATTTAACATGGATAGGTACCATAAATCAATTCTCTAATATATGTATCTATTTTATATTTTTGACATTATTATTTATTGACATACTAGTATCGAATTTCTTAATGTATAAATACTTAATTTAATGATAAATAAATTGACATTGTTTTATATTACTGTTAATTAACTAAACATAATTTAATGATATTTGTACGCCTAATAAAGGCCGAACATAGTGAAACAACCATTCTGTACCATCCTATATTATTACCACCTATGTTTACAAATAAATGATTTGATTTGATTTGATTTGATTTAACTTCAATAATGACGAAAAAATAGCCATGTTGATTTTCAGGCTTTATCAGTCCATTTCTCCCTTTTAGGAGTTGAATTCTTAAAAAACCTGAAATAATTGTTTACTTATTTATAGACAGAAGTACTTGTGTGAAGTTTCAAATAAAATATTCTAACTAATCTCATTGCCTCATACAAACTTCGGACCCCGTTTCACCACTGCATGGGTGAAACGGAATTATTTTGAAAAATCTTCTTAGTCCACCCTTCGATCTCAAAATGAACCTACGTGCCAAATTTAGCATCTAGACCCAGTGGTTTAGGGCATTGATAAGTCAGTCAGTCACTCAGTCAGTTTCTTCTTTCAATCCCTCAGCCCCAGATGGGTGAGGGAGAGCGCCTCCCACATGACTTTACACCTTGTTTTTATAGCATTTACAGACTACTTTGGTATGAAGGTTTTCGTTATTTTGACATCTTTGACAAATTATCTACATCATCAACGGGCGAAATAGTAGTCTGTTAAATATATATTTTTTATATCAAAATGTTGTCGCATTCGTTATGTGTACTTTGTTGCTCCTCCATTTTTGGTGGAAATGTCTCATTTTAATTCTGTTTTTTAATATAAAACTGTTCTTCTGCTTGCTTGCTTTTGACAAATGACGACTTTCATCCCCTATTTATTTCGAGAAATCTTAATATATCTTTATGGCCTGGCCATATATATTTTTTTATGGATTTTACTAATTTAAAAAATTTACAGATTAAAACGTTCATCCCCTATTTTAACCCTTGAGGGTAAAATTTCGAGAAATCTTAACATACTTTCTTAATTTCTAACCAAAAGGCCAATTTTTATGGATTTTATTTCAAAAATGAATTATTTTCATTCAAACTTTCATCCCCAATTATAGCCGATTATATTTGGGATGGAATTTCGAGAAATCATCAAATAGCTCTTTCTGAATATTTAACCTAATACCAATTTTTATAACTTTTACTTAAAAATATTTTTTTAAGTAAAATCATAAAATACGTCTTTTTTAATTTCTAACCAAAAGCCATATTCCAAATTTTATGGATTTTTACTTTAAAAATGACGGATTTGCATACAAACTCTAAGGGTATAATTTCGAGAAATCCTAAAATACTTCTTTCTTTATTTCTCACCGAAAGGCCATATACCAATTTTTATACATTTTACTTTAAAGATGACACATTTCCATACAAACTTTCACCCCCTCTTTTACCCCCTTAGGGATTGAATTTTGAAAAATCCTTTTTTAGTGCACCCCTAGACCTCATAAGAAACCTATGTGCCAAATTAAAACCATACAGCAAAAAAATCAAGGAGATAATATTTTTTGGAACAAAATTTATATTACACTAACGTTTATTCCTGCTGGCATCTATAAGGAATGAATTCTAGTGGATGGGCAAAGTGTGAAAGAATGACGGTGTTAAAATCTTTTTGACCCTCCAGTTGCGCCTGCACGACGCGACCATGACTAAGTTGGATAGAAAGTAGCAGGAAGGCATGTAATGATGACCATTAGTCTCAACGGTTTTATTTATCCCTACGATGATTTTCTACGGATTATCCATGAAGACAAGTCATATGGAATTAACGCTAGTATATGGGCGGCTATTGTTCTTCAGATCTATTACTCTAACTAAGAGGTCCTCTCGCGTTAACGAGTAAACTACCTACAAAAGAACTCTTGAAGAGAGTTTATGTGGCTGGCCATATAACTACCAAAACCGCAGTATCGTGACATATAACACCAACACCAATAGTATTTTTTATTTATTTTGGAACTGATTACTCATTTCCAGATAACAATTAGCAATGCAAATGATGGCATATGCGAGGTGTGCATCACACGGCTCAGAGATGCGTGCGACTTCAAGAGTCAGGTGCAGCTCTGCCAGAAGGACTTGCAGGCCAAGTTATCAGCGGGGGAAGTCAAAGGTAAGAGGGAATGGATCAAAGTAGGGTGGTGTAAAAAGTTATATTTTTAATTAAATGCCGCACTGACTTCCTACTCCAGTATTATTTACCCTTTACTTGGAAGGCAAAAGTATTTATGTATATACAGTCGCATGTTTAGTTAGTTTCATTATTAAATCGATCTTGTTTAAATTATTGGCCACGTTTCTATCCAATTGAGCTTAATAATGTTGCTTTATCTCGAAAAACGAACTTTTAAATACAAAATATAATAAATGACTTTCATCAGTTAAAAAAACCTAATAATATAATAAATAGAACCTTGCAGTTCGGCGAGGCGAGTGTGGCTAGCGTGGCGGTTTATCTCTCGCTCTAGCTGTCTTCGCATTTAGGCTCCACTTCTGCTTCCTAAATATTGCACCACCTAAAAAAAGGCCATGTTGACCAACCCGCACTTGGCCAGCGTGGTTGACTAAGGCCCTAATCGCCCCTAATGTGGGGTAGGCTCGCGCCCCTCGGTGGGGACATTATATGAGCTGTTGATGATGATGATGACCTAAAAAAATATTTTTTGGTATATATGGGGTCCATAAGCGTTGATGATATTTTTTTACAAAAAGATCACAGGTGGACAATAAAAACTACTTAGGCTCAGACCTACATCATGCTAAAGAAAACTTGTTTGATACCCACAGCCACAGGATAAAAAAACTAAACTTACTTATTTATTTATTTCAGATGAATCAAGTCCAAAAGTAAAAGAAGAAATAACAGATCCGGATGACGAAAATGAGATATTATTTTTAGGTATGGTTCACTTTTGTAACTTACTCGAAAAACGTTTAGCTTGAACAGCAAATGACCGATGTTATCATTCGCTCATTCTAGAATTAAAAGAAGAATTATCAGACTTCGATGCGGATAAAGATGACAGCGATCGCCTTGTGGAGATGCTGAGCTTGAATGAGGTGACAGTGAAGAAAAAGTCTTTGTCGAAAAAGAAGAATTCGAAGAAGCGAGGCTTGATAGACCAGAATAGTGCTGGTCAGTTTAGAAAGATATTTCTAGGAGAATCTTATTGATTGATTGCTGTTGGTATTGGTAGCAATGGGCAGTTGTTTCCAAGAGCAATCTTATTCAATAATTTTTTATTTAAACCTTACAAAGACATTACAAATGGCTCTTAATACTAGTTACTTTATGGCTTACAATGTTTTACCAACACGATTAGTCCCCTGATTTTCATGGTAAGTCAAGCAAACCTGTGTTACGAAAGTTGTATAGCCTCATATAAAATTGTTCCAAAGATCTTTTTATTCGAATGCATTCCAATAAAAACAGTAATTTAAAAAAGTCATGCAATGTATAAAAAGTTTTTGGGATAAATATCCTACTCGATACATCAATTCCAGTTGAGTGGGAACTACTTTCTTTTGAACTTATAAGACTGGAGCCAATTGTCTCGAAAAATGGATTTTCTTCTTTTTTTTCGTTTAACAGCTCTTGAGCTTCGTCTTACCTGATGGTTAGTAATGATAGGCGAAATAGAAGTGAGCTTCACCGGAAACCCTCAAGCACTGAGGGGCTGACTATTTATCATTAACTGCCACAATAATACTGTTAACATTATTGCTACGGCGACAGACTTTGATATGATTGTGGTAGCTAACCAGGCGGGCTTCCAACCAAACCAACCACAAAATTGCCCTCTCCTGGGAATCGAACCCGCGACCTTTGGATCTACATGCGGTGGGCGAAACACTAAACCATTGATGCGGTTAAAACAGTCTTAAAATCCAGTTATAAGTATACAAAAAGTATTTAGATGACTTGTCATTTCTTACTTTCAGAAATTAAGACGAAAAAGCTTCTCAGCGGACCAATAAAATTGTCGCTCAGAGCTTTCTCCCAAATGGAAAAGCTAAAAAACTCTATCGAAAATAATCACCCAACCAGTCTGTGCATACTCAACGAAAGCAAAAAGTACACGAAAAATCTGCAGAACATATTGAAGAATTCGAACTGTACGCCTTTCTTAAACAAAACTCTGAGTGGGATAATTTGCGCGTATTGTAAAGAGTCGTGTCAGGATCTAAACACTTTGAAAACGCATACACACGAGCGACACAAAGATGGCAACTTAGATACGAATAAACGAAGGGACAAGAATAATCTGTCCATCAAAATGGACATCACAGATCTAACTTGCAGCATCTGCAATGCCAAATTGGATGGAATAGCCAACTTAAAGAAGCATCTAACTAAGGAACACGATATTAAATTCTATCCAGACATAAACGACTATATTTTAGAGTTCAAACTCACGGATGGTATTTTAAATTGCGCACTCTGCCATTCCACTTTCGAGACATTCAAAATGCTATTACAACATATGAATGGACATTACCGGAATTACATATGCGATGTTTGCGATATGGGTTTCATAAACAAGCATAGATTGAAAAACCACCAACGTACGCATGAAGTGGGCAATTTTAAATGCTCATTTTGCGATAAAGTCTTTTCGACTCGCGTCAGAATGATGTGCCATGAGAAATATACGCATAATACATCTGCTAGATATACTACAAACTGTCCTCATTGCGACCAATCGTTTACTAGTTACTATCAAAGAAACAGACACATGTTTAAAGAACACAACACCGTAGCCGCAACATACAGATGCAATATATGTGACAAATCCTTCATCTTAAAATCTAAATTGACATCCCATATAAAGAAAGTGCATCTAATGGAACGAAATCACATATGTTCTGAGTGCGGACAAGGCTTCTTTATTAAGCAGTCGTTAGATGAGCATATGATCAAACACAACGGAGAAAGAGTGTTTAAATGCACAGTTTGCCATAAAGCATATGCGAGAAAGAAGACTCTAAGGGAGCATATGCGAATCCATAACAATGATAGGAGATTTAAATGCGGAGTTTGCGGGACAGCGTTCGTTCAGAAATGCAGTTTGAAGAGTCATATGTTATCGAATCATGGTGTTACTTTGTCTGAGTATGAGACAACGAGAAGTAGTTTGAGTCCGTGAGGTATTATTGCGGTGTTATAATATGGGAATTGTGGAATATTTTAAAAGTTATAGACTTGTTTCAAGGGTTTACAATGTATCTGTCCAGTCGAGAGGCAAGCTCTTGTTTGTAAAATTGAAGAGGAAATTTCGCTGTAAACCAAATAAGTTAAGATTGAAAATTTCGCAGAAAGATTTTGTTTTGATCTGACCTGCTACTACAATCTGTACATTATTGTTTGTAATAGAAAATAGTATTATCAACATAACAATATTATTATGGCCTCCATACTCTCTCCTCCTCCATTAAAAGGCTCTGATCACTGTCTATGTATTAACCACCAATCAAGACCAATACAATAAGTCAAATAAAAAAAAAGCATAATTTAGATGCAACGACAATAACCTTCGTATTCGTGCGATATTATTCATAATTAGAAATGTTTTTTATCATTCCTATTTTTTTTTCTGTTTTGGAACAGATTGATAACTATTTGCTATTAAAACTTAATTGCCTAAGGCGTCGTCATAATACAACGCGACCATCGTGTAGTGGTGTGATAACAACACGTGATGACGTACTCTGTTAATAGATTCCCATATGTTCGATTATATCCATCTCTCTCACCCACTCTGAAATTAAGATATGATTGAAAGAGACGGATATATCCGAAAATACGAACGTGATCTAATAGAGTAGTGCCTCTGGGTGTCCTAAACTTCATCGCGCGACCATGAAAATAATAATAATAAACTTTGTTTCAGGCTATAAAGGCCCATGCAATAAATACCTTATAAACTAACATACATAGTATGTAATATATTATATAAAAATGGCGACCGGCCGTCTCTCCGGTCCCCAACGACGCGACGCGATTGTCAATTATTATTAAGACACAAATTTCACATGAATATGTTTATCGCGCGTTGGTACGAACTTAATTCTCGCGACAAGATTATCAAAAAAATTTTGTGTTAGTGAATAAGAAAAAAATACTTTTAAAGGTCAAAAATCAATTTATTGTTTCTCAAAATATTCTCCCTTTGCGTAAATACGATTAAACCAATTTTGAAAACTTTTGTGCCATTCCTCCGTGGTGACAGAAACGTGTTGTTCATATTCTTCGGCAGCCTCTTCTCGTTGACCGTGTAATTGGTTCTTAATTTTTGGGAACAGAAAAAAGTCACAAGGTGCTAGGCCGGGACTGTATGCAGGATGGCTCATAAGTTCTACGTTCGTCATCGTTACGTCACCTTCAAAAATTCGTTTGTCTGTCTGGCCGTGTGGGGACTAGCATTGTCGGGGTGCAAGGTGATATGGCGCTTACGGCTATTTTTACGGAGTTCGGCAATAATTTCCCGCAAACAAATGGTCGTTTACCAGTCATTATTCACGGTACGACGATTCTCTAAAGCAACTACGAGTAGTAGCCGTGAAACTGGATCTATTTATCACATTACACACATATATTATCTATTTATTTACTATGGTTTATATATCACTTTGAAAGTGTATGGCTGCAGCCGCAGTACCCATCTTTGGATTCTGGCACTTAGTTTAGATTTATTTGAGTATATGATTTCCAAGGGCTTGTGATCAGATTTAATGGGGAAAAACTTGCCAATATGGTACATGTATAAGGTCTCACAAGCCCATACTATGGCCAGTGCTTCCTTTTCTGTCTGGGAGTATCTCTGCACTGTCTGTCAAAGCTTTGCTCACATATTTGATAACAATTGTATTTAGTTTACCATTAATATGCTGTTGCTGTATTAGTACTGCAGCAACTCCTACGGGGCTTGCATCTGTGATAAGTGTTGTAGCTGCATTATTGTCGTAATGTCCGAGTGCTCTTGATTTCACAATAAGATCCTTTAATTGCTGAAATGCTAATTCATGTACTTGGTTCCATATAAAATCCATGTCCTTTTTTTGTAAGATGCCTTAGTGGTTCTGAAATGGTACTTAAATTTGGAGTAAAACGAGCAGAAAATTTTACCAATCCAAGGAAACTTCTTTTTGAGGGGCTCTAAATTCTTTTACTACTTGTTGAGATGACAGAGTAGGCTTAATGCCTTCCTCAGATAAATGATGACCTAGAAAAATAATTTCTGTTACACCAAAGGAACATTTTTTCTTATTCAGTGTTAAACCATTTTTGTGTAGCCTGTCTAAAACCTGTCGGAGCCTCATGTCGTGTTCTTGTCTATTACGGCCCCCAATTCTTATGTCATCCTGACTATTTGCAACGGCACCAATACCTTGTAATAATTGTGCAAGTACACGCTGAAACATTTCGGAGGCACATCGAATACCAAATAAAAGTCTTTTGTAACGGAATAGTCCTGGGCTGCAACTAAAAACAGTAATTTTGCGTGATTCCTCTTCAAGTTCTAACTGGTGGTACCCCCATTTAATATCAAGTGATGAAAAGTACTTGCATCCATTAAGGTCAGCCAGGAGTTCTGGATGTGGGCAGAACTCTCTCCCTTAGCAGAGCTTCTTTAGCCATTTTCATATCCACAACAAGCCGGTACTGGTCTTTTTCCTTCTTCTTTACTATGTGGGATGGTGATACACATGGAGTTGGGCCTGTTACTGGTTCTATAATATCATTGTCAAGTAATTCGTTAATCAGTTTGTCTTCAATACATCTGAAGTAAAGGGTTGTCTCCTAACCGGTTGAGCAACTAGTTTAATCAAAGGGTCAATAGTGATGTGTAACTTAAAGTTTTTTAAACAATGCCGGGTATTCCTTCATAACTATTTCTTTAGTAATGGATACATAATTAATGAGGTTGTCAAGTTGGAGATTATTGGTGAGGGACCTTGGTGATATTTTGTGGATAATTTTTCGTACAAGGCAATTATTTGGCATCTTTGTCTTAACCTAGTTAGTTTTAGTGATAGAGAGAATGGAGATTCATGTGCTGAAGTTGATATCACAGCTGTATTCTTTATATGTGTGAGTCTCAGTTATGTGAGGGTCATGTTATCTGGCGTTAGAGATGATAGTGTCGATGGCCCGCCGGGGGTCCCGATGTTTCTTATACTCCTCTAAGAATTTATTGTAGATTGTTTCCGGATGCATATGAATCAGAGGCTTAATTTCACCCCCAGCCTCTAGAATTGCCTCTACCTGCTGCAGTATTTCTATTTCCCTCCTTGTTGGCAGCCCATCAATCATTAACCGATAACCCTTCTCTGTTTTTTGGTAGATGAAGACACCATGCCTGTATATTGAAGCAGACTGTGATGACAGAGTCAATTGAGACGATATAGAATCTCTTCTCTTTGGAGCTTCAGCTTGTAGCCGGATGATCTTTAATTGACTTTCCAAATTAGAGAGATATTTCGAGCACAGAGAGGACTGTTCCTTCCACACTGCGTCTGCTTCAGAAATTGATTCCCGAAATGTGGGGATTGATGTGGATGCTAATTGTAGATCGGCTACTACATTAGCCTGGGACTCAAGAAAGTTCACAAATAAATCGTTTTGAGTTGCCTTCATCGAGTCTATCATCCCCCTAAGATAAGCATAGGGGCCCGATGAGAACACAAGAGACGCCTCTGGGGCTCGTTCAAGAAACAGACCTACGAATGTGCAGATCCTATCTATTCCAAGTAAATCCCAGTGCTGGTCCATCAAATCTAAGGTCTTCTTGGACACGATACTTGCTACTCGCATACATGTTAATATGTCATTCCTCATAGTCTGGATGACGGTTCTTGTAGTCTTAGACTCGACACACATTTTCCTTAGTCCTCCCCATTTGGCTATAAAATAATTTATGGATTTGGTGTCAGGAGCTAGAGGTTCACATTCCGGTGTAATTGTTTCCTTGATTTGTTTTTCTTTGGATTTTGTAGGGCCTGGTGCAGGGGATGGGGGAGGTATCGATCTTAATTCCAGGGAGCTAACAAGAGTGTTATCATAAGGTAACCCCGCAAAAGGGATATCATCCACCTCCACGGGAAGATCTATGTCTGATCTTGTTGTCCAGTCAAAGTTTTGGTGAGAGCTCATGACGTGGGTTTATCAGAGTTATAGCTGTCTGGTCTTGTAGAGATTTTTTTGGCTTTTGCGGCCTTTGGCCCGGTGGTGTTCGTCAGGGCGTCGTGGTGTGGCAGGGACAATAGTGAGGGGTCGGGAGGGTGAGGGGATAAAGAGAGGGGTTTTGGGAATGGGAAAAAGAAGTGATGGGGTGAATGGATTAATTGTGGTTCCAATGAGTAGTGGTTAAGTATATATAATATTATTTATCAGAGATTCATCATAAGAAATTGGTCCTACCCTAAGTAAACCTAATTGCATAGATGTTTGCCTAAATGGTCTATGACCATTATAAACTAAGATATCTGCATGTGCTTTAGTATTGGAGTTAGGTGGTTATAACGACGTTTTAAGTATTCCAATGTTAGAAATTTCTTTACCCCCATATGAAAAGTACTTTTGTCCATGATTAACTTTAAGTTCACAGCACAATTTTGAATCTTAAATTTTTAAAAGTATATGTTGTCAATTATATTAATTGAAGCTTGATATCAAATTTATTGCTGATGTTACTCACTTGAAATACAGAGTTTATCTCTGGATCATTAAAATTCTGTTCTGCATCACTACCACTATCATCAGAACTATCTGAACTTGATCCATCTTCAATGACATATTTAACGTACTTCTTGTTACCTTTCTTTTTTACTTCTTTCTTGCTGTTCTGTACTACATTGTATTTATTCTCAGTATTGCACAATTTTGCATAGTGCCCCTTTATATTACACTTAGTACATTTTTCATGTAAGGCAGGACTTACATTATTAGTCATAATATGACCTTTTCGTCCACATCGAAAATATTCTAATTCCTTGTTTATTTTGTTTATCTGATTGGTTGGGTCAATAACTTCTGGCTTCCAAGACATATTTTTTTCCATTTCATATAGTCTAGCAATGTCTAGAGCTAAATGTTTTTCAAAAATTTTCTTTTTAACTCAATGTTCTTACACTTTTCCACTAGATGGTCTCTAAGCATTTCTTCTTTGTTAGAGTTTCAATAGTTACTTTGTTGTCTTAATCTTAATAAAAAATGGTGAAATGTTTCACCCTCATTCATTTCTATGTTTCTAAACTTTTGTCTCTCAATAGCTATAATTACTTCGGGAACAAAATACGTACTTAATCTGTTTTTGCACCTGATCTAATCATTATTGCGTTCAATGTTGTTCGCCTTTATGGTGTCGTATATATCTTGCACTTCTGGTCCCGCATGATGCAATCTTGCAACCTTTTGGGCATCGCTTAATCCTATTTCACTTTATGTAATAATCAAAATTACGTATCCATGATTTCCATCGATCACCTACCGTGTTAGGTTCGCAAAAGGGCCTGAAATGTGGCCCCGCAGTTCCTATTGCGTATTCCAAACGCTCCACTTCGTTTTCGTAAATTGTCCTCATGTACCTACACTTTATCCTCGTCGCCAACTTTGTAGGGTTGTTTATGATGATTAACACAACTTGTATCACTTTTAAGATCGGTTTATTGATTCCTAACATTGACTCACATCTACTATATAAAAATAAGTCGGGTTTTCCTTCCTGACGCTATAACTCGAGAACGGCTGAACGGATTTATCTTATCTTGGTCTTGAAATGTTCGTGGAGGTCTAGGGAAGGTTTAAACGGTGAGAAAATATGCAGAAATTGCGAGGAAGATAGTAAAAACAACATTTTCATTTTCCCATATAAACTGTTCTGCCTACTTGCCTGTCAAACATTTGACGTTCCGCCATTTTAGCGAAGGAAGAGTTTTAATGTCGTTAGGATAGGTGCAAAGACGTTTAGTACTCCGTGTGAATAGGTGATACGAAGTACACCGGGTCATCTAGTTTTTACATAAAAATCTCCATTGACATTTCTGCCTGCACCCAAGCATAGTTTTGCCAGCCCGTTAGTGTGGCCAGTACAAACTCTACACTATATAGTAGGTGGTTGCGCATCCTGCGTATTTCTCGAATCGTTCAATTCCCTGTGCCAGCTCGATTTTTTTCAGTGTATTTTCTAATTTTACAAATATTTACGCGTTTGTAACCGCAATAATAACTCCATAAAATAAGATAGTTTCATCTGAACTAAACGTCCAATATTTGCAAAAATATTTCGTTCGGATCTTAGAAGAGGAAATTCCAAAGATTTGATGAAACAACACCGAGTACAGACAATTTTCGCCACCGACTCAGTCTGTATTCTGAGGCCACCGAAAACAGTGTCCCGGTAGCGTAGTGGTTGACGCAGCCGTCCGGATTGCGGAAGATGCTGGGTTCGAATCCCGCCTGGGGAAGATTATTCAGTGTATTTTCTAATTTTAAAAATATTTACCCGTTTGTAAACGCAAAAATAATTCTATTGTCAAATCGTGTTGATTTTTCCGCGCATTCGGTACGCGACGCAGCCGCTTCAACGTGGCATACTACAGTGGCAAGGCGCAGTCTTCACTCCTCTCGCTTCCGCAGGTCGCCTCCGCTTCCCGCAGTCTCTAGCGTGGCCAACGATTTGGGACACCGATTTTAGATGAATCTCGTACGAGTAAAATTCGCGCGAACTTACGACGGTCGCGTAGTCTATTAGAACGACGGACGTCTAAAGGACAATATAGAGAAAGTTAAAGTACTTTGACTCCTTATATAGTGACGAATCGATGGAAGCGTCGGTGGCGTAGTGCGTAAGAGCTTCGTCTCCCATCCGGGAGGTACTGGTGCGATCCCCGCCACGTACCAATGTGTTTTCAAATTTTCAATTCATATGTACGTTTAATCGACGCTTTTACGGTGAAGGAAAACATCGTGAGGAAACCTGCACACAGATATGAAGAAATTCTTAGGTTGTGTGTGAAGTCGACCAACCCGCACTTGGCCAGCGTGGTTGACTAAGGCCTAATCTCCCCTAATGTGGGGTAGGCTGGAGCCCCTCGGTGGGGATATTAATATGAGCTTTTAATGATGATAATGATAGTGACGAATCGGCACGCACACATACAAACGTCGTTTACACGACCGCTAAGCATGCTCTGAACGTCAAAGCCGGCAAAATGGCTGTGTAAACGACGTTTGTACCTATGTGTGCGTGTGCGCCGATTCGTCACTATTGGAGTCAAAGTACAAACTTTCTCTATATTGTATCTAAAGTGGGAAATCACAATAGCTCCAAGCCACATCACGGCAAGCCATCACTCCAAATTAAGCCAAAATCGTTCCGTGTTCTGAATCTCACGCTTGAATGACGTGACGAAAAATTTTGGATATCCATATCCATCACTCCATCGCTCCAAACGCGCTCGTGTGTTGCCGATCCCACGCGTGTCCATTTCGTGACGTGTCAGAAGTCGTTGCGTAGAATTAACTTAGACAAAGAATCCTGTCTAAGAGAATTAAAGTTGATTGGAATGACGCGAATGGAGCGATCGAACACTTATATTCATAATCTATACCTAATATACAACATGTAAATTAAATAACCAACACCCTGAATACAGGTGGTTTGGGATCGACTTCTAAGTTGATTTCAAGTTTTTTTTTTTAAAAAACGTTTTTTATTTTTAGAAGCCGATCCCAAACCACCTGTATTCAGGGTGTTGGTTATTTAATCTACATGTTGTATACAGTTGATATATTTAAATTATTTAGTAAACAACGAAAGAACTAATTGTCTCTGGCTGTACACAATACTTACCTATTATGCAATATGCGACGTCTGTGTATTGTTATTTTACTAAGAATCCCGCACGTACCAAAACCACACCACACCGCAGTGACAACCAGTGCAGCATTATGCAGTTGAGCTGTTGCAATTACACCCAAGATAGCGTGCTGAGGAAGTCCCGATTGGTGGAGTGACGCAGTGACCATTCTATAACATATGTGCCGGCTTATAACTAAGTTACGCGTTTCGTTTGACGAAGCCTTAAATACATGTTCGAGGTTTCGATAAAATTTCAAGTTGGCGGTTATATCCAATGATTTTTGACACTTCAAAGCGATAAATGGCTATATCATATCGGGTTTCGGAGGTCATGCTAGGCAGGCAGGAATCGCCACTGAATTTTGTAAGTCTGTATATAGAGTGATATGGAACTGGCACTGCCCACGTGCAGTCGTGGCGTGATTGTGGTACGTGCGTGTAATCCCTTAAATTCTCAGTGCAATAAAAGCTATATTGTATAGTTGCCTACGTTATTTTTACGTTGTAGCGTATCTTATTTTATTTATATAGTTCTGTAAATATGTTGTAAATAATCAATTTAAATACCTATGTACTTATGTTTTGGAATTTATTAATAAGTTCTTCCAGTATTTATGGGTTTTTATTTTACTGTATTCACCCGGATTGCTAGCATTTTTCCAGCGTAGGAGTTCGATGAACGTTTGCGCGGACGCCGCGATATCGGGACATATGCGTTGCCACGAAATTAGATTAAGACAAATATTAGGTCTTTACCTATGAAATTGGCGTTTTTTTCTTACACACTATTAGCTGTGTAACTTCTTTTATTTAGTCGCTGTTTCAGTTTTATATTTTTATTATGAATAAGGACTATAGGTACTGTTACGAATTTGCATGTAGTGAAATTATGATTATTTAAATCTTTATCTAAAAAAAATAAAAATAAAGTGGCTGTTTTATTTGGTCGGCAGAATCAACTCTTGGAATTGTTGTAATTTATTGACGGGATTATTTTTTGTCTTAATTATTGATGCAATATTTAACTAAGTCTTGCCCAATTATACGCTCCGATTTTCAAAAGATTTGGCAACGGAGTTTTTGAGAAATTTTAAATAACGTTAGTATGAAAATACATATTTTTTTGAAAATCTACAAAAAAAATGGCGTTGTTCCATACTATTTCTTTATTTTTATTACTATAAATCCTAATGTTACAAAATTTGGAGGAAATAATCTAACAACCCTCGGCTAAGTCTAGCATCAATAAATTATGAAAAAATCCAGTCTGTCCATGAGTTAGTAGGCATCAAATAGTCAATTCCGATGAAGAGATTGAAGAGTCATTTTCACTTTCTTTTCAGTATTTAACAATTGAAATATAATTTAATTACAGACAAAAATCTTGCAAAGAGTGTAGTTTCAAAAAATAATAATAATAGGAACCTAAAACAACTATTGAATTAAAGAAATTGCAAGTTTAGGTACAAGATAATAAAACGCCAATTTCATAGGTAAGACCTAATATAAGCTTCTTGCGCGACGCGTACTGTGACTTTTTTTTATTGTCTACTGCAGATTGTCTCTGATGACATTTTCTGCGTCACCGAGTTTTTAAGAAGGCGAAGACCATGGAGGGTCCTCATTCCTCAAGTCTGTAGGTCGAACGTCCTTTTTTCTGTTGACGTGGAGGTGAAGTGCATTTAGGTACGCATCGTCCCTGCGTGGTGGTTCCAACCGCAGCGGATATGTGGGATTCGAGGTAAAGGCGTTCCCTCCATACCCACTAAACATCCTCCCCGGCCTGACCTTCAATGCGCTGTTACGGGACGGCTCGGGATCTGCGCACGTGAGCGCAACTAGACCGAGACCGTCCCAACGCTGCCCGTCTAGGCACTCCTTGTGCACCAATTGGTGGCCAGCAGCCCACAGGGGCTACCGACCAACGGCAGCCCCTGTGGGCCGCTGGCCGACGCCGGCCTTATAGGCCGCCTCCTCACCGACGGCTGCTCAACCTGGCGCGTCCTCCTGACGAGGACACCGGGAGCAGCCATCGCACCGCACCTGGGGTCATCAAGCGCGGTAGTGGCCCTGAAAAGTGTCGTCCGGAACTAGCCGTGATGGGAAAACAAAAACAACTCGACGATGGCATGTGACTTCGAATGCCAAGCGGACACACTTGACATCAAAAGCCACACACCCGCCGAGAATTTCCCCACCACGTTAACAGGGTCCGCCACGAGGAGACTTCCGGACGTGGACCCCAGGACTGTAGGATCCTACAAAACTGGGCAGCCATGTAAACACACTATCGTTCACAGGATCGAATAAAAAGTAAACCCGACAAAACTTGACTTTTACATAGTACTAGCTGACCCGGCAAACGTTATTTTGCCTTACAAAAATGATTAAATTACTAAAATGGCTATAAAAAAATAGGGGTTGGTGATAAAAAAGTAAAAATTTAGGGTTGTATGTATTTTTTAATGCCACATAATAAAAAAATAAAAACAAAAAATTTCGTCCAAAAATTAAAAAAAATATATCACTTAGGGGTATGGAAAATAGATAGTAGCCGATTCGCAGACCTACTGAATTCGCATACAAAGTTTCATGAAAATCGGTCAAGCCGTTTCGGAGGAGTACGGTTACTAACATTGTGACATGGAAAATTTATATATAAGATTATAGCTCCTGACTGTACAAGTTTGGAATGACAGAGAAAAAGTTTCAAATAAAACAAGTTCTTTTTCTTAATAAAAACTTTTTACTAAGAACGATGCAAGTACTTAAATAATAATAACACTTATATTTGCAACTTAAATAAAAGTACCTATGAGTTAATTACATAATTTATTATCTAAAAAGGACAGGGGATTTATCACGTAGGTATATGAACCAAATGCACAACTTCTTTGCTTAATTAATACTTTAGCGGTAAATACGCATTTTTTAAAAGTATGTAGTATTTATAACAATTATATTTAAATTAAATATTATATCATATTTATATTTAACTACCTATACAACATGTCAATTAAATAAGCAACACCCGTATTACAGGTGGTTAGGGAACGGCTTCAGAAAAACTTTTTAATTAAATAAAATAAAATAAAAAAAAAACAAAAAGTACCCAGAAAATAATGTACATTTTTTTCTAGGTCCTTTTGTTTTTTTTTTATTAAAAAAAAAAGGTTTTTTCAAAAATTTTTTTTTGAAATAAACTCTGAAGCCGATCCCTAACCACCTGTATTCATGGTGTTGGTTATTTAATTTACATGTTGTATATGATATGAGATACAATGATGTACCTAAATACCCAATTTAGTATGAGACTTGGACCATGAACGCACTTGACAAAAACTGGGAAAAAACTATAATTTATATAGGGAAAATATCATTAAATTATTTTTGGTGAGTTTTGAAAAATCACGATTGTTATTAGTAATTTCGGGGTTCTTCTGCTTCTGTTAAATTAATGGCGATCGCGACACATAAAGATTACGCATTGGGCCAATATCAAGTGAAAGTGTTTAAGTAACCGACAATTTGTAAGGTACATTGAGTTTAAAATGGAGTCTGGAAATGGAGGAGGCACGTACCTATTTTTTTGTTTTTGCAACAATAACTCGGGAGAAAATCCCATTACGAGATTACATTAGAATTGAATTCAATTATTTGACAGAATGATAGCTGAAGTTTTTGACGTGACAACGTCTTATAATTCGATAGAGCCGGCTGCACGCACGAAAAAACATGACGCATGCGGCGTTACCTCGTGTAAGGCCGGCAAAACAAATGAAATTAATTTTTTCTTTTGAAAAATTCTGCCATTCCATCAGTATTTTTTTAAGACGTTGTCACGTTCAACTATCGTCAGTAAACCGACTTTACAGACAACCAATTTTTACAATGTTTGTTCTTAAATTCTCCCTAGTTAGGGAAAAGCAAAGAGATCTAGCCCATACAGCCACGCGTTCGGTATTATTTTCTTTTTTGAATTTTGTATTTAAAAGTTTGTTTTGCGAGATAACGCCAGTATAAAACAACATTATTAAATACAAATACAAAAAAATACAAAAATCTTTATTTCGGTATCTTAGTCTAGTACAATATTAAGTGGATGGAGCTGCCTTTAAAGCAAAAGTTTTACTTGTGTTAGGTAGCCCCGCTCTTCCATAGCATGGTTACAATAGACTAAAAGAAACCACCTCATTAGGTTCTACAATTACAACCAGTGGTAGGTACCTACTCTATCTTCTTTTTTTTTTTTTTTTTTTAAATATAAAATAATAATGATTAATTAAAAATAGTTAACAAATTATTTTGGAACCTTATACTATAGTAAACTATTATATTACGTGTGTGTGTGTGTGTGTGTGTGTTTGTGCGTGTGTGTGTATGTGTGTGTTTGCGTGTGCGTGTATAGGTATCTGATATATGTTTAATTGCCCTGTGTCTTCTGTCTTGGGATCGGATACTATGGAGTTACCTCATTATTATTGTGTCAGATAATCAATGATTCTATTTCCGCGTAACTTTTAGTCTTTAGCCATTTAGTAAGCACGAATTTACATTTTGCCCAAGTCATGTCGTAAATATTTAGGTCTTTATTTATTCTATTGTACAATACACCAGCTCTAGTGACGTATTGTCTCGCCGCGAAAACTGACTTCACTCGTGTTAGTGGTGCAACGTTTCGTTTTCTTCTGGAACTATTTATGTTTTGGTGGTAAGGAAGTGATTTATGTTTACTCAATACAGTTTTTAAAATATATAATTTTCTAACAGACAGTACATCCGCAATAGAGTAGAGAGTCTCTGTTGAGAATTCTCGTGGCATAAAATACATGACCTTTAACAGTGATCTCTGAGCTCTCTCTAAGTCAAGAAACCTAGTTTTGGTTGCCCCACCCCACACAGTCAGACAATAAGTTAAAACAGACTGCGCCAGAGATATATATGTTAGGCGCAAAAGGTGCTCAGATGCCACATACCGTAATGTCTTGAATGTCCATATGAGTTTTCTAGTTCTGTTCATGAGAAGTTCCACGTGATCATGCCAAGACAAGCGCTGATCAAGCATAATACCTAAGTATTTTGTACTGCTTACTTTTTTAAGTTCAGCACATGAGCAGAACCCCACAAAGTTTTCAGAACATTGATGAACAACAATTCTAAAATCAAGGGGAGGTTGGCTGTTATTGTACTTAGCGAAACAGATGTAGTTGGTCTTATCTAAATTTAGGGATAAAAGATAAGTATTCAGCCACGTAGCAATTCTGTTCAGTCCCTCCTCAGTTCGTGACTTCAAGTGTTCCCAGTCTCTAGCCGAAAATACGATGGCCGTATCATCGGCATACGAAAAAATGCTACCTCCATCGATTCGCATGTTACATAGTTTATTTATATACACGAGAAACAATGTAGGGCCCAAAACACTGCCCTGGGGCACACCGTAGTTGACAGTACATTCAGAACTCAACTCTGACCCTATCCCAACACGTGAAGTACGGTCCGTAAGGTAGCTATTCAGTAGTTTAAGCGGATTTCCTCGAATGCCTACGTCCTCGAGATTACGCAAAAGAATTGGTGTTGACACGGTATCGAAGGCTTTTTTCAAGTCGAGAAAAACTGCCAAACACTTGTTACCAGCATCAACATTTTCAACAATGGAGGATGTCAAAGCCAAGACTGCGTCCTCAGTAGATACCTTCTTACGAAATCCGTATTGTGACGTAGAAATAATTTTATATTTAGAGAAAAAACTCACCAGTCGGTTATTTATTAATTTTTCTAAAATCTTTGCCAGTCCAGATATTACTGATATCGGCCTAAAATTAGATGGGTTCGTACTTTCGCCACTTTTATGCACAGGTGTTATTATTGTTTGCTTTAGTGCAACTGGAAAAACTCCGCTCTCAAAACACCGATTCGTAAGGTGAACTATGATAGGTACGATATCATGACATGCAAGCTTTAAAAAGCGTGTCGGTATTTTGTCCCACCCAGGAGCACTATCAGACTTCATAGACATTAGAACAGAGTGGACCTCAGCAGTATCCGTATTAATGAGGGCAAATGATGTCTCCAGTGCAGTGTTAACGGCTTCCACATTTGTCGCTTCGGGGGCGGAAATATTTTCTGCTAACTGTTTTCCAATTGTAGCAAAGTATGTATTGACTATATCTAGAGACTGTTTTGGTGTTGCTGCAATGTTGAGAAGTTCTTGGTTATGTGATTTGGGTGGTTTTCGTTGCGTTATGTTGTTTATTGTGCTCCACAGCTTTTTTGGGTTTTTAATAGCATTTTCTAATTGCGACCTATCATAATCACGTTTTAACTTTTTAATAATTTTAGTGCAAAAATTGCGATATCGTTTATATGTGACTCTAAGTGTGTAGTTTTCCGGGTCTAGTCTTAATTTATTTTGCATGTGATTTCTATTCCTAATACAGCGCAGTACACCCGCAGTCATCCATGGCTTAATAATGCGCTCTCTTCCAGGGACTCTAATAGTTAAGGTATTTAAAGTAAGGCATTGTTGTAAATATGATATCAATCCTTGAGTTATGTGATTAGGATCAGTAAGAGCTAGTAAGTTGTTTAATTTTAACTTTTCATCTTTAAGATATTCTATAGCTTTATCATAATTTATTACATTCCTAACTCGTTTTGTTTTGTTGCAATCAATATTGTTACAATTGCTAATTTTTAAGAAAATCATTGAATGATCAGTTACGGTAGAATCCAGTACAGCAATGGTAGCACTTTTATTACTTCTATCTAGCTTTATTATAAAATGATCAAGGCAATTAGAACCCCTAGTTGGTAAAACGTGTCCTGGAAGCATACCGTGGGTGGCAAGCATATTTAAGTAATTAAATCTGTTAGAACGATATTGCGATGATTCATCAGGGTAATGTAGTAGATTTATGTTAATATCGCCCG
This sequence comes from Elophila nymphaeata, assembly GCA_955850985.1. Lineage (NCBI taxonomy): Eukaryota > Metazoa > Arthropoda > Insecta > Lepidoptera > Crambidae > Elophila > Elophila nymphaeata. The sequence goes on from OY039093.1 coordinate 5,107,158, forward strand.
TAAGAATTACATTTTTATTTCGTTCAATGGTATCTAAGTGTAAATTTAAAGAATTTATGAATTCGTCAGCATTTACTGTTGAAGGGGAACGGTAAATGCCAATAATACTAATATTTTCAAAATTTATTTGCAAGCCCGATGCATGTTTCAGGTTTAGTTCCTTGACAGAAGCTTTATATTTGTTATTTATAAATGCAACAACACCATCAGCTTTATTGACGTGTTTGGTCGTATAAAACGATGTATAATTCTTTATTTGAGGTATATTTTTGTTAGAGTCTAATCTACATTCACTTAAAATAATAGCATCGCTTTGAAAAGTAAAGTTGCATAAGTTTAATCGCAAGTCATCCAAATTAGCATAAATACTGCGTATATTTTGTGATATGATAGTAAGATCAGATGCTTGTATTGTAATAGCAGAGGAGAGCTTACTGATTTGACATTTAAATGATACAGCAATATCTGTGCGGTCTATTTCATTGATATTTATTAAAGAACTATTCATTCAAAATAAATAAGTTAGGAGTTATTACTTGTGTAATCATCATCATATACCTATAGACCCTTATCACACCAGATTGGATGAAACAACTATGGTAGTAACTATCAAAGATTAAAAGAATGTTAGATTGGGCAAAGTTTTGAGTGAAATGAACTATGTAAGTGTGTGAGACAACATAATATAGTATAAAAAATACATTGAGTGTGTGATGTGTTTGTATGTGTAAGAATATTATAATAATCATTGTGTTAATATATAATTCTAGGTTCCGAGAGACATAAAATCTAAAAATGCAAGACAACGAACTGATTACTTTGCCCAGTCAACTTGACAACATCAAATTCTGTACCTGGGTCTCACTCTTTACATGAATTACCGGTGTATTCTCTTCTTTTCGTAGATATACTCGCCCGTAGGAGGTCCAGCAAAACTTGAAATTTCTTGACTTGGCGACATCACGAGCTAGGAAGAATAACCGAGCTCCCTTTGCAGTAAGCTGTTCGGAGACAAAAACGGCTGTTTCCTCATTCCTAGTAGCTCCCAAGTGTTTGGCCCGAAGTTTCTCTTTGTACTTGTTATTAAAAACTTTTGTCATCTTTAAAATCTCCATTTTTAACATCGTTGATGATATTTCTATTATAATTGGTGTATTCTCAGTCTTATCAGCTTTTTTTCCTGGTACTCTGTAGATGTCTCTTATGTTTTCTTTTCGTATGTCACAGTTGATAGACTTTCCTAGTTTCTCCACCATATCTACTAAATTTTCTTTTGTTTCTTTTTGCATTTTTGGCATATTTTTTATTTCTAAGTTAGTTTTTCGATTTGTGCGCTGTAAATCTTCAATTTTTTCTTCTAACATATTGATATATTCTCTATCTTTTGTTGACTGCAACTCTAGCTTTTCAATTTTCTTTTTCAGCTCTTCATTTTGTTTAGTTACAAAATTAAGGGAACTCTCAATATTATTATTAGTTTCCTTAATTTCTACTTGCGTAGAACATATCTTTTTCAATTCGTTTTGTTGCGCAGATAATAAAGATGTAATCATGCTTTTAATTTCTTCTTTGAACATATTAAACTCATCCTCAAAATCTTGTTGTTCCCTGCCTCTCTTCTGGCGCCTACTTATATAATTTGGTGATGAGTTTGCATCCAATTGTTCCAAGTTGGGTTCTGAGAAGGACTTATCCATCCTTATAATTAAAAATAATAGGATGGTATGATCACTCAGGAACTTATTCCAACAAAATCGTTAACTAAAACAAAGTCGGATCGTAATCGAATCGGAACGTTATCTTTGCGATGTACTAGGATTTCATACCAATGCAGGAGTTTTGTGCGGGTACGTTCTTATAGGGAGGGCGGGGTGCGACGTCCAGTGGCTGCACGATAGGTGTGGCTAACGCTGCATGCAGAAATGGTGGCACTTACGAACTGCGCTTATTAGTCAATTAGCAAACAATGGTGCTCACCGAATTGGCGGGTCCGTTCCAAGTACTAGGTTGGCAGAAGTTCCCAAGAGTTGACAATTCACCTTAAGTTGATCTGGATACTTCTTCGCGAGTTATGCAGTCCTATTTTTCCCGCAATGTTTTTCGGATTTAACTATTAGTTTTTCAATAATAAAAACAGAAAAAAAGTTACTTTAGACGTTTGCACCGTACGGTGGTCCGGGGGGAAGAGGTTATATTAAGCTTAATTGGATAGTATTGTGGTCAATACACAAGATCGTTTTTTAATGAAACTAACTAAACATGCGGCTGTATACACATAAACTCTTTTGCCTTCCAAGTGGAGGGTAAATAAAATGTAGCAGCAAGTCAGTGCAGCATTAAAATTAAAGGAGTTTCTCCCGAGTTCTTGTTGTAAAAACACGTGTTGAGAGACTCCATTTTTAACCTCAGTCAACCGTACAATTTTTGTTCCTATAATTACATTTTCACTTGACATTGGCAACGGAGCGATGCCATTAATTAAGAATAGAATATAATTAAAATTAAAAATATAACTTTTTAAAACCTTCGATTTAAAAAATAAACAATAACAAACCATAATTCGTTAGATTATTTTTGAAGTATATTTGGTTATATGCGCATTGTGGGCAGTCTTGGGCCTTCTCTTTTATACTAAACTGGCTGTGCCCGCGACTATGTTCGCGTGTTATGATGTTATATAGCCTATAGCCTTCCTCGATAAATTAACTACTCAACTCAAAAATAATTTTTCAACTTGAATCAGTAGTTCCTGAGATTAGCGCGTTCAAAAGGTCAAGCTTGAGACGAGACTCGAACCCACGATCTTTAGCGTACCTGGCGAATGTTCTTTCCTCTAAGCTACATAGGACTGATATAATCAACCAATGTGTGAGTACCTTTAAAGCACAAAACATTGAGGCTCAATAATACTGCAATCTGACAGTTGCTGTCTTTTCTACGTGACTGACAGGCCGACTTAGGCCGTCTGCGTTTACGTTAAATGCTCTCGTCTATCTATCTCGCTCTAACATACGCGTTAGTATCCTTTTTCTCTTTCACATTGCCGATCTAGTTTCCTTTATCTATGATCTAAACTTGTTAAAAATATACGCCTCACAAAAGCAGCTGTGGAACATTTATTTCCCGTTTCTTGTGCAATGACGTTAAGGTTTCCAAGATTTCTTAACCAATTTTCCTTTTAATTGTATATACAACATGTAAATTAAATAACCAGCACCCTGAATACAGGTGGTTTGGGATCGGCTTCAGAGTTGATTTCAATATTTTTTTTTTTAATTTTTTGGAAAAAAAAACAAAAGTACCCAGAAAATGTTGTACAATATTTTCTGGGTACTTTTTGTTTTTTTTCCAAAAAAAATTGTTTTTTTAAAAAAAAATAATATTGAAATGATGACCTGTATTCAGGGTGTTGGTTATTTAATTTACATGTTGTATAATGCAGCCAGAAAAAAATGATTATTTTGAATTTGCGCAATTATTTTTTGCTTGTTTTTAATGGCCTAAGATATTTTTAGAAATACCCTCATCATTAACAGCACACAGCGCCGAGTATAATATTTTGAAGGTAATATTTTGCGACAATATATATTAAGATAACATTCCATTTCTTAACATAAAATTTAAATACTTATCTATTTCTAGGTATCCTAAAATACTGTAAGATGAAAATATTTTATCTTAAGATATATCTTAACGTAAAATATTATAGTATCTATCCTTTAAGTATACAATTAAAAAAAAATCGGGAGTGGTCTCCCCTTGACTTTCTCGTACACCGGAAACGACTCAAAAGTTGATAGAAACCTTATATTTTGATGTCATACATTCATGTTAAATTTGGTTGCAACAAGTTAAAGCATTCTCGAGTCATCGTGCTAATGGACAGACACACAGAAATAATTCCAAAAACGGTATTTTTGGACTCAGTGAGGTCCAAAACGTGTAAATCCATCAAAATCTCGAGGTCGAATTTTTTGACGATTACAAGACTTTACCTATACTACTTATACGAGAAAGTAAAAACATTTGGAGACCTTACGCTTTACCTTGTTTCTTTAACCAACAACTAATACATTAAAATCTCAAATGCTAAGATCCTGTTATCTCATTAGCAGCCATGTTAATACCGTGATTCGACAACAAATGACTTTTCAAGCTGCACTTCTGCACAAACGTATTCGAGCAAACGTCACACTTAAACCGTCTATCGTTGTTGTGGATTCTCATATGTTCTCGCAGAGTGTATTTCCTCGCATAAGCTTTTTGGCAAACATCACAAGAGTAATTCTTCTCACCTGTATGAGTTACCATATGAGCCTTCAACACTTTCTTGCTGAAGCACCGGAAATCACACTCAGTACACTGATTGTTACGTTCCATTAAATGACTTCGCTTTATATGGGCCGTTAACAATGATTTTAACATGTAAGTCTTATCGCACACATTACACTTGTATTGAGCTTCACTGTTATGCACTTGCACTAAATGTTGGTTCCGTTGGTAGTAATTTCTGAATTCCATGTTGCAGTGCGGACAATTCCTAACTTTATTCACACCGAGATGTTTCAATTTTTCGTGGTAAGTTCTCTTCGGCTTGCTCGCGAATATTTTATCACAGTAGTTGCATTTGAAGTTGCCCTCTTCGTGTGTTGACTTGTGAACGTTCAACGAGCGCTTGTTAGCGAACGTGCTTTCACATTTGTTGCAGCTAAAGTTGGAGTAATGTTTATTCATATGTTGTTTCAACATTTTGAACGTTTCATAACTGACTGGGCACATTGCACAGTCGTACCCTTCCCCTTTTTTCAACTTGAATTGCAATATTAAGTCTTTTATGTCACTGTGGATGGTTTTATTGTGCGTTTTAACTAAATGCTCCTTAAATATTTTCAGGTTGTCCATCTTTTCTTCGCATAGTTTGCAATGCAGGTCTGTGACATCCATCTTTACATTGTCTTTGGTGTAACCGAAGCTAGGTTTGAATTTTAAACGGTCTTCGCTGTGATCGTCCACTGTATGCTTCCGAAGATCTTTCGGATCAGGGTATGTAGCATCACAGTATCCACAAATGTAGCCAACTAGCGACTTGTCTTTAAACGGAGTAGCGTTTGAATACTCGAGTATGGTTTGTAGGGTCTCCTTATATTTTGACTGTTCCGTTGTCACCCGGGGTATTAATGTGATGGTGCTTTTCTTCTGGTGCTTGCTATCTGTGATAGGTTTGCAAACAATTCTTTTCATTGTTGTTACTGATGTGATTGTGGGTAGTTGTTGCTTTGGAGTGCCTGTAATGATAAATTTATTTTATGTTTATAAATAATATTTGAATTGAATATTGGAGCACTTTGGAGGACTGCAAGCAGGCGACTCTCCTTACCCAACATCCAGCCTCGTCTATTTAAAGCTCTACTACAGCTGGACTCCCGACTAATTACGGGGATATAGCAACTTTAACAGACGCCTTTTTAAACGTAGTTCCACGGAAAGTCCACTATGCAGAGCCTGCATGGTGGCAGAAGAAACAGCTGCCCACGTTCTTTTGGAGAGTAGTGGACTGGCCTGCTACCGGGAAAAATACCTGAGCTTATAGTCTGTCAATTACGTGCGTGTACGAGCCTGTGAGATATCCCCATCGAGCACATAACCAATAGAGAAGAAATGTCACTTACTTGTCTAAGTAAAAGTCAATGCTATGCAAAATAAGGCATTTCTCAGTGTGTGCCATATGGCAAGGCTTTTGAGGTCTCATAGTGCGCGTGGACGCACAGACATATTCATAGACAATACTTAAGTGGGTAACGGCACTATGCGTACTTTAAAATAAACGCACAGCTTAGGTAGCTAGCTAGCTATATAACACAATGCACAGGTCGAGATGTCAAAAGCAACGTCCAGATGTCAAAAGTTTAAACTAATAAAACGTCAGTACATTCAATGATGTGTTTTGTTTACTAACGGAGTGACGTCACGGGCCGAAAAAGCATGGCGGCTAGCGTTTCCGCGCGAAAAATCAAAATCGACTTAAAATTATGTTTTTAAATTTTTGGTTTAATAAAATTTAAATAAAAAATCTACTGGTTCATTACGACATCAGGATTGATTTAAAACAGTTTTCAAAAAATGGTGGAATACCCTAATTCGGATTGGCCCTGGATATATACTGGGTGTAAAAGACATGAACAGTCAAACGAGAACCATGTATTCTATACATCAAAATAAAACATATTTCAAAAAAAAAATTGTTGGGAAATGATTTTTATTTTTTGGTGTTAAAAAAAATTGCAAATTGTACCGCGCAATGTAAAGGGCTCAACTCGCACGCAACTCGCAAAACGGCGATAATTTTGCCAGACGGCGGCCCCGTTCGTTAGTGTCCGTGCGCATCGAGTGAGCTACATTGAACGCTAACGTTTTGAAGCCATTTTTTGTTATGAAATACTAAAAAAAATTATAATGTTTTTTTGGACAATAATTAAGAAAAAACGTATAGAATACGTTTTCATAAAAAAATGAAAAAAAAATTATGACTTTGACCTTCAATAAAATCGTAACTATCAATTTCCCAGGTATAGTCTAAAGGAAAAAAAAATGTTATGATGGTGAGCAGAATACATGGTTCTCGTTTGACTGTTCATGTCTTTTACACCCTGTATACATTTGGACATTCCTTTTACATACCTGTACGAATCCGGATGAACTTTTCTAAGGCAGGAGCAGATTTTTCTTTTTTGATTTTGGTGGGTGTGTCATCTGCAATAATAAACCGTGTAATATCATACATTTGTATATTGCGATGTTATTGAAATGAAATGTAAAAGCTCTTTATTCAAATTGCCTTTGCTAAGTCATCATCATCATAATTTCAGCCAAGAGACGCCCACTGTTGGACATAGGCCTCCCCCAGGGATCTCCAAACCGGTCGGTCCTGCGCTGCCCGCATCCAGCGGCTTCCCACGACCTTAACTAGATCGTCAGTCCACCATGTGGGAGGCCTACCAACGCTGCGTTTCCCGGTACGTGGTCGCCACTCGAGGACCTTTCCGCCTCCTTTGCTAAGTACCTACTATTAAATTGTCAAAAGCCCTAACACCATTTCGGGACAAAATAATTATTTTACTTTTATTATTATTATGTTTAGATGGAGAAGGAATGGCGAAAGAAACTCCACAGTTTATTTCAAAACATCAATAAAGTCAATACATATACACTTACGTGCAATAAAATCGGCTTCGATTCTTAATATATCGGTATATAAAAATAAGATTAGATAAACAAAACCTGTAAATATAATTTGAATGCATTTCATAAGTTTTATTTAATCTACTCTAAACACCGATAAATGAAGTATTGGTGAGAATATAGACTCATTTCTTCAGAAACCCTGGTTTCTCATTTTTACGTCATACGCCATTTCTGTGCCTATGCAGAGTGTTCAGAGTTAATTGAGTCATTGTTTATTGAATAATTGATTAATCTTACAGATTTCCCAAAAAATTTAGGTAAAAGAGCTAAATTATTTGTATTTGGTTTTCAATTTGTAAAATCAATAAAACAAAATCTATCACAGTAAAAACTGGTCTAATGTAAGCTAAGGTTCTTGTTTAACACACGGGGTTAACAATTATAATTTACTAATTGTAGATTTTGGTTAGCGAGTTCTGAACCAAAGCGTACCGGTGATTCGATTTCATTGCTCGTAAGTGTATATCAATATGAATAAATTACAATTTCAAATGCGTAAATTTTGGGCAGATTTATTTGTATAATTTTAATAATCATTTATCTTAAAACAAGCTTTTTACATAATTAAGTTTTTAAAATTTTTGCTTTTTCGTATAGGTACGTAGTATAGAGGAAGTCTTGTAATCGTCAAAAAATTCGACCTCGAGATTTTGACGGATTTACACGTTTTGGACCTTGAAAAATATCATATGATTTTTCACATGCTATTATTCATGAAATGTTCCATGCCTAAACCGAATAATAGCCGTTTCCACTAGCGTTAATTCCGTATGATTTGTCCTCATGGATAAACTGTGAAAAATCATCGTAGGAATAAATAAAACCGTTGAGGTCACGAACTAATGTCATCTCTACATGAATTTCTGCGACTTTCTATGTAAGGGGCCGTGCATTAGTCATGATGTGATTTTATTTAGTATTTTTAACATCATTCAGTGGATGGGGGGCTATTATCAAGCTAGAAATGACGACTTTTAAAACTGTTGATACTAGAGTTACTAGGCTATTCTCAAGGAGGGCTGGTGTCAGGAAAAAAAATCCCTTCTTTCTCGTTGCCAACCAAGTTTGAGAACTGGTTTTATACAGTGAAAAATAATTCTTCCTCCACAATTTCTATGAGGAAAAAATATCCCATTTGATAACCCGGTTAGCTAACCTGGTTATCAAATGGGATATTTTTTTCCTCGTAGAAAACCGTTAATTTTATTGATTTTCTATGAGGAATAATTTCTTATCTGACCCGGTTATCAAACGGGACTCTGTTTTCCTTATAGAAAACTACGTTAATCTTAATATATATAAATTACGTGTCACGATGTTTGTCCGCAATGGACTCATAAACTACTTAACCGATTTTAATCAAATTTGTGCACCATGTGCAGTTTGATCCAACTTGAGAGATATGATAGTTTTTATCTTGATAAGTAGTCTTTTTTTTACTGCAGATACAATGTTATAGGTCAGTAGTATGAAATTACCACAGCAACGCGTGGCCGGTGTTACGTTGATAGTGAGCACTATCAACTAACACTAATTATAAATAAAACTAACTGATTCTATAATACAAATTTTAATAACATAATAAAATAAAAGACAACAATTAACAATAAAAATAAAAGAAAGGGACTAAATGTAAAAATAGGACGAGGTATTAAAATCTAGCGTGGGTTCTTTCCTACTTTGTCACTGGGAGCAAGAGGGTAAGGCTAGGTAGTGGGGAACGATACCGTCCTGTAGGGTAGGAGTCTCACGACGGGCAGCAGTCGGGGAGATGGTAGGGTAGGTAGTTCGGGGAGCAGCACAGCGGGAGCAGGAAGCAGGTGGTAGAGCAGCGAGGAGCACAGGAGATCAAGGGTGCAGCAGCAAGGATGTTCAGGAGTAGGAGTAGTCGTCAGCGGTAGCGCAGTCTATGACGTCTATCTCCCAAACTAACTCCCTGTAAATTACACCGATGTCAGCGAGGTGTTCCTTTGCCGACCCTGACTGCATCATGGACTACGATCCTCCACGAGGACGGTACGTTTTACCATCACTATTTTAGTCGTCGAGATGAGGCAGTCAGGGTACATAGTAAAGTACACATTATGTACATACAACACTAAACACAAAAATAACAATTAAAAGTCTACGCAATAAACATAAAACCATAATACTTACTGAATAAAATACTCTAAATACTATATACACTTAAATATAAAAATGAAATGAAATATTAAAATGCTAATTACCTCAGTAATGTTTATTGCGTAGAAAATTTATATTAACTATTTAAGTACTTACAAAATGGCCGGCGTACATGTTATCATTGTATGGATAACAAACGCAGTCTTATTATTAAACACAAATTATATTTACAACCTATAACTAATTAAAATGTACATATGCACAACTTACCCAATTACGGGGCTTAATAACACATTTAAAATGTGAGTATTATGAGCAATTAGCTATAATTAGATAGGTAGAATTACTAGCTGTAGATGGCGAGTGACACAGACCCTCCTTCGAGCGGTCCAGCGGGCGTCTGCCTCTGCGTAGAAACAACGTTGTCGAGATCGCGCTGGCGCGGAGGCTGCGCGCGCATTCAAAAGCGGCGCACGCAGGAATTATTACCTGGATTCGCGCGGCAAACACGACTTTAGAGCGCGTATTTATTTAGACGTTCGTCGTTTTATTATAGAAGTAAAACATCTTTAGGCGCGACTAGGGGGTAACTCAGATTTTTCTAACGGAAGTAACGCTCAGTATTCTATAGTCTGTGTAGTTTCCGCTATTTAAAAAAAGTTTTACTTCAATCGCGCGTAAAGGTTACACGCACACAATTTTTTGCTCTAAATTACGCGTTTTATTATATCGTAGTTATGATTGAAATGTTAATAATGATTTAAATGATTATATATATTACATATTATGCGTATATAAACTAATTAATAAATAAACATTTTATTATTTACAGCTTATACAACATGTAAATGAAATAACCAACATCCTGAATACAGGTGGTTGGGGATCGGCTTCTGAGTTGATTTCAATATTTTTTTTTGAAAAAAAAGCCAAAAAAAAAAAAATGTACTCTAAAAATGTTGTACAACATTTTCTGGGTACTTTTGCTTTTTTTTTTAAAAAAAAAATCGTTTTTTTTAAAAAAAAAATCTTGTAATCCACTCAGAAGCCGATCCCCAACCACCTGTATTCAGGATGTTGGTTATTTCATCTACATGTTGTATAAGTAGCTATATTAAAAAAATGTAGTCCAGAGTAAGAATCACGTTATTCGTGACACCGGCACAGCTAGTAATTATGTATTTTAAATTGAATCGCTTTTCGTTGATTTTTATTTCCATAGAAAGACGCTATGTTATTATAGTGATTCAATTAAAACACATTTTAGTAACGCTGTTCTTTAAGATGAAAAAAGTATCCCGCTTCATAACCAGGTTAGCTTGGAAGAATTATTTTTCATTGTATAAAATAAAACCGGTTCTCAAACTTGGTTATCTACGAGAAACAAGGGATTTATTTGGAGTCAGGGCAGTATGTCTTGGGGTCCACGTTCGGAAGCCTCCTCGTGGCGGACCCTGGTAACGAGGTGGGGAAACTTTCTCGGCGGGTGTGTGGCTTTTGATGTCAAGTGTGTCCCCTGGGCATTCGAAGTCTTAGACATGCCATCGTCAAGTTGTTTTTGTTTTCCCACCATAGCTAGTTCCAGACGGCCCTTTTCAGGGCCACGACCCGCCCGAAGTCCTCCGGATGCGGTCCGATGGCTGCTCCCGGTGTCCTCGTCAGGAGGACGCGCCAGGTCGAGCAGCCGTCGGTGGAGGAGTGGCTGCTGGCCACCAATTGGTACAAGGAGTGCCTAGACGGGCAGCGTTTGGATGGTCTCGGTGTAGTTGCGCTCACGTGCGAAGATCCCGAGCCGTCCCGTAATAGCGCACTGTAGGTCAGGCCGGGGAGGATGTTTAATGAGTATGGAGGGAACGCCTTTACCTCGAGTCCCACATATCCCCTGCGGTTGGCACCACCCCGCAGGGACGATGCGTAACTGCATTTGACCTCCCCGTCAAAAAAGGGGCAGTGTGTCTTGCTATTCACATACTCGTTAGATTTTTACGGCCGGTTTCTTGCCACTAACCCTCGATGAAAATAGTTAGTACTAGTTTTTTTTATGCAACTAGATGACAAACAAGCTGACGGCCCACGGTGGTAAGTGGACACTGTCGCCTATAAACACCTGCAATAACAAGGAAGCAATCACTTGGTATTGCAGGTGCGTTGTCACCCTGAGGCCTAAGATGGAATGCCTTCCATGCCGGTAATTACACTGGCTACCTTTCTCTTCAATACGAAACACAGCAAACTGTTTCACGGCTGAAATAGGGTAGGCGGTAGTGTCAAGAGTTTTAAAAGTCACCATTTCTAGCTTCTGATTCTAGCGTGACATTATTCGGCAGCCGGGATCGCTTAACGTGCTTTCCGAAGCACGGAGGAAAATAGAATTGAACAATTTTTCGGTCACCCATCCTTATGCTGCGGCCGCACACATCGCGACGTCACGAATATTCGCATTATCGCAAAGTGTCTAGCCAAGTATTCGCAAATACTTCGGCACTTCGTGCGAAGTCGCAAGGACATCGCGCCGTTGTCGGTAAACTGGCGCACATCAAAGCGTTTTTATCGCGATGTCCTTCGCTTGCGTGGCCACATTTCGCGGTCTTCAGTCGGCGCACAGACATGTTGCGCAGCGGACGTGGTTTTAATTAGTTTTCTACCATAGATTGGAATAATGACAAGATTTAAGAACTTATTAGTAATTAGGAGTGCGAGTCGATATTGTTTAGCCATGCTATTTTCTTAGACAACTCCTGACGCAGTAAAAAATAGTTATTTGCTGCCATAAAATATAAAGACCGACAGCGGCATCCATTTTGTTTCTTGCGCGACATCGCGACAGACTTTAGAGCGCGCAATGTGTGGCCATGCACATTCGCGGTAGGCCGAAGGCGAAGATTATCGCACGAATGTTATCGCGATGTGTGCGGCCGTAGCATAATACTGAGCGCGCAACTGAAAAAGAAACTTACTGACGCCATGGACGCGCAGTTGCTATTGACGTGCAGTCCTAATTCAAGTGGTCACGATGTGGGATACGAATAAATTTGTAACGTAGGTAGCAAGGTGGAAGAAATAAAAAGATACTTACTTATTTTATTCGCCAGCTTCGTAACTAAGCATTTAATTTTATCTGTCTGCCATTTGACTGGCGGTTTCGTGATCTTCTTCTTCGGGCCGTTACTCCTCTTGTTACTTCGCTTCTGTTCTACTTTCTTCTGTTCTACCTTCTTCACTGTGAGTTCCTTGTTCAGACTGAGTTGGGATTCAATTTTGATAACTAAAGGTGTTTCCTTCTCTATAACTAGAAAATATAAATTGTAAGTAGACATTTATTTGTAAATACCAAAGTTGGTATATCAAAGAGGGCTGGGGCCAGGAGCTCTGAAAGACAAGCCAAATGCTGCCTAATTTGACTCAAGAAGAAAGATGTCTTCTGTGTCTTTGGGAAACTGACGTATTAAGAGATGCATATTATATTGTATCCTTTGCGTTTGTGGGGAGAAAATAAAGTATTATTTCAGTGTCTAATTGAAAGAAGTAGAAAAATCATAGAATACTTAAGTTTGCATTTTTAGGCCTTTCTCTGACCGGGTTGGTGCGGAACAGGAAAAAAATGGCGGCCGTGTGATGTCGGCAGAGTAAAACACCCATATCCTCCAACGGGTATGGTAGAAGGCGACTAATGGATCAGCAAAGGGGTATTGATCACCTTATACTCCGTCCACCAATCCGCATTGGGCAAGCGTGGTGGACTACTGCCTAAACCTCCTTCGATGACAAGGAGAGGCCTTGTGTCCCAGCAGTGGGTCAAATTAAAAAAGCTTTTGTGATCAAGAAAACAAAACCCTATGACAAGTATTCAAAATATTGAATAAATATTTTTAAGGAAGCAAAAAAACGGAGGTATACATTACCTAAATATAATAAAGAAGTGGAGCAAGGGAATATGACACATCTACGACCTCATATTATAACTGTATCCAAGGTCAGGGTCAGCTGGGACATGACGATAAATGAAATGAAAAACCTCTATATTTAAATGCACTTTGCTAAGTACTTTTAAATCGTCAAAAGCACTAACCACCAATAAAAATGCGATACAAAATAAAACTTTATGTACTGTACTGAAAGATACACTTCAATCATTGGCGCGCAGCGCTACGCGATGATGATATGTCTATATTATCCGTAGATTGAGAATAGAGTATAGATAAGTCATCAGCGTACACCTAAGCGAGATAGCAATGTATCTACATACTATATCTATAGCTACAACAATAGACTAAGTATTGGCTTTTACGGCCAATTATACAACAATTCACTATTACTACAAACGAAATCACACAAAAGATTGCGTATTAGAATGATTAGATTGTTAAAACTGACATAAAATCACTTAAAATGATGAGAAATATCAAAGCACCACGCACTTGTCTGCCACCAAAGCAATGGTGGCAAACATAAAAATCCGATACGCAGAGACAAAAAAAATGTTTTGTCCTGCTCTCCCGTATACATCAGACATATAAGCTTTCTCACTCTAATAATTATTATTCTTCCTCCCGCCCGGACCTCCGAGGAGATCGGACGTATCGCTTGTAAAATCATAATTGTTGCGCTCCAAGATATTTAAAATTGAGAAAATAGTAAGTGTTTATTCGCCGAAGTCCCAAGAACGCAGTGAATACTGAAGATCAACGCGAAGCGTGTGAGTGAGACATACACCTGTGCAAGCGGAAGTGGTATCATTCTAACAGTGCCGACTATCCGCCAACACCTCCCTCCGAGGAATGTAGGTTTGCGCTTGCGCGAGCCCCGCCCTAAAACGAGTGAGACAGCTACAGTCCCGACCGTTGCCCTTACAGGTCAAACTACTCCTTACCAAAGTAGGTGCGCCCGCGCCGGTTCCGCCCACAAACGATAACGAGCGATATTTAGGCCTACAGGGAACATCGAATCTCGCAAATTATGCCTAAGACACGCCGTACGCCGCCACAGAGTGTTGACGCGGTGACTAAAGGCACGTCTGAGCATTCGCCCACCTATTACGGGTCAGACACTGATCTAAATTTGTCATCCACCGGCACAGTGAAACACGATAGTATACTCAACATCACAAAAAGAGCGAAACGTAGACTCGCTGACACACCTGGATGCTCAAACGAATTTTTAAATGAGTTTAGGCAAATGTTCGAAAAGCTCCAATCCCACCAAGAGGCCAAATTTGAAGCATTAAACTCGTCAATAAGTACCCTAATTGATCAGAACACTGAGATTCAAAAAACAGTGGACTTTATGTCCTCTCAGTACGACTCACTTGTTAATAAGATTGAAATAGTGGAGAGTGAAAATAAATATCTCAAATCCCACGTCAAGACTCTTGAGCAAAAAATAGACATACTGGAGAAGGATTCTCGATCCACCTCAATAGAGTTGCGTAACATACCGATAATAGAACAGGAAGACAAGCATTCTCTGTGCGACACCATCAAGAATATAAGCGCTGTCGTCGGCTCCACGTCACTAATCTCAGAATCTGAGATACGTAATATTTATAGAACGAAAACTGAGGCGATTGTGGTCGACTTCACCACAACCTCTAGGAAAGAGGATCTGGTCCAGAGATATAAGAAATATAATAAGGACAAGCGACACTCTAATCAACCCCCGCTTAACACTGTGACCCTCAAAATCCCTGGCCTCAACAAAACAGTGTTCCTATCTGAGGCCCTAACAACCAAAGCTCGTCGAGTCTATTACCTAACTAGGGGGCTCATGAGGGATCGCAAAATAGTGGCTACCTGGACCTCTTACGGTAAAGTTTTCATTAAGAAAGAAGAAGATACACCCCCAATACGAGTGAACGACGAGAGTGAACTTGCAAAAATTATCTCTTAAGCATTTGTTTTTAATTTAATTTTTATTTTATTTTCATTTAACTTTTGTTACACTTGCCTTTTTTTTCGTTTGATTATTGTGCCCAATGTTGGGTAATGACACTAACGATAGTGAAATTACAACTGAGGCTAAAACATACACTAACAATGTTATTAACATACAAACCGATTTAGATAATACTAATATATCTGAATCCTCTGTGGAGGAACCCAAAGATTGTTATAATAGACTGAGCTGTCACAAAAATAACCTTAAAATTATCACACACAACATCAGAAGTGTATACCGTAACTTTGATTGTTTCCTAGTTTTCCTCAAAGATCTGGGTGTGGACTGTGATATAATTGTTTTCACTGAATGCTGGTTATCAATAGACAAACCTCCTCCTAACCTAGACAATTATAATTTGTATTACTCATCTACGTGTTTCAATCAAAACGATGGTGTCATTATGTATGTCCACAAAAATATCAAACATACAGTGGAGGAGCCAACTTTCTGTGATGCAAACTGTCTGCTTCTTAAAACTTCTGACATAGCCATTCTTAGTATATACAGATCACCCTCTCACAGACACATTGACAATTTTCTTAACTCACTGGAAACTAACTTAAATTCGATTAGAGCACACAAGACCATAGCTGTAGTCGGCGATATCAACATTGACATAAAACCCTTCAACGTTGATCCTAAAAGTCACCCCTACTTAAATCTTTTAGCTGAAAACGGCCTTCTTCCAGCACACGTCTTTCCTACGCGAGAATCCAATTGTCTGGACCATGTCAATTTAAAAACAGATTACAAAGCCCAAGTCATCGTAATCAAAACATTTATAACAGATCACTTACCTGTCTTATTAAATTTAGAACGCACAAGAAAAAGAGACGCCGATGTAGTATTTAAAAAAGTAACCAATCTGGATAATGCTGCAAATGAATTCATTAACAATACAAACCTCAAAAGTGTTCTTGAGATCGAAGATCCAAACAAAGCTACAGATACCCTTATTAATATTATAAAAGATGTACTAAATTCGAATACAACAATTCGTAAGATACCAAATAGAAAATATATTTTAAAACCATGGCTCACAAAAGGATTACTAAGGTGTATTAACCATCGTGACACTCTCCATAAAAAAGTAAAGGAATCACCAGACAACGAAACTATCCTCATCTCTTATCGCAGATACCGTAACTTCTGTAATAATTTAATAAAAAAAGTCAAAGAAGAATATGAAAGCTCAGAAGTTGATAAATGTAAAAACACAAAAGAGACATGGAAAATGATAAGAAAATTCACCAATACAACTGCTAAGAAAAATCCAGCCGAAGAACTTTTAAAATTTAACCCTAATGACGCACTATCATCTGTGAACCAAATAAATGAATACTTCGTTAGTATACGCCAAAAATTAGCTGATAGCATACTAGAACACAATAGAACACAATCAGAGTGCAAAATCACCAGCTCACCCCAAAAGAATTCCTTCCTATTGCTACAAACGGACGAATACGAAATTGGAGCCCTGATACTTTCTCTGAAACATGATTCCGCAACAGGTTGGGACGGAATTCCGGTTGCTTTCATAAAACGCGTCAAAGACACTATAACCCCAATTTTGACACACATATTTAACCAGTGCATAAATGACGGAATTTTCCCGGACAGTTTTAAACGGTCCATAATACACCCTATCCACAAAGGTGGAAATGGAGACTGTGTCGAAAGCTACCGACCGATTTCAGTGCTGAGCGTTATGTCTAAGCTCTTGGAGAAGCTTATTAATAAACGGTTGATGTCATACTTAAAAGAAAATAATATCATTGCCGATTCGCAGTTTGGCTTCCAGGCAAAAAAATCTACCGAAGACGCGATAGCCGAACTCACAAATGATATCGTGAGTAATCTAGACAAGGGCAAGAGATGTGTAGGAGTCTTCCTAGATTTGGCAAAGGCGTTCGACACCATCTCCATTAACACACTATTAACTAAGCTAGAACAGATTGGAATCCGAGGCCTACCTTTGAAACTTTTTCAGAACTTCCTCACTAACAGATACCAAACGGTTAAAATAGGTGACCACGTCAGCTATCCCCTCCCTGTCACTTGTGGTGTCCCACAGGGAAGTGTCCTGGGCCCAAGTCTCTTCCTAATTTACATAAACGAACTGTGTCAATTCATACCACATAATGGCAAAGTAATCTCATACGCCGATGATACAGCTCTAGTATTTCAGGGGGAGACTTGGGCCGAGGCGCGCTCGTATGCAGAACAAGGACTACTGCAAACATCATCATGGTTAAACAAAAATCTTCTTACCTTAAATATAAATAAATCCAAGTATATTACCTTCTCTATTAATAAATCAACCCAGCCTAAGCCCAACCAATTTTCCTTAAAAATACATTCATGTAACAGGTCGAACTTACTGTCATGTCCATGCACCCCTCTTCAAAAAACTAATGTCATACGATATCTTGGAGTACAATTAGATGAAACTCTGACTTGGAATATCCAAGTCGAAGTTTTGTCTACACGCGTAAGGAAATTAATCTGGTTATTTAGAAAACTTAGAAATATACTTAAGCCCAAATTACTTAAATCCGTATATTACGCTCTTGTTCAATCCGTACTCATTTACTGTATACCAGTCTGGGGTGGAGCATGCAAAACAAAAATCATAAAACTGGAGCGGGCACAACGCTCATTGATTAAAGTGATGTTCCGGAAACCTTTCTTATACCCAACAGAAAGTCTCTATAAAGATGCAAAAGTTATGACAGTAAGACAAATATTTATCATGCAGGTCACAATACGACAGCACAAACTCCTAAGCTATTACCCCCCCACACAGCAGTCCAACAGTCGTAGGTCGCCAAAAGTATGTCAAACCATCAAACACAACACCGCCTTCTTTCGTCGCCATACAACCTTTCTCGCAAACAACTTATACAATAAATTGAACTCCGCACTAAATATTTATCCCAAAATATCGTATCATTGCAAAACTATACTCAGGAACTACCTAATGGAACTTAATTACTATGAAACGGAAGCACTAATAAAATAACTAAAACACCTAGGTACACCTAAGTACAAATATAAGCACTCACACATACATACATATTCACACACTCACAAACACAAATTTGCACGCATGCTTAATTATCTTGTGGAAGCTCTGTTTATATAACCATATGGTTCGGGTGAGGTTCCTGGAGTCCTGAAATACAGGTATTTCCTAGTTTAGGCTCCAGTCCTCCCAAATATTATGTGTTTTCGCTTACCTAGTTTTAAGCTTAATTTCTTTGTTATTTGTATTTAAGGCTAAGCATGTAATATTGAGGTGGAAAAATAAAGAAATTTTTATATTTTTATATTTTTTTATATTCTTTAGTAGCTCATCTATACTCTATTCTCAATCTACGATATTATCAAAGTCCTATTATTTATTCGGTATAATATAAACGCACATTGAAGAACTTATCCGTGAATTTATATTCATCAAATGTACTCATTACACAATTACATGGCTGAGTGATGGGTAGGTGAGGGTTATTTGTTTTGCTGTGCAATAAGTATTTTTGACATACAAAAGGAAAATTTTTTGATTTGCAGTTATACACACTCAATATATTATTATATATACAGTTATACATACTTCCAGGCACGTAGTGTGCGACAGTCTGGACAGAGCATAAGACATATTGTCTATTAATGAAATGAATGAATGAAATGAAATGAATGAAATGAAATGAACGAAATGAATGGAATGAAATGAAATTAATGATTTGATATGTTTATGAATGATTTGACAATTGATGATGATTATTATATTTTCAGTAATACATACTTCGAGGAGCGTAGTACACTACGCGCCTCAAAGTTAAAGAGAAGAGCATAAGAAATATTGTATATTATGTATTTTACCTGCATCGGTAGCGAGGTTGTCGTCAGTCTCATCAACAATATCTGCCGGGGATTCTACTGGTTCCCTTTTTATAAATACTGGCTTTTGATCTGAAATGGGGTAAAAAAAGTTTTCATAAGAATCTTCAAGGTTTGGACCATTACAGATAGTTTTATTTAATAACTAGCTGACACATGCCCACTTCACTTTACTGTGCATGCTGCACAACTGTGGAACTAATTGCCGACGGGAATTCTTGAGACTGATTCAGTTACAACATTCAAACGATAATTTAAAAAACACTATGTATGTCTCTAATTTATGTTAAATAATATGTATTTAGGTATGCATATTAATATATGTTTTAACTTATCAGTAGGTATGTAACTATGTATGTATGTATGTAATTATGTCATTCATCATCATTATCTCAACCGAGAGACGCCTACTGTTGTAATTAGGTGTAGGTAGTTTTGAGACGAAAGTCTTTAATTCATGTGTGTTGCCAGTGATGAGATGACCTATGGAACCGAAACGTGGCCACTTACAATGGGTGTCATAAGAAGGCTTAAGGGCACTCAAAGACGCTATGCTCGGAGTTTCTCTGCGTCATCATACCAGAAATGATGAAATCCGCAGAAGAACCAACGTCATCGACTTAGCGCAAATAATTGCGAACCTCAAGTGGCAGTCGGCAGGGCACATTGCGAGGACTGACGGCTGCTGGGGCGGAAAGGCCCTCGAGTGGTGACCGTGTACAGGGAGACTCAGCATTGGTAGGGCCCCACAAGGTAGACCGACGATCTGGTAAAGGCCGAGGAAATTCCCAAAAAAATCCCATATGTCACCCCGAGGTGACCAATGGGATTTCACGTTAAAAATTGCAGTTGTCACCCCTATTAAAAAATATCATGAAAACTATGTCTTTACATTTGGAATGAAAGTGCATTTATTTTTAAACTCTAAATAGAAAAGATAACTATTTTGAGTTACTTACGAAAAAGGATTATATTTATTGGCATTAAAATGAAACAACCTATTTTTTCTTTTAATTCCAAAATCAATATTTATATACAGTAAAATTAAAATAGACTTTCCCGTTCCATCATTAACACTTGAGGACTCGCGTCCTACTTCAAACACTCATACTCGCTACCGGGTCCAGCGGACCCATAATTACCTTTTATGACCGTAGTTCTTAATAACAGCGGGCTGATTAGCAACCAATGACATAATTTGCTGTGTTAAACTATCGTTGAAAGGTACTAAGGTCGGCAACTGTGTAGAAATGGAATTCAAAAAGTTATAAAGCCAAATACGAAGGACTGGGTCCATTGGACACAGTAGCCAATCCTAAGTGTTAAGAATCTTAGGGGGAGACTTATGTTCAACAGAGGTTCTTGACTAATATGATGATGATGATTATAATTTAGTTGTTTATTTGATTTATTGGTTTGCTCTGTAGTACACAATACTTCCGCTTATACACGCTTAAACAAATGCTAGTCCGCTTATCTCTGAAAGAGATCTCTCTTTGAAAATGAAAAAACCCTTTAATGGACTTTGCTAAGTACTTTTACTTTCAGAGATAAGCTCACCTTTGTTTTTTTCTGTATTATCAACTGACGAATATAAATTAGTCACTTGAGCTTAGTTGTTTGTTCGAGATAATAGTCGAACATTCTAGTGTTTGCGAATTCGTTTTGCGTAGTATAAAAGGACTGTTGTTTGCAGCGTATGGACATTAGGGTGTCCCAAGACATAAGGGGAAATTTTTTTTTCGTGAATTTAAATACGCATACCCTCTTATTTTTTTCCATTTGATCCCAATAGCTCATATAATAAATATTATTGTGATTGGACACCGGCAACCCGTGCCGACTTGACGTCAAACATACGAAAAAATTTTTGTATGGAGTTTAATAGGAAAATATTTAAGACCTTGATATTTGTTGGATAAATAAAATTAAAACTACCCAAAAAATCTATTATGCACTTATTTATATTTAAAACGGTTCATTTATTAAATTTTCCCTTTAAAGTTTATTTTTTACAGTCAGAAAAATCTTCCGGTATTCGTAAACACATTGTGACAAAACTTGTATATTGTTCCTTCTCGACTGTGATGGAAATCATGCATTATTTTAACTACTCTTTCAGTTGTATCGTTCACTACCCTCAGAGACGACGTCTTCTTTCTAGCTTTTTGAAAATAGGCATTATTTGGCGACTCAGAGGACATTCGTTAAGAAAAGTGGCATAGTTTTTAGACCATCAAACAGAGACTTGCTGTTGACAGCAATGAAGTCGTAATTTTTTCCCTCTGAAAAAAAAACCACTAAATTATGACACAATTATCATTGAAACAATCCATATTTGAACCTGTTGGTTGCCACAACACAGAATTTATAATTTATCTTCTAGATTTCAGTCTACAATCATATTCATAAAGCACCTACTTGTTGTCTTCCTGAAGAGCTTTCCATTCATAGCCCAGCAATAATTTGTTCTTTATTCCCATAAGATATAACTATTGAAAATTGGAAGATATTCTTCTTTTGATTTCCGAGAATCTGAAGCAGGCAACAGTTTGCCGTTCCAGTAAAGACTCACAACATCGGGTACCTCGTTTTGAAAATAAACTTTTATGACTTTCGCGGGATTCTTCCGTTTCTCCTTTCAAATTCTTGGAATCGTAGCCTTACTTATTGGAAACTTAACAATATTTCATCCCAGCGCCTCAAAAGTAGCTTCAAGAATGAAAACTGAGTCGTCTCATACTTAACTGGCACCTGTCTTTTAGTAGTCGCAGCGACTAACTTAAGAGTATTAAAGTCTTTTCGCATCGACGTTTTCTGGTGACTGGTTTCAGGTTGAGTACCCACTCCGTAGTGGTTCTGGCAAATCTTCTAAATTTGTAATCAGTCGTTTTGTAATGGTTTATAAGATAATCTCAAAGAAGGGGCACAGAGAAATACGTTTTTGAGAAGTAATAGGTTTTTTTCCCACCCCAACTAAGAGGCCACGACGACCTGGCTCTCTTTGCTACTGAAAGAAGATTAGGTCTTCATTTATTAATTCAAGGGCATTGGCATATGCAATATCAAATTAATTATCTTAGTTTTTGACAAACTTTTGATGACGTTCTAAAATCTTGTGTTTTATGAGCATTTTTTTGCTAGTCTCTCCAAACTTGTCATAAATTTACATGTTACTTCACAGAATTAGGCGAAGATTTAGTATTTTTATGCGCTTTATACCATTGGAATAATATACTCGCAAAATTGTAAGATTTACACTTTAATTGACTGTTGAATTCACTTACCGAGGATATTGTAGAACATAACTTCCAGAACTTCCATTAAAGGACTGTTTAGAACTCGATATTTTTGTGTTATACGACTCCTATTACAAGTATACTCTTTCGATAACTGCGTGATACTAACGACCTCTTGATTGAATGAGAAATAATTACATTTGTACGTTATTATATGCGTCTCAACACGTTAGCTCACTGACGTCTTTATAGATAAGTACTAACATGTTTCGATGCAAGTCGGCACGGGTTCCCGTGGTCCTATGTCAATGAAATTTTATTTATAAGTGTTTTGTCATCATTGAAACAAAATTAGAGGGTATGCGTTAAAAAATAACTACTTTGATTTTTTTGGGACACCCTAATGGACATTCTAAGTTTAGAAGCGAACAAGTGCGGATCAAAGCGATACTCTCTAATTATTATTGATCTAGTGTGATATACCGACTAAGGCGAATACTACGGAATAAGTTAGCATTGTGATTGGACTTTGTTGCTTGGTTATTGTAAATTAAAGAGTGGTGTACTGAATAAAATCTCGTCGGTGTCACCAGGTGTTTTTATCCAAATTAACGAACCCCTAGCTCGTAGCATTATTCTGTTGTGTGTACAATAATATTATTGCTTACCATTTATTTCAACTTCGTACGTAATATTCTTCAGAAATTCTTGCTCACAATTCAGTACTTGCTGTTTGAACACCACAGACCTTCTTAGGGATTTTATGCAGGCATCACAAATTTTGCCGGATTTGAACTTGTGCAACTGAAAAGAAATTTAGTTACTTAAAATGAACATGGATAAGACAATAATTATGTCGAATTCCCATGTCGTACCCACTCCTGTGAAGGTTGGAAGCCCTACCTCTACACTGGAAGTTGTCGACGATTACGTTTACCTAGGACAAACAGTCCAACTTGGTAAGTAAGTCCAATTTCCAGAAAGAGGTCAATCGACGAATCCAACTCAGCTGGGCAGCGTTCGGGAAGCTACGTGGCATATTCTCGGCCCATTTACCGCAGTGTCTTAAGACGAAAGTCTTTAATACGTGTGAGTTGCCAGTGATGACCTACGGAACCGAAACGTGGCCGCTTACAATGGGCCTCATAAGAAGGCTCAAGGTCACTCAAAGGGCAATGGAGAGGGCTATGCTCGGAGTTTCTCTGCGTGATCATATCAGAAATGATAAGATCCGCAAGAGAACCAAGGTCACCGACATAGGCCAAAGAATTGCGAACCTTAAGTGGCAGTGGGCGGGACACATTGCTAGGAGAACTGACGGCCGTTGGGGCGGAAAGGTTCTTGAATGGCGGCCGCGTACCGGGAAACGCAGCGTTGGTAGGCCCCCCATAAAGGTCGCAGGAAGCCGTTGCATGCGGGCAGCGCAGGGCCGTTCGGTTTGGAGATCCTTGAGGGAGGCATATGTCCAACAGTGGTCTCTCGGCTGATATGATGATTCTCAAAACGTGTTGAAAAGCGTGTCCAAGCTTGAGAACCCATCAAAATTGTATTGTTTACGGATTGAAGTATTTTTAGGAAAAATAAATGCCTGCTGAATACTGTCCATTACCATATTCTTTATGACATAGGTACTCTAAGGCCCGGACTCCACCAAAGCGGAGATGTGCAGAGATATTCGAAACGGAGACGAGAAGAGATGTTGTTCAACAAAGGTGTCCGTAACCTATCCAACAAGCTTTGTTGGATAGGTTACGGACACCTTTGTTGAACAGCAGTTGAGCGGAGATGGTACTGACTAGACTGTAGCAGAGATGTGTGCGATGTTTGTTAAGATTGCAGTTTATTTCGATCTCACACGAAAGCCAGACGTCTCCATGTCACTATTACTAAAATAGGGCCAGCTTGCGAGGCACAGCTCACTTCTACGCTAGCTCGATCGCGCCATACAAATATGATACATCTCCGCTCGGTGGTATCCTCTAAATCTGAGCAGAGACGAGATGTGTGAATAACGAATTTCTATTGGTTGTTTAAAACACAGCTCCTCTCCTCTCGTCTCCGCATTGGTGGAGTCCGGGCCTTAAGCTCTATGGCACATCCTTTAGCATATATGTATATTTCTAGAATGTTTTAGCCCCCTTTTAAAATCAAAGTATGTCAACAATTCCGGTTGAGGGTGTAGGATGGAGGATGTAGGTAATATCATAGCACGAAGTGACAAAAACCTCTTCATACTAAAGTAGTCTGTAAGTAGTCGAAATAAGGTGTATAAGTAATTGAGTGGGAGAACATGACACCAGAGTGTCAAGCGTAGTTTGAGTGAATAGCGCCCGAGCATCAATGTCGCGCTAATAATTTCTTTTATATTAATGTTATAACTGAGGAAAAACTAATTTTATTAAGAATTACTATGTTTGAATTACAACACCTAATATTTTGTCCGCCGAAAAATACTAATTACTAACCATTGCTCTAACGCCACATACAGGGTGTAAAAGACATGAACAGTCAAACAAGAACCATATATTCTGCTCACCATCATAACATTTTTTTTCCTTTAGACTATACCTGGGAAATTGATAGTTACGATATTATTGAAGGTCAAAGTCATAAATTTTTTTTCATTTTTTTATGAAAACGTATTCTATACGTTATTTCTTAATTATCTATTGTCCAAAGAAACATTATCATTTTTTTAGTATTTCTTAACAAAAAATGGCTTCAAAACGTTAGCGTTCAATGTAGCTCACTCGATGCGCACGGACACTAACGAACGGAGCCGCCGTCTGGCAAAATTATCGCGGTTTTGCGAATTGCGTGCGAGTTGAGCCCTTTACATTGCGCGGTACAATTTGCAATTTTTTTAACACCAAAAAATAAAAATCATTTCCCAGCAATATTTTTTTTGAAATATGTCTTATTTTGATGTATAGAATACATGGTTCTCGTTTGACTGTTCATGTCTTTTACACCCAGTATATAGGTGATAGAATATTCTTTCGACTGGCCCCTGTAGTACAGGGTTAGCCGCCATTGAACGCCAGGAAATGACGAAAGCATGTTGAGCAAAAACAGAAAAACAAGCTTTTTATTTTCCACTGTAGTTTATACATACATTCATATGTAGCAGCTTCGTCATGATTACGGTTACTTTAAGGTCGTGAGTCTGTACTAATATTCTGTTTAAAGTTACCAGTGCGCGGAAAGCGCGCGCCTAGCGGAAGAACTTCGTGTCGGCTGGTGCGCTCTATGTTATCTGTGCGCGTGGAGCTCAGTCTTGTTTGGTGTGTCGCCACGTGAACATCTCTACTGAAGATATTTCCGTTTTCCGTTAGCTGTGTGTGTGTGAAAGTAGTTGGAGAGAGAAGCTGGGGTAGTGGAAACCTACACCTGGACCTCTTTCGTTTGATTTTAGTTTCAGGCAAAAAAAATAATATTTTTTATGTTATTTTTATAGTAATTTTGTTTTTGTCTTCATGTTATTATTCATGTTCGTATTTTTCTATTAAACTAAACATACACTGAAAACACATCTGTTTATAGGCGCGATGCGTAGTGGCTGTGGAGGTTCCACATGCAAAGATTGCATTTATCTATTTACTTGTAATTTGTATAGTTATAATTTTTGTTTGTTCAACTATGTATAATCTAATATATAAAATTCTCGTGTCGCGGTGTTTGTGGTGAAACTCCTCCGAAACGGCTTTCCCGATTCTCATGAAATTTTGTGTGCATATTGGGTAGGTCTGAGAATCGGACAACATCTATTTTTTATCCCCCTAAATGTTAAGGGTAATCCACCCCTAAATTTTTTTTTTAATTTTGGACGAAATATTTTGTTTTTATTTTTTTATTATGTGGCATTAAAAAATACACACCACCCTAAATTTTTACTTTTTTATCACCAACCTCTATTTTTTTATAGCCATTTTAGTAATTTAATCATTTTTGTAAGGCAAAATAACGTTTGCCGGGTCAGCTAATATAAATATTAGGTTGGGGAAAAAGTCTTTTCGCATTATAGTATGTATAAACTTGTAATAAAATCTCTTTGGCTATACTATTTGTATCTGGCTGGTTTTGGTATCATTGAAAGTTTAAATTTTAAAGAACATAATTCCAAATTCAAATTAGGAAAATGTGTGATTTTCATTTGTTTTTCGTACCGCCAAGATGAGTGAATCTAATGAAGAAATTCGATACATTTTAAAATTTTACTACAAAAAAGGTAAAAATGCAACGCAAGCCGCGAAAAAAATTTGCGATGTTTATGGACCTAGTGCAGTGTCTGTGAGAGTAGCACAAATTTGGTTAAAGCGTTTTCAATCCGGAAATTTTGATGTCAAAGATGCACGTCGCTCTGGTCGCCCTATTACAGATAAAATGGATGCCATTTTTGAAAAAGTGGAGCAAGATCGGCATGTCAGTAGTTACGACGTAGCTGAAGAACTGGGAATTGACCACAAAACAGTTTTGGCGCATTTGAAAAAAACTGGGTACACAAAAAAGCTCGACATTTGGGTACCTCACGAGCTCACTGAAAGAAACCTAATGAACCGTGTACTCATTTGTGATTCTTTATTACGACGTAATGAAACCGAACCATTTTTGAAGAAGCTGATAACTGGTGATGAAAAGTGGATCACGTACGACAAGAACGTGCGAAAAAGGTCGTGGTCAAAGGCCGGTCAGGCTTCACAGACTGTGGCGAAACCCGGGTTAACTCGCAACAAGGTGATGCTGTGTGTGTGGTGGGATTGGAAGGGCATTATTCATTATGAGCTGTTACCACCAGGCAGGACCATCGATTCTAAACTCTACTGCGAACAACTGATGAGATTAAAGCAAGAAGTTGAGAGAAAGCGGCCGGAATTAATAACAGAAGGGGTGTGTTTTTTCATCATGATAACGCTAGACCTCACACATCTTTAGCCACTCAGCAAAAATTAAGAGAGTTTGGCTGGGAGGTGTTAATGCATCCGCCGTATAGTCCTGACCTTGCACCTTCAGATTTCCACCTGTTTCGGTCTCTTCAGAATTCTTTAGGCAGTGTCAGGTTAACATCACGAGAGGACTGCCAAAACCACTTGTTGCGGTATTTTGACCAGAAGTCTCAAAATTTCTATAGCAATGGGATCATGTCCCTACCTACAAGATGGCAAAAAATTATCGAACAAAATGGTACCTACATACTTTAGTTAAATGTAAATAAACTATATTAAAAAATGTTTTGAATTTTCTTAAAAAATGCGAAGAAACTTTTTCCCCAACCTATTATATTAACAAATGTTAATCAAGGGAACTCTAGGTTTATTTGTAATAATATGTGTTTCAATCATATAATAACAATGTAAAACTGTTTGTTCATTATTAAATAGTAAAAAAGACCTTGTGAGTAAATTTTTATTTTGTGTGTGCAGTCTTGAGAGTAATTAGTTATTTTTGTAATTTGATTAGATTGAAAGTAGTTCAAATTAGTGTAATTAAACTACATTATAGTTGTTAACTTTACGGTCGGTTTTATTTCACAATGGTGCCATGGGGTCACATGTGTGGAGTCTCTTATGTGGAGTCTCGTGTGTGAAGTCTCAAGTGTGGAGTCTCATGTGTGGAGTCTCTGGAGTCTTTAGTGGAGTCACTGGATATCTAATGAGTAATAGGGTTAAATTGTTGTGTGGACTTGAGTAGTGTTCTAATAGCTGTATAGTTAACCATAGTGTGTAGTCAGTGGATACTACACACATGCGCAGGGTTCCACTGTGTTGGACTCTTGTGAGAGTGAGAGCGATTGCGATCACTGCTCGGCTCGTGGTGTTGCAGGGTTAACTCGAGTTAATTAAATAAAGTAGCGATGTTTGATATGCGGTACAAATGGTACATGATGATGATGTGTTGTTCATGTGATGATTTATTATGATCTCTAAGTTGCAATACTTAGTTCTAAGTTTGATTTAATGTACTAAGTGTATAGAATAGAGGCTTTAGTCCAAGTAATTTCTGTAGAGATTTCTAATTTATTTCTGTTAGATTCTGGTAAGGACAAATTCAAACAATAATTTATTCCGATACAAAGCAATAGTCAAGAGTGGCCGAAGCGCATGATTTAGTAATTTTTTTTCATGGTTCTGGTTGAAAATGAAGAGCGCAATCAGATTGATTTGGACCCTAAATTCAAGGGGCCATTTAAACTTGATAATGACCATTATGTCTTAGAAGCACTAAGCTCTAGGTTTAGATACAAGTCCCCAGTAAACATTCATGGTAGATTAAGAAAAGTACCCAAGGGTCAAGTAGCCGTGGCCATTAGCAATTCAGTCTAGAGTTTTATGGAGAGTGGCATGTGGAGTTGATCACCCGCTAGAGGTTGTGTTGGTTGAAGGAGTAGAATGCACATGTAGAGGATAAAGAGAACAAATAAACTTAGTTCTAGTTGTTTATTTTAGTAGCAGACTTATGGCTTGGAAAGTTTGCTTTCACCACTGATCCTGTCTGTGATTGATGTGGTATGATTTTGTATCGTTATCAATTGAGTAAATGATTTGATTTGTAATTTGTTATTAGAAGTATTGTAAAAAAAATTGTGTGCGTGTAACCTTTACGCGCGATTGAAGTAAAACTTCTTTGACGTAGATCACTGAAATGATTAAATTTTAACTGAAAAAAAAAAAAATTATGACAGATACTTACGACCAATCGAAATTACTATTTTTAAATAGCGGAAACTACACAGACTATAGAATACTGAGCGTTACTTCCGTTAGAAAAATCTGAGTTACCCCCTAGTCGCGCCTAAAGAAGTTTTACTTCAATACTTATGTAGACTAGAACCAATTTTTCTTCAGTAATTTATTGACGTGTTACTTTGTGAGAGCATACATAACAAAATAATACGCTTTTTTTAGGACTTACAAAGTAGTAGAGTTAAAAGTAATTTAATTTATACTTACAGGAATATTAAAACATTCGTTGAGCATTTCCGAATAAATCTCTTCTTTATTGAACCAAATATATGTTGTATTTAAATCTTTTAACGGCCCTTTCGCGAGGCAACATCGGCATATACTTTCTGTTTGCATTATTACGAAATATTAACTGAAAATGTCTGAAAATAACAATATTTTTGGGATAAATGCTAAATTCACTGACATAAAACAAAACGGTAAACGAAACGAACCTGCCTGACCTGACATGACAGTACTGACTATTGACACTTAGGGATGTAACGCTATATCGATGTTTTAAAATATGTTCACTAATATCTATATTTTAACATCGATGTTGAAACTCCAAATTAGAGCTGAAAAAAGTCTCCGACAAAAATCGAAGGATGAAAAAAAACATCCGTAATAATATGAAAAATAAAACAACAAACAACACAAAAGCTGAGTCTGATGTATGTATGAAATAAAATAAACGATAAAAACCCTGATCGTAAAATATGCGGTAAAAGAATATATTAAATTTTAGCAAAAATAAGTTATAATTATGGAATAATTTTATTTTTGCGTTTACAAGCGCGTATATATTAATACTAGAAAAATGCACTGAAAAAAAAATCGACTTGCCTCAGGCGGGACTCGAACCCGCATCTTGGATCATCAATCCAGCCCGGATTGTGGAAGATGCGGGTTCGAGTCCCGCCTGAGGCAAGTCGATTTTTTTCAGTGCATTTTTCAAGTTATAATTATTTTTACAAAGAGAATTCACAACAATATAAAAGAGATTGAGACAATTAATCAATGTGACAATAGTCTAAGTTAAAAACTACGGTATCTACCCAGTGAGCGGTTGTTTTCGGCAGCAAGGAACACAAGAAAGGAACCGCTATTTGAATACAAGGTTGTCAAAATTATAATGTTTTTTATTACAACAAAATAATATTTATGTCACCACCGTATCGTAGAACACACAGTATTGTAGTGTGTGAGAATTTTAAACAGTAGTAGACTTTGTCAATATTAATCTGTTTAATCGAAGGAAGGTCGCTTATTATTGCTAGGTTCAGGTAATTTTTTTATGATTAAATGGAGTGGTATTATTGTCACTCATTATTACGTCATGGCATGATATACATATATGACTATATCGACTGCGATATCAATGCATCCTTCATTAACATCGAGTATATTAATACCGTTGTGTTACATTAGAAAACATCGATGTTTTATATGAGCGATGTTGCATCCCTATTGACATTTTGACAGTTCCACCATAGACAATAAATATTAATTGGTAACAAAACAAACTGCTAGATGGCGCTCCTTTAGAAAGCACATATCCCATTGTAGCTATTCAACGCTAGATGGCAGCACATACTTTAGGTTCATGGCATTCTGATCATGTGGAGCAGATATTTATCAGCTCTCTAGCACCGTATTGACTCGTCTCGTTTCTGACAAAAATTCTGACATCAAAATCAACAAAATGGCGGTTTCTTGTATTCGGTACTGACGCTATCCGCTTTTGTGTATTTTTGTGTAAAATACAACTATTTATTGGTGATAATGTTGAATCCATATTAACATAATGGAGTTTGACGAGATTATGGTGAAAGAAAGCCCGGGCCTTTGCCGGTGCTGCCTTTCCGAAGGATGTTACAAAGACATGGGCACCGAGTATTCATGGATGAATGAAAATGAAGTTTATGCAGAGATGTTATTAGAATGTTTCGATATTAGTGTAAGTAACATAATATGTTTGTCTAAAGCTGTTAGTATTAATTAATCCGCACATACCCTTCGAAAACTTGTAGGTAATATACGGCGAAGACTAAAAAAACTTACAAAACTAACTCAATTATGTGGTTATAGGTTTAATTTAAGTGCAGATGCCAGTTCCGGCAACCCAGTTATAGTATTACAACGATAACCTAAATGGCTTGTAGTTTAAACTCATTTCTCATTCATACTTACCTGCCTATACAGAAGTGTTCAAAAACCAACAAAAATTAAAGAGTCATAGGGTAGTATTCGAGCGCCCCCACCTCAAGTAGATTGCAATCAATACTAAATCCATCTAGTGTTGGGCATACAAAATATAACAATTAGTTCATTTATCTATGTTTTTAACAACTTTTTTCTCTTTATTTACAATTTTTGGAGTGAAATACTTATATAATTGCTTATTGGAAGATTTAAAAGATTTAAAATCAACCATTACAAACAGTGGCGTAACTATATCATATACCCCCTAGTTTTTCGTTCTTTAAATTTAAAAATGTCAGTGACACTACCGGGGCCCCTATTACTATATCATGTGGGGCCCGTGGCAAATTCATATACCCCCCCCCCCCCCTAGTTTTGAAATTTTTCG
This sequence comes from Elophila nymphaeata, assembly GCA_955850985.1. Taxonomy (NCBI): domain Eukaryota; kingdom Metazoa; phylum Arthropoda; class Insecta; order Lepidoptera; family Crambidae; genus Elophila; species Elophila nymphaeata. The sequence goes on from OY039093.1 coordinate 5,138,912, forward strand.
TTCTTTAAATTTAAAAATGTCAGTACCGGTGCCCCTATTCCTTGCGGGGCCAGTGGCATTTTGCCACCATGCCACCCTGTAGTTACGCCACTGATTACAAAACAATTGTAAGTTAACACTTAACTACCTACCCCTTATTTTAGTCACGTTAGCACTTACCTGCGGTCTGAGAGACCCTGGTGATATATTGTTACATAAAGAAAAAAATATTGTTATAGAGGGTTAAAGTATTATAAGTAATAAGAAATTAAACATGTAACTTTATATGTTTACCGATTAAAATAAAGTTATGAAAACAAAAAAAAACAACACTGCTTATTAAATAACTCAAAATATCTTCGAATGTGTGGAAAAAATAAAATGGCTATCATCTTTGGATATCTTTTGATCTAGGGTGAATGGAAAATATATTAGGAACTATGGCTCAGCTTTAGAAAGAGGTACCTTATAGAATAGGTTCACACTTTTTGTTGTAGATAGAGGCACTATAGACTGACACATTAACTGCAATTTCACTTATATAAATGTTCACTAGATTTTGAGGTAAAATATTCCAAAATTACATAAAAATACACTTCGAAAATATTTTATTAAATAGTTTTACAGTTGTAGTTGTTTTAAAATTTTATTGATGGTAAAGTAAAGGAGGTTATTTCATTCTGCCACAACCAAGCAATAATCTTAAGGTAGGTATATAACATTGAAAGAAAGAAAGAAAGAAAAGAAAGAAAAAAACGATATTTTAATAAAAGACTATTACATGTCTTTAAGGGTTTTTATGATACAATTAGGAATTTTTAAGTCATTATTTATCAAATTTGCAGAATATGTGAGTTAAAAACAGTTTTGTGTTTATCTATGCAATTTATACATATAAAATAAAGTGTAGGAGGGGGTTAGCAGCCTCCCCCCTCTTTTCCCCACCACCCCAAAAATACGATAAATTTGGTACTTCTTTCTAAAGTGCTTCCTTAACTTTTCTTACTAGTTTACTTACTTCTTACAACACTAAGGGCCTAGAGAAATTAAAAAAACTAAAATGATATGAAGTTCGGTAAAAACAAAATGTATGTAATTGACTTAAGCCGTCATTAAAACATGTGGCCGTTCGTATCTCCATATAGGGTAGAGAAAACTAAGATATATAACCAATCAAAATGGTCCATGATAACGAATTTCAATATGTATGTTGTCTTTCAATATGAAACCATTACCACTTGTCTAACTCACCGGGACCGATGTAGTATATTTGGTTAATATACTTAATTGTTTTCTCATTAGATATCACAACACAATGAAGGCCCCAACGGACCGAACCGACTCATCTGTGAAGTGTGCATCACACGGCTACGAGATGCATGCTATTTCAAGAAGCAAGTGCTGGACTCGGAGAAGAAGTTTGTTGATATGGTGGGACGAGGAGAATTTAAGACTAAAGGTATGTAAGAGGCTCTTCTATCCCTTCTCCATCTTTTAAGGACAAAACTGGCTTACAGCTTGTGCCAAAATTCTAGTTTGCTCTGAAGTTGTTTCGGTTTGTTTTCACAGCCGTACTACCTACCGACAAGGTTAATTATCGCTCAGGTAGGAACATATTGCCTTGTGTTCAGAGCGAACTAGAAGTTGCGAGCTTGTTATGTTGCGTCTTCAAGCGCATTCTACTGTCTCTACCACGGCGAGTGCTCTGAGGCTTTTTACCCTATAAATAAAAATAAAAAACTTTATTGCTCCATGAAAGCAGGGTTTGAAATTATCAAGATAAATATGCTCTTTGATAATTATCAAGATAATTATCAGATAATTATCCGATAATCATCAGATAATTATCCGATAATTATCCGTTAATTATCAAACAGATGTAAGCCCTATATCGTGGCAGTACTTAATGTTGAGGAAACAATCTATTTTACATTTTTGCACACAACTCAAATTACGCTAAGAATTAAAAAACCAACTTCAAACAAATGAATGAAGAAAACGGAAATGCGACGACGCGGGGAATCCCCGCTATTGACGTTTGGAGGCGCTTTCCGATACACGCAGTCATTGAAAGCAACAAATAACAAGTGGCAAATATTTTCGATTATACTTATCAAGATAATTATCAACCTATATTTATCTTAATAATTATCTGGATAATTATCAATGATAATTATCAATGATAATTAGCACTTCAAACCCTGCATGAAAGAACTTTTTTTTAGAAGATACATATTACTTATTCAGTGGATCCCATTAGGGTAAATGCCTCCTCTATGGACTCCCACTTTTTTCTACCACTAGCTTCATCCAATTTTTTCCTCCCAACTGTACTATGTAATCCTACCTCCGTTTTCTGGGTCTTCCTACACGTCTTTTGCTATGTGGACCTAGCCATTTGGTACACTTCAGTGTCCATCGTCGGGGTATCTGGTTATATGGCCTACCCAGCTCCATTTCAATCTCAGACCATATTTCAAAGCATCCAACAATTTTGTTTTGTCTCGTAGGAGCTTTTTACCCAAATCCCACCATTTCCCTTCATTTTAAGGACTACACGTGCTGGCTTATAGTGTCACTGACAAACATTTCAATGCGAACTAAGAAAGGTGACTTGGAGTTGACTCCATTTTTAACCTCAATCAACCGTAAAATTTTTGTTACTTTAGTTACATTTTCACTTGACATTGGCAATTTCAATTGACAAGACTCCATTAATTAAGAATAGAATAGAATAGAAGAAAGGTGAGTTATTTCTATGTTATACAATCAAGAAATTGATTTCACGGCTAACACATGTTCCCTACAGCTGGTTCATTCAAAAAAGGGTTGAAGGAGCACCTTCCAGGTGCAAAGGGTGGCTAATGCGCCGCTTAGGTTAACTCTCGCATTTGGACTCAACTTCATAGGATTGGCAATAAATTGCTAAGGCGAGACCAAAAAAAAATGCACCAATGTGTGAGTAATGCACATGTGTGCGTGAAAAATAGTACTGCAGTCTGACAGTTGCTGTATTTTCTACGTGACTGACAGGCCGACTTAGGCCGCCTGCGTGTACGTGAAATGGTCTCGTCTATCTATCTCGTTCTAATATACGTGTTAGTATGCTCCTTCACTTTTCCCATCTACAGTTTCCTATATCTATGATTTTAGCCATAGCTATTGGTGCAGTTTTTGCGCGTGAGTGAGTGAATGATACTGTTCGGTTATCGGAATTCGGAAATTATTGACGCTCTGGTGTACCCAAACTTATTATTATAGCAACAAAGTAATATTTTGGGCATCATCATTTCAGCCTAGAGACGCCCATTGTTGGACATAGGCCTCCCCCAAGGATCTCCAAACTGGTCGAACGCTGCGTCTCCCGGTACGTGGTCGCCACTTGAGGACCTTTCCGTCCCAAAAGCCGTCAGTCCTCCTCGCTATGTGCCCTGTCCACTGCCACTTAAGTTCGCAATTCTTTGGGCTATGTCGGTGACCTTAGTTCTCTTGCGGATCTCATCATTTCTGATATGATCGCGCAGAGAAACTCCGAGCATAGCCCTCTCCATTACCCTTTAAGTGACCTGCAATATCGTATAATAAATACCTTTTTTCTTGCAGTTATGATATACAATCAGTCTATGATGAAGTCTGAATCGGCCGAGGAGGTTGTAGCCGAACCGGTTGAAGTGGAATACTTGGAAGATGACATGGATTTTATTGATGGTGAGTCTAATTGTCATAATATTGAGAAAATTTATTTATTTCGCCCATCAGGAAGCCAGGAAAATAGTGCACGTTTAATTTAAGATGTCTCAGAAAGAAAATAACCAAATATCTATCTCAAAAATGTTATTTATTGTTTTAATTATTAAGTAGGAACAAAATTAGAGTTTTGTGTGGTAACGGCTACATAATAGAATATCAAAAATTATGGTAGGTTCCAATTATAAAATCATCAAGAAACACTACCCTAATATTATCTCGCAACTTCTGCAAAATTGTCAAAAAATATAAAAAAAACCGTCAAAAATTCCAAATATAATAAAAAACAATACACTTAATATAAATAGCAAAAAAAAACCCCTAAAATAACTAACAAAATGAAAAACAATACATTAGCTAAAGACTAAAACGATAAAGATGAGTAAATAAAAAAATCATTCTTTTATTCAGTAATAACTAGTACAGAAAAAAATCTTTTCCAAGCGTTATCATCGGCAATGTAGTCAGTCATTTATCCTGTAATATGCTTTAGATATTAAAGTTTGCTATATTTATAAAAGTCTTAAATTTGGTATCTGTTACAGTTGTCACTTTCTAAGGTATTTTATTGTAGAACCTTATACAGTTCCCTAAAAAAGATTTGTTACTTTTGGCAAGTCTCAATTTCGGCACACGATTTTTTTTTATTTGTAGTGTTAAAATTATGTATATCTTGGTTCTTAGTGAATAGATGTAAGTTGTTTCGAGCGTATAATATATTAATTAAGATGCATTGGGACGGTAGAGTCATAATGTTGATTGTTTTAAATTTATCTCTTAATGATTCACGAGTTTTAATTTTATAGATGTATGGTATTGCTCGTTTTTGTAGAATAAATATCTTTTCTATATCAGCTGCTGAGCCCCAAAGCAAAAGTCCATAAGTCTATGGACTATGGAAATAAGAGTTTTATTTTTCTTTCTTCTTCAGTAAATAATTTTTCCAATAGATTGAGTTCAGCAGGCTTCGCAGTGCACTCAATCTATTTGCCAAATTTTCTGTATGAGGTCCGCATTGTAACATTGAGTCAACTTCAATACCTAGAAAGCGTGCTTTATCTACTAATTCTAATTTGTTTTCATTTAACTCCAATCAATTAACAACAATTTGTATTCGGCGGAGAAAATCTAATACTTTTGTTTTCTGTGCATTAAGCACTAAGTTGTTAGCAGTTAACCAATATGATACTTCTCTCAAGGTGTCGTTTACATTTGACTCATCAGGTTTTATGTTCTTCCTATCCAAAGAAAAAAGAAGTGATAATCGGCATCGGCAAATAAGACTATATCTGACATTTCTTTCACCATAAATGAAAGGTCATTTGTGTACACGAAAAATAAAAAATGTCCGAGTATGGAACCCTGTGGAACACCAATTTTAATTAGTGAGCCCTTGGATACAATGTCATGTAATACCTACTATCTGTATTCGACTAGAGAGATATGAAGAAATGACATCAAGGGCAATGCTTTGGACGTCATAATGAAATAATTTTCGAATTAGGGTATCGTGATCGACGCAATCAAATGCTTTCGACAAATCACAGAAGATACCTACGTTATATATTTTAAGCGTGGATGTAACAATTTTCGATGAAATGAACTTCGATATTTGTACTGTAGACGTATTAATTTTCGATAGTCCAATCTAATATGTAGCCGTGGTAACATTATAAAACATTCTTTGGGATGCAATGTTACATCACAGGTCATACATGAAAAATTTGTTTTCTTGTGGCAAACAACACTTGTTGTTTTTCTTGATATTGTATGAGATGTTCTATTATCGTCATAGCATGGGCTGTGACGATAGCTTTCTGAAGACCGAACCTAAGTTTTGTCCTTGATAAAGATCAAAGCGAGTAGAGCCAATCTAAAATTTATATCCTCATCTATTATTCAAAATTTCGTACATCTATCTAAAGATTCCAAACTAAGAAGCTTATTCCCAACCAACCAAAATTTCCCTCTTATTTGTTTTAAATTCCGCTTTTTTAGTGAAGGCAGTGGTGGGATCTGAATCTGACCCATGCTCCCATTTTTGTTTGAAATAAGTACCTAAATATACAAGAATGAAATGATATTATTTAGTTGTTCGTTTAAGTATTATTATTATTTTATTAATATCATTTAATTGCATTTTATGTATTTTTCTTTTAAATATGTATTTATCTTTTTTTACAACGGAAAAAAAAGGTCCTGCCAGAATAACAGCGCTCCTGCAGCACTATGCTGCAGAAGCACATGCTGAGGCAGAGTCCTATTGGTCTCGCACAGGACTCCATTAATTGTTTGTAGTATTTTGTAATTTCTCTCCTATATGTTCTGTGTTTACCAATAAATAATTTCTTTCTTTCTTTCTAATAGGTTTTCATAAATTTTTCAAAGGCACTTTTGTAACTTGCATATTACTTCATGTGTTGCCTAAATCTAGATTTTACTGAAGGGGACTAGAGTAGGCAGTGTGGGAGTATCGTGTCATAGTTGGAAGTGTCTATAGACTACAGTAAATGCTTGCCATTAGGCAGGCCGTATGGCTTGTCAGACAACTAAATAATATGACACGCAAAAAGTTTAAAAATCTGTAACCCGTCTATGGAAAAAAAAGAGATTTGGTTAAAATCGGACTTTACAAGGTAAAATCGACTATTTTTAAAGTCGATAAGAATGTAGCATATGTTACCCGGATCATAATAACGAATCCATTTAAATGACGTCTTATTTATCAAAATCTGATGAGTAAATCAATACGTAGAATACTTTCAAAAGTTGACAATAGAATAATTTCTTCCAGATGACATGCCAAAAGCAGAAGACTCTGAACCAACCGGGTCCGAAGTGACTGCAGACCCTCTGCCAGTGAGAAGTAAGAGAGGAAGACCGCGGAAAAGTACTCTAGTTAAACCGGAGAAGAAGAAAGTTAAAGTGGAGAAAGGGAAGAGCAAGTCTCTTGTTAAAGGTAAGCTTCTATTATTGATTACCGTCTTTGAAAATGCTGTGTTGTTTCTGGACTAATTTAACGTAGATTGTATCTGAGCTGTATTTTTAGTCGTTTGTAATGTTTAGAAATGTGATCTATGTGACTTCGAAAACTTCTCGAGAATCGAGTTCCATCGAAATGTTTCATTAATAAAAGCAATTTTATTAACCTTGGTAAACTCGCGTGTTGGTCTCTCAGACCGATATAAGAAAAATCATTGTTATCTCGAAAAATATTAACACTATCGAGTTTGCGGTTTTAGTAGCTTTCTTTGATTCATTTTGACATTCTTTAGATCGGCTAAAAAATATTTTCAGGTTTTTTTTTTAGTTAATTTTTTTTTTCAATTTAATATTGATTTTTATTTTGTTCCGCAAACTCATGGTGTTGGTATTTTCGAGATAATAATGAATTTTTGGTTTGTCGGTCTGTGACACCTTGCGCGAGTATAGGTTTAATGTATTTGCTCGCGAGTATACGAAGATTAAATATCAACATTTATTGAATATGAAATCAAATGAATGTTGAATCTTAAGGTGCTCCCACACAGATAATATAGAGAATGTTTCATAAAATTTTTTCATTAATTTTTTTTAACAAATTTTATCCTGTATAAACTCTTTCTCATTGCCGATCTCCAGTTTCCTATATCTATGATCTAAACTTGTTAAAAATTTACGCCTCACAAAAGCAGTTGTGGAACATTTATTTCCCGTTTCTTGTGCAATGACGTTAAGGTTTCTAAGATTACTTAACTAATTTTCATTTTGATTGTATTCAGGGTGTAAAAGACATGAGCAGTCAAACGAGAACCATGTATTCTGCTCACCGTCATAACATTTTTCTTCCTTTAGACTATACCTGGGAAATTGATAGTTACGATTTTATTGAAGGTCAAAGTCATAATTTTTTTTTTCATTTTTTTATGAAAACGTATTCTATACGTTATTTCTTAATTATTGTCCAAAGAAACATTAAATCATTTTTTTTAGTATTTCATTACAAAAAATGGCTTCAAAACGTTAGCGTTCAATGTAGCTCACTCGATGCGCACGGACACTAACCAACGGGGCCGCCGTCAAGCAAAATTATCGCGGTTTTGCGAGTTGCGTGCGAGTTGAGCCCTTTACATTGCGCGGTACAATTTGCAATTTTTTGTATCACCAAAAAATAAAAATTATTTCCCAGCAATATTTTTTTTGAAATATGTCTTATTTTGATGTATAGAATACGTGGTTTTCGTTTGACTGCTCATGTCTTTTACACCCAGTATATTACTAGCGATAACGAGACGTTAGCGGGTTGCGGGGAGGAGGTGATAGTTACAGAATGTTATACGATCCTATAAAACGAGTTAAACCAGTGCGAGAGCGTTTATAACATTCTTAACATGTTGTAGCAAAATATTACACACTGCTATACAGGGTGGAAAATTTCAATCCGCCTTTCCTATTTCAGCCGTGAAACAGTTTGCTGTGTTTCGGATTGAAGGGAAAGGTAGCCAATGTAATTAGTAGGCATGAAAGGCATTTCACCTTAGGCCACAGGATGACAACGCACCTGCAATACCAAGTGATTTGGTGTTAAAAGACCTATGACAAAGCCGCTAACTATGTATTCCGCTCATCATTAGGACTATTTTTTTCTTCTAGACTATACCTGGGAAATTAATAGTTATGAAGTTATTGAAGGTCAAAGTTAGAATTTTTTTTTCAAGATGTTTATGAAAACAGATTGAAAACATTATTTCTTAATTTTTGTCCAAAGAAACATTATCAAAATTTTAAATATTTCATACCAAAAAATGTCTTTAAAACGTCAGCGCTCAATGTAACCACTCGATATCGGGGTCATTCAACTCAGCCGACCGACGGTCGCGCACGTCTTCAAGTTGCTAAGCGCCGCGCGACTTGCGCGCTCTATACATTGCGTTGTACTTAAAAATATAAATCGTTTCCCAGCAATATTTTTTTTATATGTTCATTGTTTTGATGTATAGAATGGGTAGACTTGGGCTTTGTCTTAGGTATTTTTACACCCAGTATGAAACCCAAAGATCTTTTCTTCAATAAAAATATATTTTATGATCAATGACACAGCATTTTCACGGACGCTTCTTATTTTGGTAATTATTCTGTCACTAACTCGGTTCTAGAATGCTAAGTGAATTATAAAAAGTCACATTATAAATTTGTTTTTAGTAAGAAACATCCTGATATAATTACTGGTGAATACATTAATGTGGGACTCGGAAAGAAATAATTATTTTTCACTGATAGTATACATCTTTTATTTTATAAAGAACTCGACTTCGTCCGCGTGGACATTTTACCTCTTTAGGGGTGGAATTTCCAAAAATACTTTCTTAGTAAGGTATCTATGTGCAAAATTTCAAGTCTCAGTGGTTTGGGCTGTACGTTGATATCTCAGTCATTTAGTCAGGACTCACGCGCGTGTAACTCACTCGTTGCTTTACCGACCGGGCGACTGCGCTACATGTCGACGTCGACGCCATCTTTTTAGGTTGGAATCAGTCACACCAACACATCAAAAGTTTACTATAAATGTTACTGCATTTAATGCGCGTACTCGTGCCAATAATAATAGTTTTTGTTTCATCGAAATTGGGCCAGGATTTCCAAAGTTACAGCGTTGTAAAGTTTCACCGGTTTGTTAAATTTGCCTTCCTTCGCGCGCTCGTAAGACGACGTTGTGATTTCTATGAGGAGGCGGCATTGGCCGCCTCCTCATAGAAATCATAGATGGCGCTATACAGCAGTGCTCATACCAGCGTGACTATTCGTATGGAAACCTGAATCGCGCAAACGAAGTTTCCCAAGGTGCTCGCTATATATAGAAGTTCCAACTACAGATAGTTGGACCGCGGTCCCCGGTCATACAACACCTTGCTCGGCGGAAGTACTTCCCTACGTCACGGTGCGACAGTCATGTCCGATTGTGGGTGATGCAGAGTGTTTACACTCTTTAAATTTGATTTGTAAAGTGGTTTGCACTTATTATTTTAAGTGTTTGTGTTAGCAGTTACTTTAAATATTATTGTTATTAAATTTATATATACAGGGTGGAAAAAAAACCGTGGTTGGAGGAAAAGTACCCTTAATATTGATGATGGCAAACTTTACTGAAAGGAAAGATACCTTTATTTTCAAAAATAATTACTACTGCAATTAAAGATTTTTGAAAAATCACCTGCTGGAGCTGGGAATCTCACCAGTGAAATGTGAATAAAAAAAACATTCTGTTTTATGATACCAACCGTAAGAGTCATTCATAAGGATCAATTTCTTTAAAACAACATAGTATCTTAAATTAAAGGAAGACCAAGAAAAATATATTTTTTCACCTTTTTGTTGCGCCGTGACGTCACGCGCTGGCGCAGACGCTTAGTCGGGGTTTGCCGCGGAAGCCGTACTTTAACGTTTAACATCTCAGTCAGTTTTGAAGATAGGAAAAAAATAAAAACAGATTCTTTTTTCTCGAGTTACCTACTTTTTAGATATGCTGATAACAAAAAATGTTGGTGTGACTCATTGAAACTGCTTTACCGACGCATCGCCACTGCCTCCGCTTCCGCTCGCCGAACACAGGTTGGCTTTATGGCCGTACTTGTTACAGCGAAAATATATTAGGTTAAGTTAGTACCTAAACTTGCAATTTCTTTAATTCAATAGTCGTGTTTTAGGTTCTTATTATTATTATTTTTTGAAACTACACTCTTTGCAAGATTTTTGTCTGTAATTAAATTATATTTCAATTGTTAAATTCTGAAAAGAAAGTGAAAATGACTCTTCAATCTCTTCATCGGAATTGACTATTTGATGCCTACTAACTCATGGACAGACTGGATTTTTTAATAATTTATTGATGCTAGACTTAGCCGAGGGTTGTTAGATTATTTCCTCCAAATTTTGTAACATTAGGATTTATAGTAAAAAAAATATAGAAATAGTAGGGAACAACGCCAATTTTTATGTAGATTTTCAAAAAAATATGTATTTTCATACTAACGTTATTGAAAATTTCTCAAAAACTCCGTTGCCAAATCTTTTGAAAATTGGAGCGTATAATTGGGCAAGACTTAGTTAAATATTGCATCAATAATTAAGACAAAAAATAATGCCGTCAATAAATTACGATTCCAAGAGTTGATTCTGCCGACCAAATAAAACAGCCACTTTATTTTTATTTTTTTAGTTAAAGATTTAAATAATCATAATTTCACTACATGCAAATTCGTAACAGTATAGTCCTTATTCATAATAAAAATATAAAACTGAAACAGCGACTTAATCAAAGAAGTTACACAGTTAATAGTGTGTAAGAAAAACAACGCCAATTTCATAGGTAAAGACCTAATATTACGCCGTTAGAACATGAAGTAGCCACATTGATCCATATCACCACAGTTATGGGATCTTTGTCTTTGGAGTTGGTTTTTCTCCGCATGTACTATCGCGGTCTCCCTAATCTTCCACTTTAAGGGTCGATTTTGTATTACACTGTCGACGACTACCCTTAGCCTGTTGACCAATAGAATTCTGAGTGAAGATCCCAGAGTGATGCAACACAATAGGTCTGACAAACGTTTTTTACTTTACATGCCAAAAAATTCTACAAAAAATTACGAGAAAAACTGTGTTTTTACTTTTTTCATATCTTAAAAAATGGCTGAGATATTTACGATCAAAGTGCGTATTTCCGGCCGAAGGTTGTTAAAAACGCGGACGGGCGCTCACTAGCCGATGACGTCACAACCTCGGTCATTCGATAGTCGTGCTCTCGTTCGCACGCCGCTTGGCAATAAAAGTCAAAATTATAAAGTTATCTGTGGTAAAATGGAAAACAAATACTGTATTGTGCCCCGGTGCTTCAATTCAACAGTTAAAACACCTGATAAACTCTTTTTTACGTGCCTATATACCCAAAAATGAGGAAAAAGTGGATGACAACCGTAAAAAGATTAGATTCAATAGGCCCTAAAACTAAAGCGCACTGCTGTGAAGACCATTTCGATTTTAAAAAGACCTTACTTTTTTATAGTTAAAACTTACGTTTTTATAGTACTATTGGGACGGCTTAACCGATTTTGATAAAATATGTCTATGAACCACAGATAAATTCAAATTTAAAAAATCGCGAATGGTCTCCCCTTGACTTTCTCGTATACCGGAAAAGACTCCAAAGGTTGATAGAAACCTTATATTTCGATGTCATACATGCATGTTAAATTTTGGTCACCCATCCGAGTACCGACCGCGCACATGGTTGCTTAACTTTCGTGATCGACGGCTCAAAATTTGATAGAAACCTTATATTTTGAAGTCATACACGCTTGTTAAATTTGATTGCATTAAATTATAGCATGCTCAAGTTATTGTGCTAACGCACAGATACACACGACACAGACATAATTCCGAAAAAAATATTTTTGGACTCAGGGAGGTCCAAAACGTGTGAATCCACTGTGAATCCGTCAAAATCTCGAGGTCGAATTTTTTGACGATTACAAGACTTCCTCTATACTTCGTATACGAGAAAGTAAAAACGCATCGAAACCACAGCGGTTATACTTATAAACCTAACCAAACCAAACCAACCAACACACAAAATTATTCAAAAATGTCTGGTTTAGTACAAAAATATAATAATAGGTAGGTATTGCCTACTTAGAAACCGTTAAGTACGTAAATACGTACCTACTAGGACTTACCTACATTTGTATATGGTTAAATAGTGACATTTTCTTCAAGTATATAGTAATAAAACACATAAAATAATCATCGAGACCTCGAGATCTTGATTACGAGTACCTACATAGTATTTTTTATCGCCGCTCATAATAGGTACTAAATTAAACACAGACACTTTCAGTTAGGTTTAAGTTTGAACAAATACCTACCCGAGAGTAGGTAATGCTTAGGTACTTAGAACATACAATATCTTTTCATCTTTATTCCACTAATTTCGGCAGCCGTAAAATCTTGATTCTTCATCAAATATTGTGCCACCGTCAAACTATCCACTCTTAGCAGATTGTCCGACTGATCAGAAAATCTTCTTCCATTGTTCACACTACACGTTTCACTCTGATCTGAGGTTTCACTTCAGTGTAATCGGATATATAGAACAATTTATATTATTTCTTTGAAATACAGGCACATAGGAAAACGAAGACGATCGAAACAAAATAATAAAACGAGACGCGCGAAATTTAGTAGGGTTAACGTACCGGACCGAGGGCCGCGCGGTGCCGCTGTCCCAGGTTGTGACGTCATCGTATGACCGAGCGTAATCTCGGAAATACAGAAAAGGGCTTAAACTTCTCGTCGTTATAACTTCGGAAATACTGCATGTATTAAAGTGAAATAAAAAGTAATGTAATGTACATGATCTACGCTGCGATTTTAGGTATATTTGATAGTAATATTTTGACCCTTTTGTGTTCTCCATTGCCTTAGCAAACATTGCCGTAAAGACATCTGGTTGGAATTTGTTAAAACGATGACCATTTTTTTATAAATTGCAACCAGATGCCTTACAGAACAAAAGAGGGTCTTCTATTGGTCAACAGTGATAGAAGGGTCAGCAGAAAGGGCTCGCTTCAAACGATTTTTTTTAAAACTAATAGCACCTTTTCTATGGGTTTTGTAGTTGTGCCCTGTTTCCTCGTCATTTTCTCGTACAAGATCAATTTGTCTTTCACGGCAGAGTATGACGTAGCTCCGTATAATATCACCTTGTTTGCGTAATCTTGAATGCCATCAATAACGTACTGCGCAACTATATAGTCCGGAAACAGCCCTGCGAGCTCCTTAGTTAGCATGTACTAGTAACTAGTGATGTTCCGGATATCCGAGTTAGAAGAAAGATCCGTATCAGTGTCCGTTACTTCTCTCGCGGATCTTTTATCTTATTAATTTTCAATTGATTGAAATGATTAGATAGAATTATAAAACTATTAAATTCCATTCAGACCATTTTTTGTTTCTTAAAATCAAATATTTTATCGTATTAGTGCTAGTTCACGTAGGAACGTGCGGGCGCGGTAGACGTTGCGAGCTCGTGTTCACATTAGCCGCTAGGCGTTTGCGCGACTGTGACGTGTTGTCAGGGGTTGAAAAGATGGATGACGATCTTTTATTTTTAACCGAAAATTCATACCTAAAGTGGGAGATGCTAAACATTAGAATTGGTGTGCACGAAATTAATAAAGAAAGGGAACGGTATGGTGAATTTCCTTCCATAGCTAATTAAGAACGTTTCTGTTCATATGATGACTGTGCTTACTTTGCCAAATCGGAGTTCTAGCCTGAACAGCAGTAATAAACTCAGTATTGAAAGACATGATAAAAACGTTCTATCTTTTCGAGCGACAAGATCAAACTGAACTTACCTGACGTCGCGAGTGACTCGCGCTTCGCCGCTACTTCAACGTGAACACACAAATGTCTCACGCGTTTGACATTGCCGCGAGAGGGCCGCGCGCGCTTCTCGCTAGTTTGCCCGCTACCTAGAACGCATGTGCGTTTCGTACGTGAACACTGGATATCACGTCATATGTTTGATATTTCGTGACCGCGCCCGCGAGTCAACGTGAACAAGCACTTAAGCTACTATACCATTAGTACATACATGTCTTGCCTGTCGTTGCGATGAGCGTGACGTCAACTATCGTTTACAATACTCTTAGTATGAGTTTTGATATTTTTCGAGCTCGATCAAACGTATCGTCTCTTTTCATACATTGCCCACAGAGGCGCTTGTGGGATACGTTTGAACGAGCTCGGAAACTAACAAACTCATAATAGGGGTACAGGTCTCGCGTTCCGACACCGATTGAATGAGAAAATAAAGATCGCCACCGCGGATCTTGACATCAAATATTCCTATCCGGGGATGTACATTTTTAGCCATCGGCACATCACTACTGGTGACGTGTCTCATCTTTGCGTTTGCGTGTAGTTAATAGACTTTTTTAACTAGTTTTTTTTTGTGACAGAAAAATTATCAAAAATATTTTTTTATTTGATTTTTACTATTATAACATTGTGTCTTATAAATGTGTATTTATAACAATATAGCTGTATTTATACTATTGAAACATTATTATAACGAGGACTTGTGCCTGATTTTCCCAACGTCAGATAAATTTTACAGGACGCGTAAATAGGTTTGTAGGACACATGGAAGCGTTTTGCGTACGCTTATGCTAAATGGAATTTTTACTAAGATATAGGTTATATATTTAGTCCATACCACAGATTTAATAATACAAGGAGATAGGACAAGCCGGCGTTTAACTTGTGACAAGTGTATGCCCTGTGGGCATACATTTCCGCCACTTCGCCTTCCGATAAATTCAAGTGAATACGTAACTCAGCGATTTGACCGATCTCGTTTGCGGCTGTGCTTAACTTTCATCGCTTTACAGTCCTTAGACGCGCGCAATGAATAGTGTATATTACGGCATGCTCAACTAGAACCATGTTATGTAGTACGGCCGCTGATCGCGACACTCGGTCTTCCTATGAACTCGGCGATTCGACCGATCGCCTTAGATTGATATAAGTATCTGTGGTCCATACCCATATTTTGTCGAGTTAGGGCAGAACGGACCTTCAGAACACCAGTCAAATTACACTACATTGTGGTGTTGTGATTCTGTTGGTGAGTAAGGTTGCCAGAGCTCCGCGGTTAGGGGGTAGCTGGCAGCGCGTGTGACGTCAGTGTTGCCAGCTACGGTTACTGCTTACCAAGATAACATCCTTACTGCTAAACAAGATAACATTAAAAAAATCATTGTCAATTGCTCCCATACTTAAGAGTGCGTTGCACCGAGTAAACTAACTTTAACAGTGACAATAACCTACGTTATTGTCTCTGTTAAAGTTAATTTTAACTGAAACTTTAACAACAACCATCAAAGTCCACTATCTTTTGTTGCACCGTCATGTAAAATGTTATAGTTAAAGTTAAAAGGGTTACTAGTGAAAAGACGTTTCCCTTCCCAAAAAATCACTGGGGTAAATTTTTGATAATGACAATATACTTAAAAATTGCGTTATCAAACACAAACCACCTTACGTCATTGAAATTGAAATTGATTGCATGATAGTTGACACACACACAAACTGTAACTTTAATGCTAACCGTCCGAAGTTGAGCGGTTATGGTTATCGTTATTTATTACATCATTTTAACCATTGTTAAAATGATGTAACCTGTATTTCGCTTAACCAGAGATTTGACGGCAACTTTGGCATTTGTTATCGTTATAGTTACTTGGTGCAACTGAGCCTTAAGATAACTGCTTAGTTGGTCAAACGCATTTTTACCTGTAAAGCACCATTGGGTTATGCAAGTGTGCGTGCAGCTTTGGTTTATATAAACGTCTTTAACCCGTCGTCATGGGGGTGGAAAAGTTTTACACGGACGTCGGGGTTGGGTCTCACAGACCCGCTATTAGATGTGAATTATACCAGTACTTTATAAATAAATATTTATTTGGATGAATGTTTTTAGATCTCACTGTAAATAAATAAAAGGAAAATTCCATGTAATATCATGTTATTGTCATATTAGTAGAGCATTTTAAAAAACGAATAAAAAGTTAACAAAATGGTTATCTTCTAGGTACAGTCGAACCAACTGAATCATGACCCACTTGGCCGATCATTCCTTTAGAATCATAAATTTAGTTAGGTTTTCTTGGCTATCATGCGTGTTGCACTTAGTACGTTTTAAATATGAATAAAAATGCGTCATTACGGGTCAGAGATCTATGCAATTTTAATCTTTCTCATCACTGCACTAGTCTCAATTGGAATTTTAAATAAGATGTCGTTCATAATCTAAACTCTTTTCACTACTGAGAAAATGGAATAATTATTTTATTTTTAAAAATAAAATGACGTTATGTGTCAGAGGCCTTAGTACGAGTTTGTTAGTTTTCGAGCTCGATCAAACGTATCGTCTCTTCATACATTGCCCACTCGCGCCCCTAGCGTAAACTATCAGAAACAGTGGCCAATGTATGAAGAAAGACGATACGTTTGATCGAGCTCGAAAACTATCAAAACTCATACTAAGGCCTCTGATGTCAAGTAGTAGTCTGAACAAATTTTAAAAAGCTATATTAATTAGACACTGTCAGTGACTAACAAACTTTCATCCTACTTTGTATAGAGTGACTGTAGGAAAATGATCTTAAGGTGGGTCATGATTCAATTTGGTCGACTGTACATGTAACTCTTTTATTTGTTCCAATTAGTCTTTTCAACTTTGTGCTCGTGTAACTTTCAATGCAGTTACCACTTGGATAATCTGTTACCTGCAACGCTTAAAACGACTCAACAGCTCCATCTACTGAGAAGATGGGCAACGTAGCGTGCACATTGCACAGTAGCCGAATTTCAAACAAAATAAAATATGCCGGGTCTCACAGACCCAACCCCCATGTCGCCGGGTTAATGATAAAAACCTGTCCGCGAAGACGCGCAGAAAGTCCGTCCATAGGTATTTTTTTTATAACCGCGCACAACGTTTAATTAAGCTCTTTGACAATTATTTGAAAGGTCTCTACGTTTTTGTTAATAAGCCACTTACTACAGTTTTAAATTGCGCAAGGCTATAAAGCGTCTAGTCAAGTTTTTTATAAAATTCATTAAATAATGTGCATATCCGTGGTATTTGGCTATGGAGTGTGACATTGGTGGTGAGAGGAATTGAAATAAATGTCGTTTGCGGATTGATTCAGCTGGCGTCTTAGTGAAACATGGATCCTAAAAGAGTAGTCCCATCATGGGACTACTCCACTGGGACTAGTGCATACTCGTCGCCTCTAATGTGGGGTAGGCTCGAGCCCCTCGGTGGGGACATTATGAGCTGTTGATGATATTCTGACGAGAAGCGGCGAAAGAAACCCCACAGCTTACAACTCAGTGTCTTAAGAGACATTATTATAGGTCAATAGATATTGCAATAATGACTAAATTACAGTTTTACACACGTACATTTTGGGCAGATTTTACTCATATGCATTTGCATCTTTTATACAACAATTTATCTTGTAATAAGCTTTTTCAGTTTGTATCTAAACTGCAACGAATATATAAACCATCATGACTTGTGAACAATTGTTCGCGTTTACACTGTTAACGTCTATCTACAACCAGGAGGATAGTAATGAAAAACACATAATTACCTTGTAGTATTCCTTCAAGTACAATGGGAAGAAACACTCCAAATCGTACGTTACATCTTTATTCTTACAAACTGGTTGGTAATAAATAAAACTTTACTTACACTTGCTCAATCAAACAACTGTTCTCCACTGACGGACACGCCCGCTCTAGTCGGCCGCTCCAAACCGAATGCCATTCCAACCAAGCCAAGTTTTCCCCACTGCTCGCTCGGTTCTATGCTGCGAAAAGGCCGCTCTGTGATTGGACGGACGTAACGGACCAATGGCGTCCCGACCAATCACAGCACTGCATTAAAACGCGCCAGAAAGTCAATGTTGCCATACGAAAAATAGAAAACTTGCAATTAAAACCATGTAAAATTCTATTTGTCATTTTATAAATTGTGAAAACGTACTGAAATTAAATAAAACCCTAACAACACAAACGTTTGTTCCTACGAGGATTCGAACCCGACCCGCTTTGACCCCAGCGAGCGTTACTGACTCCACCAACTATGGAATCTCATAATTCCAATCATAATTTTTTTCGACAATTTCGATGACTTGCCAAAACATTTAGTCGTAGAATTTAAATTAAATATTCGAGACATGGGTTTAGTACAAAACATTTTAGCACAACCAAAATCAGAAGTAGCTAAAAAATTATGCACTCTGGTTAAACTGACCGATCATTGATTCCTTTTTTAGGGTTCCGTACCTCAAAAGGAAAAAACGGAACCCTTATAGGATCACTTTGTTGTCCATCTGTCTGTCTGTCTGTCAAGACCCTTTATCTCAAGAACGCGGGGACGTATCAAGCTGAAATTCACATGAAATACTCAGGTCTATTGTCCCTTTAAGCTGTGAAAATATCAAACTTCTAAGCCTAGCCAACCAAAAGATACAGCCGATTATGTCGATATTTTCAACAAATTTCCGACACTCGCAAAGGAAGCAAAACCTACAGGATACTTCCCGTAAACTCAGAATCTTGAAATTTGGCATGAAGCATTGTCATATAATGCAAATATAGGAAAAATTACGAAAATCCCTTTTTTTTAGTTATATAATTTAATAAAAATATTTTAATATAATGAAACTTACTACCTTATTTCTCACGAACGAATAAAGGTATCAAATTGAAATTTATACCAAATACCTAGGTCTATTGTCCCTTTAAGCAGTGAAAAAATCAAACTTCTAAGTTAACGCGATCAAAAGATACAGCAGTTTATACCGACACCTTAGACGAATTTCCGTCACACGCTAGGGAATCAAAACCTACAAGGTAACGATATCTAGTAAGTAATTTGATTTAATACGTCATAAATCGTAAACCGCTACGTTTGTACGGCGGAACCCTCGGTGTGCGAGTCCGACTCGCACTTGGCCGGTTTTTTTATGTATGGAATGGATATGGACATACCTACCTAATTTTCATCATTTCAGCCGAGACCTAATTTTAAAGGTACTGATTAGACTTTAAATATTTTTTAAATTAAGTATGTTAAATTTATTGTAATATAGCATTTTTGTAATAGGGTAGATACAATGGGGCTGACATAACCATGGTTAAAAGCCCCAAATTAAATAAAGAATAATAATAAAAAAAATTAGTCACAAGCACAAGAGATAGATAGAAGAATCTTGGTGTCTCTTTCAGATCGTTTTTTCTCAACAATGCACGTTCTATTTGCACAAACTACCGTTATTATTAATCCCCGGACTTCTCAGATGATTTTGAGTGTAACATCTGTCCTGGTCGTTGGCGTTTGCGTTTGATTGTTTAGTTATTTTTGGGATCGGTTCGATGCCCCTTTTATGTAGGCGACTGGCTGGCAACCTGTCACTATTTGGAGGCACTACATGGCCTATACTGCCAGATGTAGCTTTCTGTGTAACAAAATGTTATCTAAAGCTCTGCTCAACCTCTCATGGGATTACGAACGCGATTGTATGTATGTATACCCACTGCTGAGACACAAGGCCTCTCCTTGTCATCGAATGAGGTTTAGGCAGTAGTCTACCACGCTTGCCCAATGCGGATTGGTGGGCGGAGTATAAGGTGATCAATACCCCTTTGCTGGTCCATTAGTCGCCTTCTACGACACACGTTGGAGGATATGGGGTGATGAAAAAACACTTCAAACATAAGTTGACTTTTTGAAACAAATACAGTGGGTAAAATTATCCTTGACGTTAAACTGTCTGTCTAACTATCTACGTATTCGAATGACGGAAAATGGAACGGAACGGGTGTTTTGATGCGTCGGTATCTACTTAACACCAGGTGGGCCGTCAGATTGTAAAGCACTCTGTAAACGATCAAATTGTTTGTCAAATTTTACGTGTTTGTCAAATTATTTGATAGTATGCAGCTTTGTTTGATGCGCTTGTCAAACATTATACGTGTTTGTCGTATTTGAAGTAAATCTTGATTGACGTCGTGTTTGTCAAACAAGTTTGAACGTGTACGGTTGTGTTTGTCAATGAAGATCTCAGTCGTTGTCTTGGCATCATGGAGGACGTTACTGAAAATACGCTGACTGATAAAGAATTTGGAGATAAAAAAGTTGAGTGATAAAAAAGTTGGCGTAGTCATCTGGTTCTGTGCGTAATATTTCCCGTAGCAAATTCTCGTGGGTATATTTTTCTCTTAATTTCAACCATTCTCTACTCCATCGTCTCTTTTTTCTTTTTTTAATGCATAGGGCTAAAGTCAACGCCAAAAATGCGTCATCTTTATAACTCATAGCGTTCAGCACGACGTCTTGAGAAAAGCCGAAACTACGGTCAATCGGTCAAACCATCAAATTGTTTGATCGTCTAAGCCGTTGTTTGACGAAAACGTGATGTTTGACAAACAAATTTATCAAACAAATTTGATCGTTAACAGGGCGCTTTAGTCTTCTAGTTGTATAAAAAAACGACTTGGAAACTGTTGCCATTCTAACGTTCTCTCGCATGCGTGCGTGCGTACGATCCAACAAGTGGATCGCGGCTATAATATTAGACCAGTCGATCCGCCAACCAAAAAACATTTCAATAACTTTAATATAGGTACCTAAATATTTTAATTACCTTCTGACTCAGGCGCCGGTCTTTTCGACCCACCAATTTCCACGCCTGCTTTATAACACCCGGTGACGCTGCGATTGCCATCTACGGCTGTCAGCTTAGTCGGTAAAAATATACAGGGTGTAAAAGACATGAACAGTCAAACGAGAACCATGTAATCTGCTCACCATCATAACATTTTTTTTCCTTTAGACTATACCTGGGAAATTGATAGTTACGATTTTATTGAAGGTCAAAGTCATAATTTTTTTTATCATTTTTTATGAAAACGTATTCTATACGTTATTTCTTAATTATTGTCCAAAGAAACATTATCATTTTTTTTAGTATTTCATAACAAAAAATGGCTTCAAAATGTTAGAGTTCAACGTAGCTCACTCGATGCGCACGGACACTAACGAACGGGGCCGCCCTCTGGCAAAATTATCGCGGTTTTGCGAGTTGCGTGTGAGTTGGGCTCTTTACATTGCGCGGTACAATTTGCATTTTTTTTAACACCAAAAAAAAAATCATTTCCCAGCAATATTTCTTTTTGAAATGTGTCTTATTTTGATGTATAGAATACATGGTTCTCGTTTGACTGTTCATGTCTTTTACACCCAGTATTTAAAATTCAAATACGGCAGAAGTTCAATATGCTCAATTCTCATTCTATATGCTCAAAATCACTACATATTTTAAAACTAAGTCATCCGCCGTGTCCGTCTGTCTGTTTGCGGTAAACTCGAAAAACTAATGAACGGATTTTCAGTCGTGCCTTTAAGATATAACAAAACAATTTATGTCGTCTAATCTTCCATTATATATATATATGCCATTGTGGATCTTTTAAGGATAGCTACTATACCCAATTTATCTTCTAAATAAATGTTTACGTAAAACACGGGTACAGTATTAATCGTAATCAACCTTATTTAGGTTGATTACGATTGTTACCTGAGGCATTTCATGCACATTATTATAATAACACCATACAATTTAAATCAATATCTTAGGAGTCACCGCAAAAAGTCTGCACTACCCGTGCAAAGCCGGGGCGAGTCTCTAGTTATATAAATAAGTAGCCACTAAGAATAAATTTTATATTATTTCCTTTTATTTAATAAAATGAAAAACCATTACATAATTGTATAGGTACCGAACTATAAGTACTGTCTACGACGGGTCTCTCAGTCGCTCGGTACTCTAACAGTTCCCATAATCTTGTATGTGTTGTCGTAAATCAAACTTTTTATTATTGAAACTCTGACATACGTAAAAATGCCACTATTCAGTTCAAATAATTCGTGGAACTTTGAATAATGAAGTTTTAACTAAAATTCTATTTATATGAAAGATTTCCAACATTATCGAACTTATGCCTCGATCTGCTTCAATGGAAGAAACGTTTATTTTACAATCTCATTTCACTTTTTAGGTACCGCCCGACCCGAGGCGTCAGTCGAGGCAACGAGTAAGTCCTCAATGACTTCCACTAAACGAAATCGCCTTATAAAGAGAAACGCTATTTTACTAATAGAAAACTCTACGGTAACGCCCTTCAAATGGCACAGGCAAAGCTATCTTTGTTTCTTCTGCCACTTGTCTTTCAATAATTTCCAATGGCTGAAAGATCACACAAAAACGAACCATAGGAAATCGAATATCAAATCTGCAGTATCATATTTAAGGAGAGATGAGAAAGCTAAAATAGACGTTTCTTCCCTCGATTGCAAATGCGGCGAAAGTTTCGACGAACTGAACCATTTTATAGACCATTTGAAAGCTGACCATAATATTACCTTTGCTGAGGAATATGGGTATGGGGTTATTCCGTATAGATTGGCTGGGGAATCTTTCCATTGCGCTGTGTGTAAGGAAGAGTTTCAATATTTCATCAAACTGAACCAGCATATGAACAAGCATTATGGGAGTTACGTTTGCGAAATGTGCGGTAAATCGTTTCTGAGTCAAGACAGATTACGGTGTCACTCATCGAAGCATGGTTCAGGTTTTAAATGTAACGTATGCCCAGAAACTTTTGATTCTTTGACTCAGAAAATTAATCACGAGACTAAAGTTCATAACAAAGAGAAAACTATAAAGTGCTGCTTTTGCCCGGAAACATTCCCCAACTACGGCGCCAGAAAGAGGCATCACCACACTATGCACAATATGGAATCGCCAGAATTCAAATGCCCGGAGTGCGGAAAGATTTTCCACATCATGAGCAAAATGAAAGTGCACGTAAAGGAAGTCCACTTGAAAGAGAAAAACTTCGCGTGCGCAGTTTGTGGTCAGCAGTTCTTTTCTAAGACGCACGTGAAAAAACACATGGTTAAACATTTCGGTGAGAGAGTGTACCAGTGCCTTGTATGTATGAAGTCGTTTGCGAGAAAGCAGACGCTCAAAGATCACGTGCGTATCCATAGCAACGACAAAAAGTTCACATGTTCAGTCTGCAGCCAAGGATTTATTCAGAATAGCAGCTTACGGCTTCATTTAAAAGTTCATCACCCGGAATCGGCTAGCATTTGATATGTGATAAATAATTGAATATATTTTTTCTCTGAGATTACAATCCTTTATTTTTCTTTCACAAACCCTTTTAAACTTTAAATGTACCCTGTCGACTTAACCAGTCGACGTTTTTAGTTTTGTTTTATGCATTAAACCCGTAAATTGTTTCATGTTTAGTTAGAATTACATAAATGGGTACATTTACAGTAGAGAAAATCTCTTTTCAGGTGTTAAACCGCGGAAATACAAGGGCTGCGAATCATCATCGATGCGCAGACGCAGGAACCTTCAATTGCTTTTCAACAACACTACGATTATACCGTTTAAATGGCGTGGGAAATATCTATGTTTCTACTGCAGTAAAGATGTTAGCGAGTATTCTGACTTAAGGAAACATACGAAATCACACGGGAATTGCTCAATAAGGGACCATTCTTTGATGGTTTTAAAAGGAGGTCAAAATATGGAAATTAAACTTGACATATCAGAAATCTCGTGTGAGATATGTCACGAACCCTTTCCCTCTTTCGATGAAATTATAAGCCATCTGTACATTAAACATAAACTAGAATATGATAGAGATGTTGATATGGCCACAGAAGAGTTTCGGCTGTCCGATTTGGGTTGCTTAGTATGTGGCGAGAAATTTTCTTATTTCGGGTATCTAGTGTCCCACATAAACACTAACCATCCAAAGAATTGTTTGATCTGTGATAAGTGTAATCAAAAGTTTAACAAAAAGAGGGATCTTTTTTCACACCACAAGAATTACCATAGGGAAGGTGGTTACCAGTGTGAATTGTGTCCACAGAACTTCAGTTCTCTCAATATCTTAAGAAAACACAGGAACAATCGCCATTTCTCTAGGTGTAGTATATGCCAACTAAAGTTACCAACGGCTGCAATGAAGCAAAAGCATATGGAATTAGAACACCCAGATGATGGATCCCTGCAATGTGACCACTGTTTCAAAGAGTTTCACACGAAGCAAGGCCTCAAAATGCATCTAAGAAAATGCAAGGGAGATGACGATGTATTCGAGTTAGCCATAAAAAGGGAAGAGGATATGGATGACGTTTACGAAGAACCAATCAAAAGGCCCAGCGTCAAACAAATCCGAGAAAACATAGTGATAGTTATCAACATGTCCACTGCTATTCCATTTAATTTTTACAAGAACAAATTTAATTGTTTTTACTGTTCCAAAGACTTTAGTGATTCGGATGCGATGAGAGAACACACTGTCATGGAACACCCTGTCTGTGACATCAAGCAGAAATGCATCAAGAAATGCAGAGAATCAGTAGCTTGCGTCAAAATCGATATTTCGACTCTCGCTTGCAAAATCTGCTTCGAATCAATGAGCGATTTGGACAATTTATTAGACCATTTAATAGTCAAGCATGAAGCTAACTACGATAAGTCTATCACGACATGCCTACAGCCGTACAGACTGATCAAAGACCACATGGCGTGTCCTAACTGCCCGAGTGAAGTGTTCAGATTCTTTGGGACTCTGTTAAAACATATGAATAATAAACATACCAACAATAATATCATCTGCGTATACTGTGGCCAGACATTTCGACGCGATCAAAACTTAAGAGTTCACATTTGGCGGCATCATAGAGATGGGAGGTTCAAGTGTAACATTTGCGACGCAGAGTGCAGTATACCCTCTAGGTTGTATATGCATATGGCCAAAGCTCACGGTGTGAAAGCAGCCAAGTGCCCGAAGTGTCCAGAAAGCTTCGCAACCCAGTATCTGAGGCAGAAACATTTAATAGAAGCACATGATTCGGGTCACAAGTGTTCGTACTGCGGAAAATTGTTCACTAGAAACTCTTTTATGAGGGATCATGTTAGGAGAACCCATTTGAAAGAGAAAAATGTAGAGTGCTCTATTTGCAGCATGAAGTTCTTCAACAACATTCTTCTTAGACGACACATGGTCAAGCACAGCGGTGAAAAGAATTTCCACTGTGACATTTGCGGTGAAAGATTTTTCTGGAAAAAGAGTTTGAGGACTCACATGGCGAGACACAACAGAGATCCCTACGTTTTGCACTAAAACGCTCACAGTGCCAATATGTTTGAGCAGACCTTATGTAAAGTTTGGTTACAAATAAAACCACAATTATGGGTCTTGCGGTGCCTTAATACTGACAGGTCAGCTACATTCCAAAATATCCAAATAGTCCTGGCATTAATAACAGTATTAAACTCTGACATTCCAGAAATATATTTAATATAAAGTATAGTTTGTCGAACATAATATGCGCACCGCTCACTTAGAGAAGACGTTTTTTTCTAAAGCGTGCTTCATCTTACTTACCATCTCCATTTATCAATCATGTGTTGTAAAAACTATACAAAAAAAGTTTTCATTCATTCATTCATCTGTCGCGAATTATTACGATTAATGCCCCTTTATATTCTACTGCCCCCTGAAAGTCTCCAGCGCCCACTTATGGTGTAAACCTCTATGTTAATTGGGTGAATAATGTCCTATAGAACTATTTCCATTAAATTCAGATTGTTTTACCATTTAAAAACAGTAAAACTGTGACTCGGACACGAAGTATTACAGCTCTATTCATTTTCCTATTTTCAGATGAAAATTGGCCTGCAAAGCCACTTGCCACCAAAGATGAGCAGAAATCAAGTCGTCCAATAAAATACGATAATAAACTCACTAGAAGACAAATCGTAGCTTCTATTCTCAACTTGTCAAACGCTGTGCCATTTAAATTTTTCATGAATAAGTTCCGGTGCTTTTTCTGTTCAGAAATCAATGATGATTTCGAAGTTATCCGCGCCCATTACAAACGTAAACACAACACCCTAATTAACAAAAAATCGCTTTATTCCATCAAAGGAAGTGACTGCAAACTCAAATTGGAAGTATCTAACCTCCAATGCACTGTTTGCAAATTAGAGTTAAACAATATAACTAATTTAATCGACCATTTGAACACAATTCATGATGTTGATTGCGAACTATCCACTCTAAACAAATTGATACCATTCAAAATAGTAAAAGATCACAACGAATGCCCCATTTGCGAAAAGCCATTCAATTATTTTGCTAAACTATTAGGTCATATGAATGAAGAACATTCTAACAACGAGTTCTTGTGCGATATTTGTGGTAAAACGTTTATAAATAAACCAAATCATACAATACACATGTCGAGGTACCATAGGATACAAAAATGCACAATGTGCAACGAACAATTTCAAACTACAGCGAAGTTAAGATTGCATCAAAGTGCAATTCATGGCCTCAATACTTACAAATGCTCCGAATGTGGAGACACTTTCTCCTCCCATTACAAAAAGCAGAAACACTGTATGAAAGTACACGGTGGTGGTTTCACATGCACTATTTGTGGTTATCAGGCGACAAAAAACTCGCAATTGGTTCTTCACGTAAACCGGTGCCATTTGAAAGAGAAAAATGTTGAATGCGCCGTTTGTAAAGATAAATTTTACAGTAACACCCTTTTAAAAATACACATGGCGAAACACGCGGGGTTGAGGAATTTCCATTGCGATATATGCGGTAAAGCGTTCATATGGAAGCGGAATTTGAAGGCTCATATATCTTTGCATAATGTAAAACGTCCCAAACAAGAGTTGTACGAATCGCCCTAGGGAAGCACGCATTATTTACAAATGCCATTTTTATTCTTTTCAGAAGAAAATGAGCCGCCAAACGGGCACGAGACTAATAGAATCTTGAGGAGCAACCTGCAAATAATATTAAACAACTCAACTTTATTGCCCTTCAAATGGCGAGGGAAATATATATGCTTTTTCTGCGGAATCGACGTTACAGATTACGAAGAGATGAAAACGCATACTAAGCGTCATATTCCGTGTTTGACGACCTGCAAAGGCCTGAAGGGTGTGAAAGGAGTGGAGGCAGAAATTAAATTTGATGTTTCTGACGGCATGGCTTGCACGCTTTGCCAAAAAGATTTCACACACCTTGAGGATATTATATCGCATTTGACTATGAAACATAAGTTACCTTACAATAAGAAATTCGAAATCCGAATGGTAATGTACAGGTTAATCGATTTCAAATGTCTGGAATGTGAGGGGAGGTTCGAAAACCTATTCCGACTGGTAAAACACGTGAATCGTGACCATCCGGTGAAGGCCTACGGATGCCACGACTGCGGCCAAACGTTTAACAAGTTAAGAGACCTCCGGGGCCACTTGAATTACTATCACAAACAAGCGTACACATGTAAACCGTGCAATATGACGTTTAAAACCAAGGACCTCTACCTCAAACATAAATCACGACCACACATTTCGGTCTGCAATATATGTTTTGAAAAATTCTCGTCAGACAAAAAGAGACTCGCCCATATGCATCGGGACCATTTCCGTGACGCTGATTCGTGGACGTGCGGTTTTTGCAATAAAAAGTACAACTCGAAGATAGCATTGATGAATCACGGTCATTGCGAAATTAAGGAAAAACACTTGAGAGTAATACATCGCCCTAAAATTGATCTTGACAACCGAAAGCAAGTGTCTGCTCAAATAAAAACTAACATGATAACCTTAATCAATCAGTCTACAGCGCTACCCTTTAGGTTTTTCGCTAATAAATTCCGATGTTTTTATTGTCGCGATGAGTTTTTAGAGTGCGAGGATCTTAAAGAGCATACCATTACTAAACACCCAACATGTGACGATGAATTGAAATGGATGCGACCTAAAAATTATCACCTCAAACTGGATATATCCTCACTATGTTGCAGACTTTGCAACGAGCCCTTACAAGATCTAGAGGGCTTAGAGAACCACTTATTAGAAAACCACGATACAGACTACGACAAATCTGTCGAATTTAACGTTCACACATTCAAGCTTATTCCCAATGAGTACCCTTGTCTCGTTTGCAACAAAAAATATGAGCTATTTGGCGATCTTTTACAGCATACTAGTAAAAATCATAGGAAGAATGAACGAGTCTGTATGCATTGCGGGAAATCTTTCAAAAACATGTCGAGTTTAAACTTGCATTTGGCGGTTAAACACAATCCAGACGGGTACAAATGCGAGAAATGTGGTCTAGAATTCCAAACGGGGCTTCTGTTAAACGGCCATATGGGC
Organism: Elophila nymphaeata; assembly: GCA_955850985.1. Lineage (NCBI taxonomy): Eukaryota > Metazoa > Arthropoda > Insecta > Lepidoptera > Crambidae > Elophila > Elophila nymphaeata. The sequence goes on from OY039093.1 coordinate 5,167,534, forward strand.
AGAGTGCATGGTATCAAGAAATCCAAATGCAAGTTATGCTCAAAGATGTTTATTACCTCTCACGTTATGAAGAGGCATATGATCGAAGTACACGAACGTGGTTACAAGTGCATCCATTGCGGGAAACTTTTCGTTAATAACTCGTTTATGTTGGAGCACGTGCGTCGTACGCATTTAAAGGAGAAGAAAGTCGAATGTACAGTGTGCTTTGAACGATTCTTCGATTTTCGTATGCTGAACACACACATGGTAAAACATGTCGGCGAACGTAAATTCCATTGCGACTTGTGCGGCAAATCGTTCTTATGGAAAAAGAATCTAAGAGCACACATGAAATCACATAGTAAAGGAATGTAAATTGAGAGTACGATCCGTTTTACTTTATTTGCGTTTTCTATCGCTTTTATTATGGGTAGTGTTCTGAGGAGTTGTTTGAACTTCAGTCGCTGCATTCCGCCATCGTACCTCGCGATGTCAAATCCATTCCCAGTCTTGATGCCTGGTCTGGACCACAAAACTGTAGAACCAACTTTCACCAGCAGTATTCACGAACCGATACGACCTTGATTGACATCTTCAAAAAAAGAGCGTATTCATTCCTAAAAGGCCGTCAAGGCATTTGCAGAGAATATGTCCATGGGTGGATGATAGCGTGATCGCTTAGAATCAGTGAACCGTCTGTTCGTTTGTCCCTTATTCCATAGAGAAAATTGGAACTTTAAATCACTTGTTTTAAGGTACACATTCCATGACATTACGTGACTGCACACGTGAGTCGAGGTCCGAGCCCTTAGAGGTGCTCTCGGGTCTACCGGTCCAATTCGATTCAAACCCTGCAGAGACTAGACGAGACTCCCTCCCTGGAGATGCCTACAAGCTAGAGAATCACCAAGGCTCTCAACTTAACAGGTTCATTGCCGAAAACTCCGCGCGGAGTAAGAAGGTTATCTGGAATCGTATTTATGGAGTCACACTGCTCTGTGTCGGAGCAGTATCGCGACTAGTGTCTGTGATTCCGCTGGGGTATTGGAGACTAGAATCAAAAAGTAAAACAACAAACAGACCAAGTTAAAATAGTACTCGACCCGACCCATGATATAAAAAATGTTGAAAGAATATGAATAATGGTTTCGATCGTTGATGTAATTTGTGGATTGCCTGCCTTCAATGTGTACTAGGAAACTGTTAAAAAAATCTCCGGCAACGCTGTAAGAGCCAATAGAATTAAAAAACTCCTATGCCATTATTCTATTTCTATTAGCATGTAGCTGTACAGACTTTTCAAGGAGACTTTTTAATATTTTTAAAAGCCTCTGGAAGCCCTCGAAACGATGCAAGTAATGAAATTTCATCTTTTCAGATGAAAATGGGCCGGCAAAAGGGCAACATGCTAGTAAAAAAAGAAGGCGAAATCTGCAAATTTTGTTCAACAACACATCGATGATACCGTTTAAATGGCGCGGGAAATTTATGTGCTTTTACTGCGGAGATGACATTGATGATTATACGGAGCTGCGGAAGCACACGAAATCACACGGCGTCTGCTCCGAAAGAGATAGAGCTATCAAGTTGGTCAAGTCTAGGGAGTCTGAAGTTAAAATAGACGTTTCAGATATTACGTGTGAAATTTGTAACGAATCTTTTGCTTACTTCGATGATATTGTTGCTCATTTAACCTTAAAACACCAACTGCCTTATGATAGAGATGCTGATATAACCATAACCACATATAGACTGTTAGATCTCAAATGTGTATTTTGCGAGGACAGCTGTCAGAATTTTAGTAGACTTGTGAAACATATGAATCACGCACACCCAGTAAATTGCTTCGTATGCCATGATTGCGATCGCAAGTTTAATAAAAAGCGTGATCTCGAATCACATATACGATGTTATCATAGAAAAGAATATAATTGTAAAAAGTGTGCATTGAATTTTCGAAATAACGCGGCGTTGCAAAAACATAAAGCGCGCTCCCATATATCATTGTGCAATATATGCTTTGAGCCTTTCCCTTCAGACAGTAAGAAGTTGGATCATATGAAACAAACACATTTTGATAAGGACGCGTTAGAATGCGGCTTTTGTCAGAAAAAGCTCAGCACAAAGCTGGCTCTTTTCAATCACGCCGGGAAATGTAACATGCAACAATGCAAAAACGACATTGCAATATACCATGCAGAGCCGAGTGATAGCACTGAAAAGAAACCTACTGTAGCTGAAATAAGAAGCAATATTGCTTGTATAGTTAACATGTCTACTGCTTTGCCTTTTAAGTATTTTATGAACAAATTCCGTTGTTTTTACTGCCCGAAAGATTTCATTGAATGCGATGATCTTAAAGAACACACTGTTATGGAGCATCCTTCTTGTAATAGCAAGTTGAAATGTTTGCGGCTTAGAAATAGGGAGCATGGGATTAAAATAAAAATAGACGTATCGTATCTTTCATGTAAAATGTGTTTTGAACCTATGCAAGATTTGGATGCCTTAATAAACCATCTTATCACTGAGCACAAGGCACAGTACGATAAATCTGTTGACAACAACATGCAACCTTTCAAGCTGATTAGGGACAACTTTGCATGTCCGTTCTGCGTTGAAGTGTATAGGTATTTCAGTACACTACTCAAACATATTAGCACGAGTCACACGGAAAACAGGAACATTTGTTCGTATTGTGGGATGTCATTTAGGACAGACCCGAGCTTGAGAGCGCATATAACGCTGAGGCATAAGCCGAACGGTCACAAGTGCAACGTTTGCGAGAAAGATTTCACCACGAGACACGCACTTCGCGATCACTTGGGCAATGCGCACGGCAGTAAGGTCGCCAAATGCCAAGTCTGCTCCGAAAGATTCACGTCCCAGTACGCGATGCAACGGCACATGATCAACGTGCATGCCACTGGGCACAAGTGCTCTTACTGTAGCAAAATGTTCACGAAAAACTCGTTCATGGTGAACCACATCCGACGAACACACCTCAAGGAGAAAAACGTACAATGCTCTGTGTGCTTCGAAAGATTCTTCGACGTCCACCTTCTGAGAATGCACACAGTGAAACATGTCGGCGAAAGAAACTTCCATTGCGATATTTGTGGAAAGAAATTTCTCTGGAAGAAAAACTTAAGAGGACATATGTCTTCGCACATAAAACATACTAATCTCCAGCTGCAGAATTAAGAATTTAGTGTAAATGTTATTCCCACGCACATTGACAGCGAGAATCGTTTCTTTTCAGATGAAAACACACCGGCACCTTACGAAGGGTGCGCCTCTGAGCGCAGGAGGAAAAACTTGAAAATCCTATTCAACAACACGACAGTGCTGCCTTTCAAATGGCGCGGGAGATACCTTTGCTTCTACTGTCCAAAGATCTGCGTGGAATACGCTGAATTGAAAAAGCATACAGTCTCTCATGGCTCGTGCACCACGAAAGATTATTCATTAAAAGTTATCAAAGGAAACCATATTGAGATTAAAGTTGACGTGTCAGAAATAGTCTGTGAGATTTGCAACGAGCCTTTCGGTGCTTTGTACGAGATTATAGACCATTTAATAGGAAAACACAACTTAGAATACGATAAAACAGTTGACATTCCATTTCAAACTTACAGATTAATGGATTTGTGTTGCTTATTCTGTGACGAGAAGTTTGCTTATTTCGGTTACTTGATCAATCATGTCAATATATCTCATCCACAGAATTGCTTTATATGCGACGATTGTGGAGTAACTTTTAATAAGAAAAGGGATTTGGCAGTACATTTCAGATGCTACCATAAGCATGGTGGCTACCCATGCGACCAATGCGTAAAGCATTATGATAATTTCTACTTACTAAGGAGACATCAAAACAGTGTGCATTTTAGAAAGTGCAAAAATTGCAATTTACGCTTCGTATCGTTAGGATTATTGCAGAAACACATAGCAATTGAACACCCGGAAGATGGTAGTCTTAAATGCGACTACTGTGCAAAACAATGCCATTCTTCTCAAGGCCTGAAACAGCATAAAAGCAAATGCAGAGTCAAGCTCATTGTGACTGCAGAGGAGCCAGTAGATAAACACTTCCCTGCAGACAATGACTTTGAACCTAAAAAGAAACAAGACGTAAAACAGATCCGTCAGAACATTCAATGTGTCCTAAACATGTCCACTGCAATCCCTTTTAAATTTTTCTCGAAATTCTCTTGCTTTTATTGCTCCAAGAAATTTGTTGAATTCGAAGATCTGAAGAGTCATACAATTTTAGAGCACCCAGTTTGCGATTTGAAATCGAAATCCATGAGGAAATGCAAAGGCGAAAGAGTGTCTATTAAAATTGACGTGACATCGCTGAGTTGCAAAGTTTGCTGCCAGAAAACTGATTCTCTAGATATGTTAATAGAGCATCTAATTGCGGAACATAAAGCCGTTTACGATAAATCAATTGTAGGTTGTCTGGAACCTTTCAAGATTATTAAAGACAACATCCCATGCCCTTTATGTCCCGACCGCGTGTTCCGGTACTTCGGGATCCTCCTCCGGCACATGAACTCTGAACACAGCAATAACAATAGAATTTGCGATTTCTGCGGACGCAGCTTCAAAAACGTAGCCAATCTGAACGTCCACATTAATTACACTCATATTGGGTCGTGCGAGTGTAACATCTGTGGCGCCAAATATAAGAACCAATGGTGTTTAGCGAGGCACAGAGCGAAATGCCACAACGCAAAAGACTATAAATGTCCCAAGTGCCCGGAAAAGTTCCAATCTCAATATCATAAGCAGAAACATTTGATAAAAATGCACAACATCGGCCACAAATGCGAGCAATGCGGCAAGATGTTTACTAGGAACTCCTTTATGAAAGATCACATCAGAAGAACGCATTTGAAGGAGAAAAACGTATCGTGCTCAGTATGCAGCGAAAAATTCTTCGACAATTATCTATTGCGGATGCATATGGTGAAACATGAGGGCGAGCGGAGGTTCAGTTGTAGCGTTTGTGGGAAAGCGTTCCTCAGGCGAAGCAATTTGCATTCTCATATGGAGATGCATAAAAAATATGGGCATGTCGTTGGCTTGTTGCATGATATGATACATTGATAACACATAATAGTTTTCCACATATTTTATACGAAATACTCTATGACACACAGTCATGACATGATTCCCCGCATTCGTGACATAAAATATAGTAGTTTTACTTTTAACTGGTTGTACCTAATGCTTTTTTATCTGTCAAAGAACTTAGTCCCATACAGCCATTCTTTTTAAATTTTCCCACTAAGTATATTATGTCGAATTATCCTATTTTGTACTTCCATATTAGATTTTTAAATGAACTAGAATTTCATCTGTAAAAAAGGCAAAGGGATCTAACCCGTACGTGAAATGTAAACATTATAAATGTGATGTGTTTGTGTAGTTTTTTTGACGTGATAACGTCTTATAAATCGATTAACGCCGGCTGCACGCACGAAAAAGCATGACTCATGTCACGTTCCGCCTGCGCCGAGCGTGCAAGCGAGAGCGCGGAACAAGCGATAGAGAGGTACGATAGCCCTAAGCGTTCGGCTTGTTTATGACGTTATCACGTAAAATTATCGCCCGTAAACAGACTTTACAGACTTTACTTTTTTACGAAATAAGTATGCAAAATCTGTTTATTTGAATACTGTATCTATGTGATAACTTGATATTAAAATAGATTAAGAATTAAAATAATTACTCAACTGTATATAATTTGACATGAAAACCGATTTTAGCGATCTGACTTATTAGTAATCCCTTCGCCTAAGGTAAACTACCAAATCAGATTAATTTTAATAATAGGGCGATGAGGTCCCGTAGGAAATACCTATAATACGAGGCTTGTCCAGTAAGTATCCTGTTCAGCTCTGCGCCGTGGGAATTTCTTTTTCAATAGGTGGTAACACTGAGTGGTAGAGGCGAAGAGTAGGTACAGTTGAGCTGACGCGCCGTGGGAGTTTTTATTTTCAATAGGTGGCAACACTTGAATGTTAGTGGGGATTTCTCTGAACACAACGGCCACCGGTAATCTTAGCTAGTATCAAACTCGTTTCTGTGAAACAATTCGAAAAGAAATACCGCCTTGTCGTGGAAGGAACGCTGAAATTTTTTTTGAAAAGACAGTGCCCACAGTGGCGGCCCACTGATTCTCCATTCGCCTAAATAATCAGAATCTCAATTTCGGGCAAATAAAATCATGGCGTCCGTCTTTTGTGATAAATTTGACTGTCTTTCGTCTAAGCAGTGTAAAGAGCCACCCACATAAAATTTCAGCCGGCGTATTTCCTTCTACGACAAGAAATCTTATGAAAACTCGCATCTTGGCGGGATTTCTTATCGACATGTTTCCCAGAAACTGACAGTACGCCGTGAGTTTTGGTACTAACGAAGCTCACAGGTGCTCGTTCGTCGTATTCAGAGAAATCCCATCTACCACAAGCCCAATTACTCTTACTTTCTGGACATGCCTCGTATTCATTGAACCATTGTACACTTTTTTTGTTTTGTTATTGGCAAAACCCGCAGAAAAGCGGACGCTTTCGGCGGTATCAAGTCTCTACGGAGCACAAAACATCATACCTGCCTTTATACCTACGCTCTATCATACAGGATTGCACGCGCGCAATCCTACACGCTGAATCGCGCGCGATTAATTTTTACCAATTTGTTCCTACGCGTTTTTGTGGCCGCATGTTGGGAGTGCGTGCGGTTCGCACAGTTTTCTGAAGTTATGTAGAGCGCGTAAGATCTTCTCGTGTAAAGGACACCTTTGTAGACACGATTGCGCACTCCGCAGATCAGCATAGCGCGTGTATTATAATAAATACATATAGAGTAAGATCCGAGAGCTGCCAAACGTTACTTATTTTCTCAGAGATGAAATGTTTGTAATAGAGTAGTGTTTCTATGTGTGTTGAATACACGCATACTTGCCTCAATGAATCTCAGTCAGACTGTCAATCGACAGATATCAAGTCGTGAAGGTGGGGAAAAATCGGACTCACTTTACTTAAAATCTGAAGGCTGATCTTTAGGGTTCCGTACCCAAACGGTAAAACAGGACCCTATTACTAAGACTGCTGTCCGTCCGTCTGTCATCAGGCTGTATCTAATGAACCGTGATAGAGTTAAAATTTTCACAGATGGTGTATTTCTGTTGCCGCTCTAACAGTAAATACTAATAAACAGAAAAAATAAGTATTTAAGGGGGCTCCTATACAGCAAACGTGATTTTTTTTTTTGCTTGTTTTTGATCGATATTGATAACGAGAACAGGTAGACGCTTGAAATATTCACAGAATATTTAGTTATATGTTCACTTTAAAATTAAATAATTTAAATAAATTAAAACAAATGTTTAAAGAGGGCACCCATATAACAAACTTGATTTGTTTATAGATAATGGTACGGAACGCTTCGTGCGCGTGTCCGACTCGCACTTGGCCGGTTTTTATATAATGTTATTCAGGGGACTATTTCAAAACTATATTCAACCAGCCAAAGAAATTAAGGGCCAAAAATCCTCCCAGACAAAAAGCATTGTTAATTCATAACTCGTGCACGAATCAGACTAGCAATGTCGTTTAAAAACAGAAAATTAGAAGTGATATTTGTGTCATTTATCCAATATTGTGTCTGGGAGGATTTGTCCCTTAGGATTTGTCTGTATGATTGTATACAGTCTTGGAATAACCTCCTGAATAACATATACAGGATGTAAAAGACATGAACAGTCAAACGAGAACCATGTATTCTGCTCACCATCATAACATTTTTTTACTGGAAAATTGATATTTTTAATTATTGTCCAAAGAAACATTGTAATTTTTTTTTATATTTCATAGCAAAAAATGGCTTCAAAACGTCAGCGTTCAATGTAGCTCATTCTATGCGTCCGAACACAAACGAACGGGGCCGCCGTCTGGCAAAAATTTCACGGTTTTGAGAGTCGCGTGCGAGTTGAGCGCTTTACATTTTTTTTAACACCAAAAAATAAAAATCATTTCCCACCAATTATTTTTTTTAATGTTTCTTATTTTGATGTATATGGTTCTAGTTTGACTGTTCATGTGTACGATTTTTACTCGCCTTTAGCACCTAGTATCTGTCGATTGGCCGCCTGACCAACTTGGCATGCGTGTGTTCAACGTACATAGAATCACCATTCTATTAAACATATTTCGTCTCTCAAGATATAAGTAACGTCTGTTAGCTCTGGGATCTTAGACTATTACACTTCTTTCATTACGGTCTTAAGCTTGTAAATCTGTTAGTTACTCTTTGAGATTCTCGCTCGCCATCGGCAGGGTATTCATCCTCCCACACTGGAACAGAGTTGGTCACGTACTGAGCGTTTCAGAAGAAATATTCTTCCGCGTACACTTCGGTTGTGGAATGAACTCCCTGTCGAGGTTTACCCTAAGCACTACAACATGGGTGTCTTCAAGAAAGGTGTGAAAAAGTTTTTGCTATGTCGGCAACGCACGTGTGATAGCCCTGGTATTGCAAGTGTCCATAGGCTGCGGTGACCGCTTGCCATCAGGCGGATCGTATGCTTGTTTGCCACCAATGTTGTATAAAAAAATAAAATAAAAAATCTTAGAACCTTGTCGTTTTGCATATTTTAGTACATTTTGATGAGTCAATAGGGAACTGCTACTTTTGTTTCATTACGGCAAGGTGCTAATCATGTATGTAGTAATTATGCTATCTTGGTTAACTGTAAATAAAATTATGCTATCTTAGATAATGCGCCGCAATTCATATGTTTAAACTATATAGTTTCATTTGATAAATATATTAGTAATTAAAATGTAATCGTTTTTTATTCTCTCCTAAAAATAATTAATATTAATACGAGAAAAATGCACTGAAAAAAATCGACTTGCCTCAGGCGGGACTCGAACCCGCATCTTCCGCAATCCGGGCGGCTGCGTTGACCAATTACGCCACCGAGACACTGCTTTTCGCTGTCGAAATTTGTCAGTGCTTGGTGCTTGTGTTTTTATGGTAAACATTGTTTCATCAAATCTTTGAAATTTGCACTTCTAAGACCCGAACGAAATATTTTTGCAAATATTTGACGCACAGTTAAGATGAAACTACCTTACTTACTTTGCAGCATTTTGCTTTGGATTGCGGAAAATGCGGGTTCGAGTCCCGCCTGAGGCAAATCGATTTTTTTTCATTGCATTTTTCTAGTATTAATATTTACGCGTTTGTAAACGCAAAAATAAAATTATTCCATAATTAATATTATCTAAGAAACAAAACTTATATAGGCTGTAATGTAACCCATTTATATCGCAAGATAGATAATGAGATGTGCTCTTTCCTCCACGACTCAAATATGGACCTAACCTTGAACTCTGTTAACAATTATTTATTTGGGATTTGTACAGAATGTCTAGTCACCCGATACACTGCTATTGGCATAAGCAAGCTAATAATGCAGCAGCATTAAGCTATTGTAAAGTATACCTACTGTGTACGAGCTTATGACTATATTTATTTGTGACCATAGCGTGTTTAAATTATTTTGTTATCTTTAGTTTGGCTGTGTAAACCTTGCCAACTTAGAGGAATTTCCATTCACAGGAATCTATGAAATACGATTTTGACGAAGTCTAGATCTTCTCCCTTGTCTAAGTTCGTGAGTTTAGTTCTTAATGCGAAAGGACTAGAATCCACCTATGCATATTTCTAAAATAAGATCAACTTTTCTCATGATTTCATGAACTCAATGTAACATCGAAAGAAAGAAGTTGTAATAAATGTTCGCTAATAAAACATTCGTTTTCAAGGTTGCAAGATTTTCGAAGTACTACTAATACATATGTATTACGTTGATGTTGATGTAAATAACACGACACAATTGTGATAATTAATCCGGATAAAGTTGGATACAGTAAATACTCAAATCTCAAGAAACCTTAAGAAATCTCATTCATCGGTCAGAAACTGGTCTCTTTAGTACATAAGAAAGTTATCGATAAGCACTAAAGAAAGAAGAGAAGTAACATAAAAGAAACTTTCTTTGCAGGTGCAAAATTCAGCACCGTTGAAGACAAAGACAAGAAACTTGAGGTGGCACACAAGATACTAGCTAAACGGCGAAATATAGAATACATACTCCAATACAGTAACGTTACACCTTTCCTCTGGTATAAAGGGAAATACAGATGCTTCTACTGCACAGAGCCGATGAAAGACCCAGTGATGCTCCGAGAACATACAGTTGTTCACGATGGGGATAATGTTGAGCTGATTGTGTATGATAGGACTAAAAATAACAGAAACAAAGACGCAGCAGTCAAAATTGATGTCACAGGCATTATGTGCAAGCTTTGTCCCATGGGAGTCGCTAGTTTAGAAGAGCTCATCCACCATTTAATCATTGCTCATGATGCGGAATATGACGTAACAGCCCCTAACTGTTTACTGCCTTTCAAACTGGATAAAGATCAACCCACGTGCCCTACTTGCGATGCTAAGTTCGTCTTCTTTGAGTATCTTTTGCGTCACGCGAATAAACACCACCTGTGCCATGACTATATTTGCGATGTTTGCGGAACTAGTTTCCAAGGCGAAAACCATTTGAAGATGCACCACCGATACTACCACAGACAGGGCGGCTACACTTGCGAATACTGTGGCGTTAGCTTAGCTACGCTGTCTAAGAAAGTACTCCACGAAAAAAATGTTCATTTGGTCAATCTATCCAACTGTCCACATTGCCCGGAGTCGTTTAAGAGTCCTTATCTCAAGAAACTGCATATGGCTAACGTGCATGAGGTCGAGGAGTTGAAGATTAAATGCCCTTACTGTCCCAAAGTGTATCCCCAAGAAAGTATTATGTCGCGGCATATGAGACGCGTACACCTACGGGAGAAGAACGTCGAGTGCGAAGTCTGTGGCGATAAGTTCTTCGGTGCTTACGACGTCAAACTGCATATGGTGAAACATAACGGTGATAAGAAATTCGTCTGCACCGTCTGCGGCAAAAAGTTTGCTAAGAAAAGCAATCTGAATTCCCACGTTAACATACATTCGGGGCAAAAGCGGTTCCAGTGTCTACTCTGCAACAAGTCCTTCGGTCAACAAGCTTATTACAAGTTGCATTTACGAAACAGACATCTGAATACTGAACAGAGTAACGTCTTGGATGAAATGGAAGATGTGGAAATGGTGCAGATTAAATTTATAGGCGATGAGCTAGACGCTCCAGAAATGACTGGGTAGGGATCAGAATTACCTAAATAGCGCATTAGCTCAAATTAGGCCATCGTTGTAACAATGTTCTGCTCCGACTTTATTTGGGTCGGTGCAGAAAATCCTGCTATCGACATATTGCCATAGGTTTTGGCATTAGATTTTTATGGCCTGTCGCTTGCAAGACAGCATCACCAACCCTTCTTGGAAACGACTCCTATCTTTCGGCAGGACCACTCGTTTAGAAGCACGGAAGAAATTCGAGTTAATCGAATGGAATAGATCATCTTATGACACAATATAAATCTTATATTCTGTTGCTTCAAATCTAGATAAGTTGAAATTGCGAAGATAGTTCATAAAAAATTATGTAGTGGTACCTATATTTATTTATTTCTTTTCAATGGAAACATACATCTTTGTTAACTTAGAAATAATATTAGAAATAAAAGCTATTGTCGAAAACAGCTCGTTTAATTATCATTTTTTTTCGACTACGCGAAGCCAAAAGAAATAGTTATAATTTTAGCAGTCTAATTAAGGTATTCTAACTTTCTATTCTCGAAGTTTCTCCCATATCTTACATCTATCCTTGAGCCAAATTCTCATTCATTAATTTATTGTCACAGTACTACATACATTTATACAAAAGTTAGGAATATAAAAATAGGTGACAACTGTTATTATTTGCCTGAACTAGATTTAACCTGTGATTCAGACGAGAAAGTACATACACTTAATTATCTAATTATATCATTTAGTAAATTTCTATTAATAAACCACGGTAATTTTTGTATGAGTGATGAACAAGATAAGCAGCAAGTGAAAGGGATGTATCTCTACAAAATGATAATTGGTTTGTTTACATATATTCTTTATCGAAATTGGCTCAGGTAAAATGTTGGTTCATACCTCTGCACCAGAATTCTTATAATAAAAACGTTTATTCTAAAATCAATCGATATTATCTCAAAATCGAGCAATTTGAGTGATTATCATTATGCAGTAGCAGTAGCAATATGAGTGATTAGCGTAGAGCTAAGGACTGGAATTCGTTACCTGCTGATGTGTTGTGTACCCTGAACTCAACTTGGTCCCTTAAGGCGAGAGTGAATAGGCTACTACTAGGTAAACATGTAACATCGTGGTCCGCATCTTCATATAAGACAAGGTGTGCAAATGCTTGCCTTCTCTATTATAATTAAAAAGAAAATTTAATGTTGCGTAAAGTTTTAAAGTCAAACCATCAACTACTTTCCAAGAGATCTGTGGACATAGATAAAGCTGATTTCTTAAAGTACAAACTTAGATTATACACCTGATAGATAATCTAAGAGTACAAAGATACTGAAGATATTTTAACATCGAGCTGACCTATAAGCATGCTCCAAAATTCTAGTAACAAATAAGCGAGGACATAAAGCAATCTCTCTTTCCAGGAAGAATGTGCAGAAAACCCCAAAACCGAGAGAACCGTTTCCAGCGACTAGCTAAAGTTCGGGACAATATCCTCACCATCCTTCGGTTCAGCAACGTCGTACCTTTCAAATGGCATACCAAGGGGTTCAGCTGTTTCTACTGCTCCAAACCGATGAAGAATTGCGACGTTATCAAAGAGCACGTGCAAAAAAAGCATAGTGATATTATGGAATTGAATGAGTTCATCCCAAAAATCATAACCAAAGATATTCCTATAAAAATTGATATCACAGATATTTCTTGCAAGTATTGTCCTGCAATCCTCATTAATGATTTAGAGGAACTGATCTCACATATTGTAACAATACACAGAGAAGATTACCACGAATCCGTTGGCGTGTGCTTCCTACCGTTCGTTTTAGACAAAAACTTAATGCAGTGTGTCCTTTGCGAAAAGCAATTCGACAATTTCACTTCAATTATGAACCATATGAACAAGCAGCACATGACACATTCGCATATCTGCCAGATCTGCGGGCTTGGCTTCGCTAGTAATATCAGAGTGAACAGGCATATTAATAGAAGTCATATTGGATTCCGGTGTTCTTTTTGTAACACCATCTTTGATGCTCTGAACAAATTGGAAAGCCATAAGGCGAAATTTCACGGTCAGATCAAATCGCATGATTGTAACTTATGTAGCGAGACTTTTGAGAACGGCTATCTACTGAAAGTGCATATGGGAAAAGTGCATAATGTCGAGAAGTACCGAATTCAGTGCGAGTATTGCCCAAAGATCTGCACGACGAAGGGAGCAATGGTCCATCATGTCCAATCCATGCATTCTTCTATTAGATACAATTGCGATCTCTGTGACTACAAGACGGCCATCAAATGGATGATCACGCTGCACAAACGCAAGCATTTCGGCGAGAAGAACTACAGTTGTAGCATTTGCGATAGGAAATTTGGAAGATCTAGCAATGTACGGGTGCATATGAAGGTGCATACTGGTCAGACAGGAAGAGTTTGTCGGTGGTGTCTGCAAGGTTTCACTGATTGCGAAGCACTTGAGCAACACAAAAATGAAGTTCATCTGCTTGATAATATTTAATCAAAGCGTAAGATAAATCTCTTAATTAGGCAGTTGCTTGAAAACCCTATCCTTATTATTCTGTGGGGCAGATAGCGTCCATTGTACTCCGGTATAGTACTTCTGAGAAGCCGAAGTCTGAGCTTTTAGAGGCGTCCTTAGGCATACGAGTATCTACATCGGAATAATATTAAATACGTTTTAAAAAATGCCGGCTTCGAAATAATTTAAACTCCTATGCTTAGAATTGTTCATTTATGTTGATATTTGTAAAACTATATTTGAGTAATGTGAAATAAATATAAATCGAGAATTTCTACATTTCTTTTAATTGTTCTTAACATCGCCGCTGCAGAAAGTGAAAATATGTGATGGCTGCCTACCCCTACAGGGTAATTTAATGTATGTAGGTAGATGGTAGGTAGGTACCACATTTATCCTTTTTTTGGGATTGACTGAAACGTATATATACCCATAACCATTTACTTATTCAATAAAAACAGTAGATACCTACACTTAGTAACATCGTAAATCGCAATGTACAGTCAACAGCACGTCGGGCTATACAAAACTCAAATTTCTCCAAACTATTTTCAACCTAAGGCTATTCAATATAAAGTGCATAATCGATTGGGAAAATTTGACAGTTTGTGGTAATCTAACGTGCTGTTGTCTGTACGAAAACAATGACTAATGATGATTGTAACTGCACTCCATGACATAATAATAGCTCAAATAAAGACACTTTTATTTATTAAAATAAACTAAGGAATATTTTAAAAACAATGCCAACTTCCACAGTTTCCACGATTTCAGAGGGATAGCAAATACTTCCCCTCTTCAACGATTTTTTTTTAAATCTTACTAATTCGGGTTTTGTTATTCGATCGTAAAAGGTCTCCATAACTCAAGCTCCTAAGGTTATACAGACATTTCGCTTGTCCGGTAGGTGGACAGGTCATGTGGTGATTCAAGGAATGATTCTCAGACAGCAATAACTATCGTATTAAAGTCTTAAATCTATAATAGACATAATTATTAGGCATATGGATTTTGCAAAAAGTAGATTTTGCATGGCGCTTTCTGGCTACAACAAAGGATATAAAAGCACGATTGTTTTCCTTTCAGGAGAACAGTCAGGTGGTCAGGAAGCGCCGAAAACGGATCCCGCGTCTATAGTTCCAACTACAAACAATTTCAATGCCCGTCCAACCAGGGCAGGATTGTCGGCGAAAGAGAAACGCAGAATTATGCGGCAAAACGTCCTTCAAGTCTTGACGAAGTCTACCGTGATGCCATTTAGATGGCTAAAGAGCTCCTACCGATGTTTCTACTGCTACGAGATATTTCAAGAAGCGGCGGACTTGAAGAGTCACCAGGAAGCTCATACTGGCGATGAAGTTAAAGAACAAGCGATGAACAACTATTGGGAGCCTGTTGTCTACGTGGATGTATCTAACGTAGCTTGTAAACTGTGTCCAGAAAAGATACATGATCTGTATGGATTGATAGACCATTTAATTGCCCAGCATGATTCAGAATATAATAAGGATATAGGTATTTGTATGGTAGCATTCAATTTAGGAAACCTGAATGTTAGTTGCCTAGTTTGCGGCGCAGCTTTTTATACTTTCGGACCATTGTTACAACATACGAATAAAGAACACAAAGGCATGTCATCTACGTCTGCTATTCTGTGCGATGTCTGCGGACAGCATTTCAAAGACGCGTATCTTTTGAAGCTACACTTCAAAACCGTCCACGAGAATTCGGGAGTGCTCTGCACGGAGTGCGGCGAAAAATTCGAAACGACGGCCAAGTTGAAAACGCATCAGAAGAATCAGCATGACATCGAGAAGAGATACAAGTGCCTGATTTGCCCTGAAGTGTTCCAGAGTCACTACAAAAGATCCAGGCACATGGCAATAGAACATAAGAATAGGCAGGAGATTAAGTGCCTGCATTGCCCAAAGACTTTTGTGTTTAGGAGCATGATGATGACACACCTAAGGGATACACATCTGAAAGTTCGCAATCACGTTTGCGGCATTTGTGGCTGGAAGGCTTTCAACAGCAACAGACTTAAGAATCACATGTACAAACATAGCGGAGAGAAGAATTTCAAATGCGATGTTTGCGACAAAGCATTTTCTACTAAGAAAATAATGAAAGCCCACTTCAGTCGCATGCATAAGACTCCTAATCCAATGCCTATGATGTCATACGATAATCCACTAAATTATCCTGGAAATTGAGAATAGAGTTGCATTCTAAAACCAGCCTTGTCTCATATCGCTAGAAGTAGACTAGGACCGCGTTTTTGCAAACGAAATCTATATTAAAAGTGCCATAACGTAAGCTAAATAAACAAATGAAGCCAATGTTATTCTTTTAAAGGCCTTAGCTTATTTTATAAGAGTACATAGGTTGTTCCTATGTTAGCGCTTATTATACTTTATAAGAAACATGCTGTATCCTGTTCTTGATGTGCCAGATATCTGAGACCTAGGTAGATTTCAGCCGCTCGCGTTTTTTACATACATACATACCTACATACGATCATGCTCGTAGTCCCAAGAGGGGTTGAGCAGAGCCAAGAAATTTATAGGTAGGACTGAAAGCCGCAACTCGATCAAGAAGTGAAGATATTTTTGTTTACCTTGAATCTTCTTATTATCCATTTGTCTCTTTCTAACGTACGTAAATCATCGTATTACTTGTAGGGGCAATTTTTGTGTGACTTTCAGTTTTACTATAAATTTCTTGCGTTCAATACTATCTCGTGACACGTATTATACATATTTCACTGTGACTATACCTGCTTCGGAAGTTCGGGCTGGATCGCACCGATATTTTTCTTCTTTTAAATGAATGGCGATCGCGACACATAAAGATTACGCATTGCGCCAATATCAAGTGAAAATTTTAGTTTAAAATGGAGTCTCTCAACACGTGTTTTTGGAACAAGAACTCGGGAGAAACTCCGCACCGATATTGTATGTCGTGACTTTTGTTCACGTGACAAATATCGTCCACATCAATACTACAGACACGTTACTGACGCGGTCACGAGGTCATGTCACATTACAATGTCACAAATGTGGATCCTCCTTTAAAGGGGCATCATACCCTAACACCCCTATTCACAAATAAAACATTACTATGACGTTCCTTGACTCTTGGATAAGCATTGCATTAAATAGAGCTCTGTGCTTGGTTAGTATCTGTTGCCTAGTTCACATCGTTGAATGTACTGACGTTTTATAATTTCAAACGAGCTTCAAACCAGGGATGTCACGGAGGTAGTTTTATCGGAACCGAAGTCGGAGTCGGAGTTTTTAAATTTGATTTATCGGAATCGGAATCGGAGTCGGAGGCAGGGTCAGAAGTGGTGGCATGAGAAAGAATTTTTATTTACAGACAAATAAAACATTCTTAAATCATTTTTTTAAAATTATAAAATAAAACACAAACAATGAAAAAAAAACCTTACATAACAGTCGACACAGGCCGCCGTCGCCGCTATGTTATGCTTCGACCTCCGATTAAAACCTCCGATAAAAGTGTCGGAGCCGAAGTCGGAACCGAAGGTGTAATAATAATCGGAAGTTCCGACTTAACGGAACCGGAGTCGAAGCTCCGTAACATCCCTGCTTCAAACTTTAAACTTGACATCTGGATGTTGCTTTTGACATCTCGACCTGTGCGTTGCGTAAATAGCTAGCTAGCTACCTAAGCTGTGCGTTCATTTTAAAATACCTGCGCATAGTGCCGATCCCCACTTAAGTTTTGTCTAAGAATAGGTATTTACGACCCTGTGCGTCCGCACTATGAGACCTCAAAAGCCTTGCCTTAAGACACGCACTGAGAAATGCCTTATTTTGCATAGCATAGTTTTTTATTAAGACAAGTATTGTTTGTGAATACGTGCGTAACCTTCAGTGAACCTACAAAAAAAAACCTGACGAGCAGGGCAGCAGTTGGCGATGCGTTACGGTATGTAGCCACTTCCGTAGCGGTTATACTGAAAACGAACTGAAGTTCTGCATATCTTTTTAAATATCTATGTCAACAAAATTTGTAATTTAATTTGACAAACTTTGTAATTGGCTGTTTAAGATTTTTACATCTGATTCTAATGTAAAATGATATGTTGTAAAGTTTGCTTATAAATAAATAAAGCTAGAGGCGTTTCCCGTTTCCTTTCCGAGCTGATAAATGTGTCATCATAACATCATCACAACAGCCTTTTAATTCGACCCACTGCTGGGACACAGGCCTATCCTTGTCATCGATATTTAGGTAGTAGTCCACCACGCTTGCCCAATGCGGATTGGTGGACGGAGTATAAGGTGATCAACCCCTTTGCTGATCCATTAGTCGCCTTCCACGACAGCCATTGGAGGATATGGGGTGATGCTATTCCACTCTGCCGTCATCACTCTGTCACCTTCAGCAATACTAATAGTTTATAATTTATTACCTAATAATTTGACCAATAATGTTTACTTGTGGTTAATGAAATGTAATGCGGAATTTAATAAAGTGTATGATAATGTATTGAATTCGTATATTTTTTGATCCCATTTTTTCTCAAACTTCGTCGTAAATAGTTCCATTAACTTAACAACAATACATTTAAGACGATAAAACGCTAACGTTGGTTAAAATAATGTTAAACCGGTACATTCCGCAAAACCGGTAATTTTGCAAAAAGTAACATAAGGGACTTGTTATAGAAAATGCCGCGTGCGCACGGCCGGCTTAGGCGCAGTGGAGATAGAATTCTTTATTTACCTTAAATATTTTATTTTAAGAGACGTAGGTAGGGCACAGGGATTAGCTGGTCGAATTCGGAGATCCCGATTTTGCGCAGTACCTCCACGTTACAGAATCGGTGTTTAGAATAATTTATGTTTCTCATTACTCAAAAATGCTAATTTTAAGAATAAAAATTACCACATAGAATAACGTAAGTCTTCATAATATCCCATAGCTAAAAACTCTTTCGGTTCAACACAAAAGAAATATCGAAAACGAGGGCAATCTCAATTAAGCATATACCTGGTCACCCGAAATTGAATTATATTATAAGCTTTATTTAGAAGAAATATGGTCTAAAACCACAACGCTAAGAAGACAATTTTACTTTCAGACACAAGACGAGTGCTAAAAGCTGATGGCAAAAGACCAGAACCGAGTAAGACAAAGAGTAACGCGATGTCATCGAAGGAAAGATTAGAGAACATGAGACGAAACGTGTTCGAGGTGATCTCTAGATCCACGGTTATGCCGTTCAGATGGCTCAAGAGCTCGTACAGATGCTTCTATTGCTACGAACTGTTCGAGGAGCCGAAAGATCTGAAAGCCCACCAGGTAGTACACGACAATGATGCGGAAAAACGAAAAGCAATGTCCAACTATTGGGAACCAACAGTGTACGTCGACACCTCGAATATGTCGTGTAAACTTTGCCCTTTCGTAGTTACTGACCTTTACAAACTTATTGATCATCTGGTCGCGATACACGAAATGCCTTTCAACAATTCTTTGGAGCTGTTTATGACGCCGTTCAAGCTTAACTTGATCACAGTGCAATGCATCCAATGCGATCAGGAATGCAGAACCTTTGGACATTTGTTGCAACACACGAATAGAGAGCACAAGGGAGTGTCTCAGGTCCTTTGCGATATCTGTGGCCGGTACTTTAAGAACACGACTTACTTGAAGGAGCATATAAGCAGGGAGCATACAAATAAAGCTGTTAAATGCACGATGTGCAACGAAGAGATACCCAGTTCGACCAGGATGAGGACACATATGCAAAGGGCTCATAATAAGAAATACAAGTGTTTTGTCTGCACGGAAATGTTCGAAACACATTACAGACGGTCGCATCACATGATGACGGTGCATAAACATAGGGAAGAGATTAAATGCCAGCATTGTCCGAAAACTTTTGTGTTCAGAAGCACCATGATGAGACATTTGCGGGAAACACATCTACAAGAACGGAACGCTGTTTGCACTATATGCGGATGGCGGGCCTTTGGGCCACATCGCTTGCAGAGGCATATGATGAAACATAGCAACGATAGGAACTTCAAATGCCCGTCTTGCGATAAAGCCTTTAAAACTAAGAAAACAATGAAGCAACATTACATTAATATACACGAGAAAACGCTGACGTTGCAGAATTGGATACCATGAGTTCCACCCAAACACGCAATTACGATATGTGCAGCAATAAAATCATATTTATTCATGTTTCTTTAACGTGAGAAATTAGGACAGCTAGTTGTTAATATTATAGATTATTTTGATATTTTCATTAAATTGAGGTTTGTACAGAGCTTTACAAATACCTACCGTCGATCAGTTCAGTTAGACGTTCGACACCAACTCCATGCTTTTATGACTACGTTATAGGTAGGTGTAGCAAATTCCCATATCCTATACAATAAATCATATTAAATATCACTTAAGTATTTATAAGTTATGATTTGGTGCTGCAAGTCGCATTTGTCTAGCTAGATATTATTAAAAAAAACTTTATTTCTAAGTATAATTTAATCAATCGACAATTAAGGCTCGGTTAGAATTCTATGCGATCTCAAATCAGAATCCGTTTCTAATAGATTTTTATTTCCAATATCAGTGATCGCGCTATTTACAGCGTATTATCAAAATTCAAAGCGCTTACGTCTTCATAAATTTTGACAGTACTTTGACAGCTGTCAGAAGTCAAAACTTCTTAGAAAAACATGCACTTTTGGTTTTGGTTTTGGTAGTTTCTATGTTCGTAAATGACGCGATTGGGGCATAGTTTTTGGTTGAGGTTATAGAGCTAAGAAATAGTCTCTTACAGACTGTTTGCGTACCATGTACGGTTATTTTTAATCGGTTTTTGCGTACCAACACACGGTTATTTTTTATCGATTTTGAAGCAAAATCAATATCAGGGTAATATTATCATACAGTATTGTGACTCGGCCCTGTCCTTGAAATAACTGGCTACGACCGAGCGGGGCGTAAACACGCGGACGGGCTGCCCGCTTACAGTATTTTAATTTGAAAGAAAGAAAATAAATTTATTGGCCTTCACAGAGCACGATATTACCTAATTATTAATAAACTATAACAACACATACATAAAGAAAAGAAACGTTAACAAAAACTAACATACACACATTATATACCTACTATTTACTTTACATTTAATTTCTACATTTCTTGTTCTATGATTGTAAATATTTTATTTTATATGTAAAAACAAAATGTTGTGAATGAAATAGGAAGTGTTCAATAAAATACATGTTTTTTTTTAGGTAATATTTAATAAAAAAAAATATAGATTTGAGACAGAAAAATATTTACGCCTCGACTGAGACGTACTATATTATCACTGAAAACTTTTATTTTCAAGAAATTACATATTATTATCAACAAACAAAATATTGTTTTTTAAACTCCGCATAAATATACCTATTTTATAATTTTCCATCTATCTATTCCTGTCAACAATCCGTCTCTTTTTCAAATTACCTAATAACCTGCCATTATACACCAAAAAAATCCGATCACTACAATACCTACCATTTATTACTCTCGTAAATTATTTCATAACGATATTTCATCATATTTAATAATATATGTAGTTAAGTTATATGTTGGTACATAAGTAAGTAGATAGCCTAGTCTAGGAAACTACCTACCTACGTATTATGTAGTTTTGTTTTAACGCGAGCGTAGGTAGGTTACTCGTTTGTCTCTTTTTTCATCCTATCCACTTATTTATACTTAGGTATATTATTCCAGATTTTGCCCGATGGAAAAATCGAAATACCTAAATATTAAAAACAAATTACGTACTAGTAGTTAGGTACATAAAAAAATATTGCTCTTTGCCATTTTGAATTATGTAGGTATCTACTTAATTCAATCAAATATTCACAATACAAATCGCATGTTTATGCAGTTAAACAATTCACACCGTTCGGTCGTCGCTGCGGCGCATTCGCGACTGGATGCCCACCGGGTGCCCCGCGAACTCGAGGCGCGTAGCTATGACGCGCTTTCGGACCGTTTGTATGAAGATAGAATACTGTATAGATAATATGTATTACCGTGTCAATATGCTTTAAATCAGGGTTTCCCAACCTTTATTTCGCAGAGCCTCCCTGAACAAAAAAAAAATTTTTCAAGCCCCTTTCTAAAGTTTCAACAAAAATAAGAAACACATTTTTTCTGAATTTCAAATTGGTAATATAGATACAATATAATTATATTAAGTATGGATTAAAGATCCATTATAGAAGGGTAGGTACCTACACTTTTATTCATTAACTACTTTTACATTTACATTGCTTAGTTTTATTTTAATTATACATATTATTATTATTTATTTAAATTATATTTTTTTTTTATAATAAGATTATGTCCAACAACTTTCAAAGTATTTTTAGAACAAATAATTAAAAACTTTTAAAGTACTTAGAGATCTCGGGTTAGTCTTTGTTAGAGCTATGGTTAAATCTGAAACTTTTAGAGCAGTGATTGAATGGTGATTCGAAACAGTTAATTTACCTATGCGTTGAATAGATTTTTTTTCGGAAATGGGTACCTGTTACGCCCCCCTGACATTTCTCTACGCCCCCTAGGGGGGCGTGCCCCACTGGTTGGGAAGTCCTGCTTTAAATAATATATTCAATATGCAAGTTAATATATAGGTATACTAGATTTAGGTAACACAAAAAGTAAAACAAATCTATCTCCGACAACAGGCAAACTCGGGTAGAGTAAAGTGTGTTTGCAGCTTGCTTGCGTTAAAAAAAAATTGTTAGTGGTCTCCGCTTGACTTTCTCGTATATCGGAAACGACTCAAAAGTTAATAGAAACCTTATATTTTGATGCATGTTAAATTTGGTTGCAATAAGTACTCCAAAAACGTTATTTTTGGACTCGGGGAGGTCCAAAACGTCAAAATTTCGAGGTCGAATTTTTTTTACGATTACAAGACTTCCTCTGTACTACGTATACGAGAAAGTAAAAAAGCCTAACAAAAGCCGGACGGGCCGGACGCAGTCAAATCGGCCCGGACAAGGGTTCAAAAAGCCTAACACTGTCCGCCTTTTTCCGGACGGATGGCAACACTAACCTGGAGCTGTCTCCGGTCATTGGCTTTATTTATTTATTAAATATTAAATTGTGTGAAAACGGGATTTGTACCACGTACCTCGGTTTTGTTATTAGGCTATGGTCACGGATGAACTCACTGATTTACTGGTTTATTTTTATGAAATAATTTTTGCGTTTACAAACGCGTAAACAGTTTTAAAACTAGAAAAAATACACTGAAAACAATCTACCTGCCCCAGGCGGGAATCGAACCCAGCATCTTCCGCAATCCGGGCGGCTGCGTTAACCACTACTACCACTACATAAGCAATCGAAAAGTGATCGATTGCTTATGTCAATCCCATACATTTTTTTACTTAGCGATAGCGAGAGCGATTGCCGAAATGCATGTTGTCTAAAGCCTCAGGGCACTGCTTTCGCTGTCGAAATTTTTCAGTGCTTGGTGCTTATGTTTTTATGGTAAACATTGTTTCATCAAATCTTTGAAATTTGCACTTCTAAGATCCGAACGAAATATTTGACGCCCAGTTAAGGATAGCGGAAGATGCTGCGTTCGATTCCCGCCTGGGGCAGGTCGATTTTTGCAGTGTAATTTTTCTGGTTTATAAATTTTCTCAAATACGGCATCATGTAAGGAAGTTGTAAAAAGTACATTTATTTTAGAATCAAGCGTCAAGACTTTATAATAAACGTTACATTCAATTGAATGAGTTGTTTTCTTTTTGCATGCATAACATAAAAAAGTACTTCTTCGATCCCACCCAAAATAGGCTTACGTGAGCGAATGCAGTTAATTTTTTATATTGGCGTTCTTAAGATTGGTTCCACCACAATCCAAATTATTGGTCTGAGGGTTCCACCTTAGCCACCATGCTTTACTTTATACAATTTACTTGTATTTAAAAATGGTACAAACAAACAACCCATTCCTATAAAGTTAGACATTTATGTTACTCTTTGCAAATTTGTAAACCGTGAAACTTAGTGCAACCGGCGGCAGTTACAATTTATAGTGATCGCGGGATTCGTTGGGGATTTTACGTACGGCGCAATAGGGCAATTATCATCACGGTTAAATTGTTATTTTGTGTCATTACCTGTTTGTTAATTCATTTCTCCGGTATTTGTTTGGATAATAAAATATTTTCGCCCAAAATTTACTAGTGTGAAGATTATTTCCAACGAAACATCGTGATGGACGAGTTTGTTTAATTTTTTCAGAATTTAAATCCGAAATCAAGAAGGAAAGGGAAATAGAGAGACAGCGACGAATGGAGGTGTGCAATCTAATAGAGACCATAATAAAATGGTCTACAATAATACCCTTTAGATGGCACGAGTGTAAATACATGTGCTTCTATTGCGACCACCATTCTGTTGAGAGCTCCAAGCTTAGAGAGCACTTGGGCACCCATCCCGATGTCGACATCAACGGTATATTGCTCCGGATTATGTACACGAACTACAGGATAAAGCTAGATATCGTCCAGATATGGTGTACGATGTGCGACAAGGAATTGGAGACATTTGAAGATTACATCGACCACTTAGCTCAGGAACACAATTTGGTTTACGGAAAAGGCGTCGTTGAGCAATTTGAGCTGTTCAAGCTTGACGACAGCGAGATGCAGTGCTTAGAATGTGGAGATCCTTTTAAATACTTCTCGAACTTACTCACGCATACGCACAAGATGCACGTGGACGTCGCAAGGACGCATAAGTACCTCTGCGAAGTTTGCGGCCAAGGATACAACTCGAAGAGTTCTGTATTGATACATATTAGACAGGCCCATCATTTACAGAAGTGTCGCTTCTGCGATGAAACATTCACGTCACGTTACACTCTATACAACCATATTGGGTTGGAGCACGATCAGGACAAATTGAAATGTCCGATGTGTCCCAAGATTCTGCCCAATAGATATTTGCGGAGGCGTCATCTGGCGCTAGATCATGACTGTAAGAGGATGCAGCTATTCTGCGATGTATGCAATAGACTTTTTACGAGGAGAAATAAGTTGGACATGCATAAAAAGTTAATGCATTGTAAAGAAACCTTTGGTTGCGAAGTGTGCGGTGTCAGATTTAAACGATTGGAGACGTTAAAGAAACACGTGGCAACGCATGACGTGGATGCTTGCGAGAGTTACGGGAGTTCAAGTTGATTGCGTTGCAAAAGAAACAGTATTTTCGATGTATTAAAATTCAAATTTGAGGTGGGTGGATACTGTAAAATGTCCAGAGGACTTCGCTGATTGATACTTAAGATTATTGTCTATAGAATAGCTGGTGATTTTTCTTACAAGTTAAACTTTCATGATACTAAAAATATTTAAATAAATAATTGTTACTGACTCAAACTTGTTGAAATTTAATTAGGGCTAATTAATTTGTAACCCTCGGCAAAAAGATGGGTGTAATTAATTAAACGTGTTTATCTATATATCGTAGTGAATGGCATCGTAGGTCCCAAGAAATTTATAGGTAAAACTAGCTTCCGCCGCGACTTCGTCCGCGTGGACATTTTACCCCCTTAGGGGTGGAATTTTCAAAAATCCTTTATTAGCGGATGCCTACGTCATAACATCTACCTGCATGCCAAATTTCAGCCCGATCCGTCCAGTGGTTTGGGCTGTGCGTTGATAGATCACTATGTCAGTCAGTCACCTTTGAGTTATATATACTTAGATTGGAAGACGCAACTGGAACAAATAGTGAAGACAAAAAATTGACCTTCAAACTTTTTTATTATCCATTTGTCTCTTTCTAACTACTAGAGCACGTGACTATCTAATACGTTATACATACGTACGTACGTCATCATATTACTTGTGGGGAGAGTTAGAAAGAGACAGGTACGAAGAGAAAACATTCAAAGGTTCCTTGGGGTCAAAAAATTTGTTTCACTTTTTTATAGGTAGTGTGGCTTCCAGCCTTACCTACAAATTTCTTGGTAGCTCCTAAATGAATTATCTGATTTTGATTTAGCTTGAATTTTCAAAGATATGTTTTAATTAAGAGTGCTCTTAGTAGTGTTCAAGAATACCTGTTAAGTTCAGCCATCTCGTAACATTAAAAAAAAAAGTTTAATATTAATTTAGTTACTTAAATTAATGTAAACGGGTTGAATATGTGTTACCTAATGTTTTAAGATGGTTTTTAATGTCTTTAATGAAGTTTTAGTTAAGAAAATAATGGTAATTCAAAATCACTCATTTACACGAAAATTAACACTCTGTTAACAAACACAGAATGATTAAATGTCTTTCTTATTTTTTTGTCATTTTTATGCATTTTAATATCGGGTGTTGCCTCTTCGTGCCTTTTTAACAGCGTGCATGCGTTCTGGGCATGCTTTGGATGATGCTACGTACATCCACTTGAGAAAGACTGTTCCAAGCATCCAACACTGCACTTCGGAGCTCGTTGCGTGTTTGGGGCAGGATGGAAGAAGTCTTTATCCTTCTTTGTACCATGTCTCATGTGCTGGGATTGAAATCTGGGCTTCGAGCAAGGCACTGCAATTTTTGAATTCCAACGTCTTGAAGGTATTCGTCCACGCATCGTACTACGAGTGGACTAACATTGACGTTCATCAAAAACAACTGGTCGCACCCAATAAATACCGTATAGTGCACAAAATGTTCCTGAAGGATCTCTCCGATGTACCCAGTCGCTGTTAATCGTTTGTCAACGGCAACGAATTCTGTACGAGCATCGGAACTTATTCCTCCCCACCACTATGGAGCCTCCACGAACACTTACGGTTTCTGTTGTGGTAATGGACAGGCACCTCTCTCCCCTTCCTATCCACACCGTCAAGCAATTCTACACACGTCAGTAAACAAAACTCTAGACCCTTGCACTTGAGTCCAATTTGCGTGTTCACGTGCGAATCTAAGTCTAGCTAGTCGGCGCTGTCTGAGGAATTTTGGACCATAGGCTGACTTGCGTGCCTTTGAATTTACCTCCTCCGTTCTTCTTCTTATTGTACTCTCGCTAACTTTCACACCTCTCATGTTTTGGAGTCGCTGGCGGATTTCAACTCCAGTGAGGTAGCGGTTTCTTAAAATTTCTAAGAAGATAGGCCGATCATCTCCAGCTGATGTGCAGCTTACACTCCACTGGATGGCCGGCGAGTGTAGCTGCCTGTCTCCTAGTATCGCTTCAAGGCATTACATTAATGAGCGCAGAATATTGAGTGCAATAGGCACCTTACATGTTTTGCCACTCCCTCATTGATTAAAGCTACGGCTTCTGCAAGTTGGACTGGAGCTAAGGCCATCTTTTTGGTTTTAATGAACGGTTCAAAGTTAAATTGAATCCACAAGATCACAAAACTTAAGTACTACTTAACTATACTTTTACGGGGGTTTGCCCAGAGCGGCGAAATGGCTAGATCTAGGTTGCCAGGCTACCATAACTTTGTAGGAGATGTTTAGGATATTTTTAATGAGTTTCTCTAAACCTAGGTTAATAATAAACTCTGATAGACAATGGTAGCCTACTAGGCTAGGTCAGTAATGTGACAGCCGATTCGTATTGAGAGAAAAAGGGGGGAAAATCGGGAGTGGTCTCCCCTTGACTTTCTCGTATAAACGACTCAAAAGTTGATACCAACCTTATATTTTGATGTCATATATATTCATACATGCATGTTAAATTTGGTTGCAATAAGTTAAAGCATACTCGAGTTATCGTGCCAACGTACAGACATAATTCCAAAAACGGTATTTTCGGACTCACGGAGGTCCGTAACGTGTAAATCCCTCAAAATCTCGAGGTTAAATTTTTTGACGATTACAAGACTTCCTCTACGTACACGAGAAAGTAAACAATGCTATGCAAAATAAGGCATTTCTCAGTGCATGCCATATGGCAATACTTGAGGTCTCGCAGTGCGCGGAAACGCACCACGCACGCACGGGTCGTAAAAACCTATTCATAGACAATACTTAAGTAGACATCGACAATTTAGCGTACTTTAAAATGAACGCACAGCTTAAGTAGCTAGCTATACCTATTACCCAACGCACAGGTCGAGATGTCAAAAGCAACGTCCAGATGTCAAAAGTTTGAAGTAATAAAACGTCAGTACATTCAACGATGTGAACTAGGCAACAGAAACTAACCAATCACAGAGCTCCGTTCAATGCAATGCGTTAACTTATCCAAGAATCGAGAAACCTCACAGTAATGTTTGTGAATACGTGTGATAGTGAAGACCCCCGGAAAAGTCCGTTTGAAATTCAGTCGGAGTAATGGGATATTGCTATCTACTTTGTATGCGTTACTGTTGTCACGGTCTAAACCGTCTTTCAATATACTTAAGTTTATTTTTAATAAAATACCCATACAAAACAAAGCATCACATAAGTATCAACCATGATAATTAAATATTCTATAATAATGTTAACTTTCACTTGTTTTTAATACAAATATAAACACAGCAATTCTGCGTGGCAGTGGCCCCACGTTGGGCGCCAAGAAGATATACCTACAAAAAAGTTTGATGTTAGCAAAATTTCATTCAAAATTCTAAGTGTATATTCTATCTACTAATATTCCTCTAATTTGGCGAGGTTCGCCCTGGAAACGCCAAACCAAACATGAACAAAACTATTTTCTTGCAATAACGTAGTTTTCTTGCTGAAATTTTGATTGTAGGCATAGTTAGTTAACGTTTTCAACTTTAGTGACTTTTAATGATGATACAAGATGAGTAGTGTAACGAAATCTATAATTGAAGATCTTTAAGTAGCTCTTTAATCAATCGAAAAGGCGATGTTAGTAGCGTTGCAAAGCAAAACAGTGATGATTTTCATGATCGAGACATTATAAAATTCTTTTCGACAATCGGTGCATAGACTTCATAGTACCTATACATACCTAAATTGTATCTGGTGGCCAGAAAACCATTCGAAAAATCCGCTCCAACTATTGATACGAAGACAAATACATTAAAACTATATTTGCAATTTTCAGAGATCTCACCACCGTCCGAGGATATCTCGCAGCACCCACGAAAAAAAGATCTCATCAAGATTCTCAGGGTAATACTCGAAAATTCCACAATCATGCCCTTTCGATGGAGAAATGACTTTATATGCTTCTTCTGCAGTTCTTCATTCATAGATAGCTCCTCGCTGAAGCAGCACACGAAACTAGAACATGAGGACACTGCACTTAATAGCGTTCTCACCTTCTTCAATATCGAAAGAGTCAAGTTAGACA
The DNA here is from genome assembly GCA_955850985.1 of Elophila nymphaeata. NCBI lineage: Eukaryota > Metazoa > Arthropoda > Insecta > Lepidoptera > Crambidae > Elophila > Elophila nymphaeata. The sequence continues at coordinate 5,196,653 of OY039093.1, forward strand.
TCTCCGAGATATCCTGCAAGCGTTGTCCAAAAGCTATAGCGAGTTTAGACGACTTTCTCAATCATGCTGTGTCAGCACATAACTTGCAGTTTAACAGAGCACTCAGTCAATATTTCTTTAGCTTCAAACTCACTGATGACGACGACTTAAACTGTTTGGACTGCGGTGAAACGTTCAAATTCTTCGGATCTTTATTGATCCACGCTCACAAATATCATAACAAATACAGTACGTTCTTATGTGAAATATGCGGATTAGGTTTCGTATCGAAGTCGAGCGTTGCCAACCATATAAGGCAGACCCATAGGAAGAGCGAATGTGAGATCTGCCATAAGCTGTTCTCTTCACAATACGCTATATCTGCGCATCTTGAAAAGGTACACAAGCAAGACAAGTTAAAGTGTCCGATATGCCCAGAGATATTAAGCAGTAGGTACTTTAAGAAAAGACATATGGCACTGGTTCATAGTGAGCAGAGTAAGCCGTTTAAATGCGAGGACTGTTCCAAGATATTCCCATTAAGATCTAAACTTTTGGCACATCTAGGGAGAGTGCATTTAAAGGAAAAGAGGTTGGCTTGCGAGATTTGCGGATTCAAAGTATTTAATAAAACGTCTTTGAACAATCATATGGTTAAACATAGCGACTCGAGGCCGTTTCAGTGCGATATTTGCAAAAAATCTTTCCCGAGGAGGAAGACGTTGGAACTGCATATAAGAATACACACGAATGATAGAAGATACGCTTGTAAAGAGTGCGGGAAAGCGTTCGTTCAATTTACAAGCCTCAAGCTGCATGTAAAGGTACATCACTAACAATGATACGCCAGCGTGGAGTTGATGTGCTGGTAATAAATTTATGCTAAAACTGTTTGTCTTTTTTTTCTGATGATCCTTTCAACGTTAGAACAGTATCTATAAAATGGAACTAATATACTTTAGGTAACAGTTTTGGTGCTATAAACATGAAGAGTGAAAAAGAGACACCGTCTTTTGACCTGGAACAAAATAAACATCTTCCAGATACTTACTTGGAGATGCATATGCAAAGGGTTTTGTCTTAGACTATTTAACACGGGCATAGCGCAGATTTAGTACTGAAAACATTCTGCCGTTTTTCGCGGGGGGTGAGGCAAACACGCATAGCACACATTTACTCACTCGTGCACACTGTTGCAAAAATTGTAATCGCTATTATGAGCGCAGACTCTCGCGCTCGGCTAACCCGCGTACCATCATATCGCCTAACGTTGTTATATCGTTGTTTCTGTCTCAAAATTTGTAAATGAAAAATTGTATTGTTATGTGAAACAGTAGTTTATTTGAATAGAAAATTACTTCCGTGTGATAAGCAACTCCGTTTTAGGATAACTTTAATGTTTCTGGTCGTCGTTTACAAGAAAACACTCCGCAGCCAATAATTTTTACGAGGTCCGCTTAGCGACAGATACGAATTCAAAATGGCGGTCGGTCGTCGCGGCGAACTAGTTTTTATAAACTGACATGAACGTTTGTTCATGTACTGGCAGAGGGGAACGCGTCTGCTTGCCACGTCTCATGCTAAATGGTCTAAGACTTGTTAGACTTGGATATTACCTATAAGCTGCTTAGATATACCTGATTGCAGAGTTACTATCAAGAAGCTTATATTTATCTTCGTGGTTGTTCATGTACTTTGACAGAGGGGAAGCGTCCACTTGCCACGTCCCGTATTAAATTGTCTAAGGGTTTTGCAGAAGGATGTCGCCAGCCTGTGGCTTAGAGAGGGGCAAGTTGATACTATGGAGGATGAGAAAAATGTGAATTGTATTGATCTTTAATCTCACTCAATATTTTTTTTGGAATATGTAGGTATGTGTGATTATGTAGGCACGATAACTCTTTTTTTTTTTTTTTTGGTAAAATTTTCCCTGTTACGGGACGGCAAAAGGATCTAGCCCATACAGCCAAGTCTTTAGTTTCATCTTGTTTCTTGATTTTTGCATTAAAATGTGGGTGCAACACTTTTTAATGCATCTAGGGAGTGCTTGGCGAGAAATGCGTGGTACAGACCTCATGATTGTGACTGATGAGAATTGTATAGTGGGATTTCCAACCACTATACAATTCTCAACGCCACATGCACAAAACCTTTATTTCAATGATTCCTCATAACTGTTCGTCAACACGGATGCTTATGCAACAAAACGACACCACTTTCACTGCACAAAATCCACTCCGAAGCAATTTTGAATTATCGAAATAAAGATCAACATCCAGACGCCATGACTACCCGCCAAACACTCGGCACGATAACTCGAGTATGCTTTGACTTATTGCTTCCAAATTTAACATGCATGTATGACATCAAAATATAAGGTTTCTATCAACTTTTGAGTCGACGATTGCAAAAGTCAAGCAACCAAGTGCGCGGTCGGTACTCGGATGGGTGACCAAAATTTAACATGCATGTATGACATCAAAATTATAAGGTTTCTATCAACTTTTGAGTCGTTTCCGGTATACGAAAAAAGTCAAGGGGAGACCACTCCCGATTTTTCGTGTGGCGAAGCTATATGTATACACCGTGTCCTTGGGAATATGAATAACTTTTAATGGATGGATTAGATTTTATTTATGTTATTTGCGCTTCGCGATTAAATATATTATTCTGGTCAATAGTAATATAAAACAACCTATTGAGCAATATTAATAATTAAAATTATCGAAATCAACGTGCGATTGACAAGTGACAGATTTATTACTTTCTTTATGAAATACAGACTTTGATTATTAAGCCTCCTTCGGAGTTTCTCCCGAGTTCTTGCTGTAAAAACACGTGTTGAGAGACTCCACTTTTAACCTCTATCCACCGTACAATTGTCTGCTACTTAAAAGCACATTTTCACTTTACATTGGCGAAATGCGTTACATATCGCGAACGCCATTTAATTAAAAAAGAAGAAGAAGAAGCCTCCTTCGTCGGCAACACAACCACATCATCCATACGTTATTATTATCACAACATGTACAAAGTCTCAATAAATTACTAGCAGTAATATTAACAATAGGAATAATAAATAATTATTTACAACTCAAGCGGGTTACAACTATGTCATTCTTATTACTATATCTTGATGCTTCTTAAGTGGCCGCTTAAAGTTCGGGTATTAAGCGGTATTTAACTAAGAAGAGTTTGACTATTAACCACTCAGTTTTGCAACTCATCAGATTTGCAATTCGACATATTTTCAGGCAATAGGTGTGTTGTGTTCCTGAAATCCTGCTAGAATCGAACTAGCAATATCGTTTAATAACAAGTTTCTGTAGCTATAGAAAATTATAAGTGATATTTATCTCAATATAACACTAGCGACCCGCCCCGGCTACGGATAGTCATCGTCATCAACAGCTCATATAATGTCCCCACCAAGGGGGGCTCGAACCTACCCCACATTAGGGGCGATTAGGCCTTAGTCAACCACGCTGGCCAAGTACGGGTTGGTCGACTTCACACACAACCTAAGAATTTCTTCATAGGTGTGTGCCGGTTTCCTCACGGTGTTTTCCTTCACCGTAAAAGCGTCGAGTAAACGTACATATGAATTCAAAATTTGAAAACACATTGGTACGTGGCGGGGTTCGAACCAGTGCCTCCCGGGTGGGAGACGACTCTTACGCAATAGGCCACGAGTATTTTTACTTTAACCATAACGAATTGTACTGAAATCTGTTGTGTAAGTAGTGTAAAACTTCTAAGCGGACATACAGAAAGAGGGACTTTGTTTTATACTATGTATAGATTGTGTGTGGGAGGATTTGACTATCTGACTGCATAACGGCTGTAAAAAGACGTATGACAAAGCCGCAAACTATGTATTCCGATGTGGCTCAGGCTGTCTGGACAAATCTTCAAAATAGCTTACATTTATGTAGGTCAATAGGGCATTTTATGTGACGGCTAACCACCCTTACCTCAGAAGAGGTGACGCTACAGAATCTTAGATAATCGATCGAAACCGTGTCCAGCCAGCTTGAAAAACCACTTTTCGCTGGTCTCTCAATCTCGGTAACGGAAGTGGTTTTGACGACTTTTTGCATATCAACGGGCGTCACATAAATTTGTGACGGGCATCGAGCTAAAAGTTTTGTGATACGTACAGCGGTTTATTAGAAAAATGCAAAAATCTGTGTCCAGCCAGCTTGAATTTGAATCGACTTATCGGCCGGTTGTGGCCACACCTGCATTGTATTTGATTTTTCCGTGAGAATAGGTTTTCCCGCAATAAAAAAAAAAAATAAAAAAAAACCGCCCTCAAAACTAAAAACGGAAGAAATAAAAGTTTTGTTTATAAAAATCTAAATGTTTTTAGAGGTCGGTCCCGAATACAAGTGACAACGTTTATTACAAATATTGAGGTTGGCACCGACCTCAAAAAACAATTAGATTTTTATAAACAAAATTTATATTTACGGAAAAATCAAATACAATGCAGGTGTGGCCACAACCGGCCGATAAGTCGATTTAAAAGAAATCCTTTATTTGTGTAAAATTATGGTCACATAACATTATTAATAGATGTTTGTATGGAAAAAATTAAATGATTAATATCTTTGAAACTACGTAAACTTTCTCCGTCACAACTTCAAATTATCATTATCATCCCCGTCACAAAAACTTGAACATATTTCGAAGGCCGTAGACCATCAGGCAGCGGAGATACAGGTGTCCAGCCAGCTTGAACTTCAAGCTGGCTGGACACTAGTTTTTAATTGATTTCTCGTAAACCCTTACACGTGACGCCATAAATCAAACGTTATTACCGTCACAACTTGCGTCACATTTTGTTAGTAGAGGAACCATATTCGAAAACGCTCCCGTTATCGAGATTCAGAAGTGCCAGCCAGAAGTTTTATACGTAAATTCAAGCTGGCTGGACACAGATTTTTGCATTTTTCTAATAAACCGCTGTACGTATTACAAAACTTTTAGCTCGATGCCCGTCACAAATTTATGTGACGCCCGTTGATATGCAAAAAGTCGTCAAAATCACTTCCATTACCGAGATTGAGAGACCAGCGAAAAGTGGTTTTTCAAGCTGGCTGGACACGGTTTCGATCGATTATCTAAGATTCTGTAGCGTCACCTCTTCTGAGGTAAGGGTGGTTAGCCGTCACATAAAATGCCCTATTGACCTACTTAAATGTAAGCTATTTTGAAGATTTGTCCAGACAGCCTGAGCCACATGTATTCCGCTCATCATTAGGACCATTTTTTTCTTATAGACTATACCTGGGAAATTAATACAAGTTATGAAGTTATTGTAGGTCAAAGTTTTTAAGCTATTGCATAGCTTCTATCGCGGGCCTTGAGCGCGGGGACCGAATCCAGAAATTCCGTAACGAAAAAACCTCACGCTCCCAAGGGCAAGGAGGTGTGGCTTGAAGGCCGTGCATCGTCTAACGTCGTTTCAGTTCGGCAGTCTTCGACACGGCGTTGTGTGCGTGCGATTAGACGTATTGTACGACTCTACGAAACTCGCACGAATCGAGACGAGCTGCTCCGAAATCGGACGAATACATAAGCAGCTGTTTATGAGAAAGTATATAGGTGTATAGGTACCTATTTATGTACAACAGTGAATAGCTGTACTTGTAAAATTTGTGTATAAAGTGTTTTGAATATGAATGTTAATTATTTTAGGTAATTATTTCAATTATAAAATTAATATCAAAGAAAAAGAAATACTGCATGAATAAAATAAATAAATTAAATTATAATTGCATAAGTTGATACAAAATGCTATGCAATAGCTTTACCGCGGCAGTCCCCGAGTGCCACACGTCTATTTTTTTTTTCAAGATTTTATGAAAACAAATTGAAAACATTATTTCTTAATTTCTGTCCACATAAACATTATCCTTATGGGCTGTTTTGAGATTGTATTGTTCTAGGTAACTTTTTCGACTTTACTAATGACAGGATGAGTAGTCTAGCGAAATCTGTAATTGAAGATCTTTAAGTAGCTCTTTAATCAATTGAAAAGGCGATGTTAGTAGCGTTGCAAAACAGTGATGATTTTCATAATCGAGACATTAAAAATTTCTTTACGACAATCGGCGAATAGACTTCATAGTATACCTAACCTATCCAAATTGTATCTAGGTGGCTTGAAAACCATTCAAAAAATCCACTTCAACTGTTGATACAACGTAGATACCATCGATTCGTTCTGATTTACGCAGATGATATGAAAATATTTAAGAAAATAGAATCTGTGTCAGATTGCTGTTTGTTGCAGAGCGATCTTATTGAACTGCAATCTTACTGTGACAGAAATCACCTAATACTAAACACAAAAAAATGCAACACAATATCTTTTACTCGTAAATCTAAGCCTATTGAATTTGATTATACCCTTCAGAATATTACGCTTAGGAGAGTTACCGAGGTGAGAGACTTGGGTGTGTATTTGGATTCTAAGCTTTCATTCAACATGCATATAGAACACATAACAGCTAAGGCCTATCGTTTGGTCGGCTTTATAATAAGAACCGGCAGAGATTTTAAGCAGTGTTCCACTCTCGCATTACTGTATAACGCTTATGTACGCTCTATTTTAGAATATGCGTCGATAGTATGGAATCCTAAGTATAAGGTTTCTATCGACGCTGTTGAGAGAATTAATAATAAATTTGTCAGGCACATAAATTACAAAGCTGAACGTTTCAATCAACCCATCCCTTGCATCCCTTCCTTGTTAGACCGTCGTACTGAGAGAGATCAAATCTTTTTATATAAAATTGTTAATAATTGTGTAGATACTCCTTATATTTTGGATAATATATACTTAAAATGTCCCCGGACATCTTCTCGTTCACCCAAACTATTTTTTGTACCTTTGGCTAAGACAAACTATGTAACTAACACTTTTTTATTTAGAGTTTGTAATAATTATAATTTGAAATTTAATAGCATAGACCTTTTTAATTCTAGTTTAATCTCTTTTAAAAAACAAATTGGACATTTAATTTATTCTAATTGACATTGCATGCTTTTTTATGATTTAATTTTTATTGTTGTTTAATTTTGATTGTATTTTCAACTTTAATTTTAATTGCTGTTTATTTTGATTAGATTTTATTCTCATTTTAATTTAATTTTAGTGTAATTTCTTTTTAATTTCAATTTTATTTAATATGATATGTCTGTCAGATATAACTGTGGAAACTTTATTGATTTATGTTTTAATTTTATATTGTATTTTAAGTGTTATAATAATTGTATGTTTCCCAAAAATAAATAAATAAATAAATAAAAAATAAAATAGATATGGTGCACCGTCAATGTCGTGAACTATCCTACTAAAGGAAAATCTTTTAGAGCTACTCTGACTGTGAATAGGGCTCACTTGCAGGATTATGTAGGAGTCACCGGTTAAACCATGTATGTATTGTATACCCACTAAAAACCACTGGTGTACCTACTCTCTCCGTATATTGACTCTGGCCGCACGAGGAACTAAGTAGACATCCGCGTTGGTTGTGAATGAGAACTCCTATACTGTACAATCAAATCAAATGAAAATTACCAATAACAAACTAAGTTTTATTACTAGGTACTTCCTTTGTAAGAAAAACTTATAGAAGCACTAGCTGACCCCGCAAACGTTGTTTTGCCTTATAAATAAAAAAAAATGAAGGGTGGACAACCCTTATCACTAAGGGGTATGAAAAATAGATGTTAGCCGATTCTCAGACCTACTCAATATGCTCACAAAATTTCATGAGAATCGGTCAAGCCGTTTCGGAGGAGTACGGGAACGAACATTGTTACACGAGAATTTTATATATAAGATTTTGCAAAGGTAATCCCCAGGAGCACTGCGTATGCGTAGGTATAAAAGAAGCATTATTAGATAATACTTCGTATTTTGAAGACAGATGCATTAAAACATTATTTGCAATTTTCAGAGATCCCACCACCCTCCGAGGATATCTCGCAGAACCCACGGAAAGAAGATCTGATCAAGATTCTCAGGGTAATACTGCAAAATTCCACAATCATGCCCTTTCGATGGAGCTCTAATAACTTTATGTGCTTCTTCTGCGGTTGTCCATTCATCGATTGCTCGTCGCTGAAGCAGCACACGAAACTGGAACATGAGAACCCTGAACTTAAAAGCGTTTTCACCTTCTTCAATATCGAAAGAGTCAAGTTAGACATCTCCGAGATATCCTGCAAGCGTTGTCCAAAAGCTATAGCGAGTTTAGACGACTTTCTCAATCATGCTGTGTCAGCACATAACTTGCAGTTCAACAGAGCACTCAGTCAATATTTCTTTAGCTTCAAACTCACTGATGACGACGACTTAAACTGCTTGGACTGCGGTGAAACGTTCAAATTCTTCGGATCTTTATTGGTCCACGCTCACAAATATCATAACAAATCCAGCACGTTCTTATGTGAAATATGCGGATTAGGTTTCGTATCGAAGCAGAACGTTGCCAACCATATACGGCAGATCCATAAGAAGAGCGAATGTGAGATCTGCCATAAGATGTTCTCTTCACAATACGCTATGACTGTACATTTTGAAAAGGTACACAAGCAAGACAAGTTGAAGTGTCCGATATGCCCAGAGATATTAGGCAGTAGGTACTTGAAGAAAAGACATCTGGCACTGGTTCATAGTGAGCAGAGTAAGCAGTATAAGTGCGAGGAGTGCTCCAAGATATTCACAGTAAGATCTAAGCTTTTGGAACATCTAGGGAGAATACATTTAAAGGAAAAGAGGGTGGCTTGCGAAATTTGCGGATTCAAAGTATTTAATAAAGCGTATTTGAACAAACATATGGTTAAACATGACGACTCGAGGCCGTTTCAGTGCGATATTTGCAAAAAATCTTTCCAGAGGAGGAAGACGTTGGAACTGCATAAGAGAATACACACGAATGATAGGAGATACGCTTGTAAAGAGTGCGGGAAAGCGTTCGTTCAAGTGACAAGCCTAAAACTGCATGTAAAGGTACACCATTCTAGCAATGATACGCCAGCGTGGAGTTGATGTGCTGGTAATAAATTTATGCTGAAATTGCCTGTCTTTATTTTTTATTCAGATAATCCTTTTAACAGAACATGAAACATCAAAAAATGTGTTGTAATTATTACTAGGTACCTAAGTATGTTTTCATTTCCAAAAATATCAGTAGTCCCATGATGGGACTACTTCACTGGAACTGCTGGGAATACACGCGGGAACCTTACTCACCAACAGACACACAACACCACAATTATTTGACTGTGCAGCTACATCAACATGGACTAAAAACGCCTGTATTCACAAACAATACTTGTCACAGCAAAAAAACAATGCTATGCAAAATAGGCATTACTCAGTGCGTGCCATTTGCCAAGGAATTTGAGGTCTCATAGTGGGCGTTAATTTGGGTCTATGATGGCCAGCGGCTCCAGCTTTATGGAACAAAAGAAGAAGGCAAGAATCTGCAGTTTGAATTTGCCGCACACATGCTCGAGCGCTCCTATCGAGAAGCCGTGCGTGTTAAGCACAGATAAGAGAGGTTAGAAGTCGTATCAAGCGATGTTAATACCAGAGCTAGAGTCGCCACTCGCGACATAATATTTTTTCAATTTAACAGTATATTTGTATTTACCGGTGAAAAGAAATGTCTCCATTAGTAAGATTACTTATAAGTTTTACTTTGCCTCCTGCCAGTTAAAATAGCACAAGAAGGTGTTTTAGATTTATTTTGTATTTACCGGTGAAAAGAAATGTCTCCATTAGTAAGATTACTTATAAGTTTTACTTTGCCTCCTGCCAGTTAAAATAGCACAAGAAGGTGTTTTAGATTTATTTTTTAAATATTTTTCCTCTTCGAAAAGGATTGAATATGAGTGTTTACTCATAACCAGCAGCACTTACAACTTCTAACCTCTTTTAAATGTTCTGTGGTGTTAAGCTTCTTGTGCGTGTTGTGTCTTTCTGCCAAAATGGCTGTTTTAGTACGTTTCCGTTCCGCATATTTAATTTTGTTACTGCCAATCTTAATATACATAAATTACGTGTCACTTTGTTTGTCCGCGATGGCCTCCTAAACTACTTAACCGATTTTAATCAAATTTGTACACCGTGTGCAGTTTGATCCAACTTGAAAGATAGGATAGTTTATATTACTTTCTCGTATACGTAGTATAGAGGAAGTCTTGTAATCGTCAAAAAATCCTAGAGATTTAAACACGTTTTGGACCTCCCTGAGTCCAAAAATATTTTTTTTTGGAATTATGTCGTGCGTTAGCACGATAACTCGAGTATGCTTTAACTTATTGCAACCAAATTTAACATGCATGTATAACATCAAAATATAAGGTTTGTATCAACTTTTGAGTCGTCGATCACGAAAGTTAAGCAACCAAGTGCGTGGTCGGTACTCGGATGGGTGACCAAAATTAAACATGCATGTATGACATCAAAATATAAGGTTTCTGTCAACTTTTGAGTCGTTTCCGGTATACGAGAAAGTCAAAGGGAGACCACTCCCGATTTTCTTGATAAGTAGTTAAAATATTTTTTACTGCAAATACAATGTTATAAGTCAGTAGTATTAAATTACCACAGCAACGCGTGGCCGGGACAGCTAGTAGTTAATATATTTAAGAACAATTTCGTGGTGAAATGGAAGAAAGAGAACTGATTGCGAGTCCCAGTGACCAGTTGTGGACGCAAGTGCTACGCTGAAGTCCATACCTACGGACATTCGTCAGGGCGCGCCCTACCTGAAGCACTGATCCAGCTAAATCATCAAGTTAGCGTTTGCAAATAACTTGGAATTGTTGGTTTTTTTATAGGGTTAAGTTGCGAACGGTTGTATTCCTACTCTTAGCCTTGATTTAGTCACATAGGTACATCTCCTTTTTTCTTTTTCTCAATTGCTCCCGAGGGATGTAAAAATAAAGCGAAGGGCGCTTACACCGCGCATAGGGTAAAAATCCTATTCATAGTCAATACTTAAGTGGGGATCGGAACTATGCGTAGGTACTCAAAAATAAATGCTAGCTAGCTAGCTATATTTGATATTACACAACGCCCACAACGGACAGGTCGAGATGTCAGAAGCAACGTCCAGATGTCTACGTCATTGCCAGATGTCAAAAGTTTAAAGTAACAAAACGTCAGTACATTCAACGATGTGAACTAGGCAACAGAAACTAACCAATCACAGAGCTTTATTCAATGCAATGCGTTTACTTAACCAAGAGTCGAGAAACCTCATAGTAATTTTGACGCCGTCTTGGTGGAGTGGTCAGTATAGCTGCCTACACATCAAGCGGTCCGGGTTCGAGTCCTGGTAGCGGCAAATATTTGTGTGATGAACATGACTTTTTGTTGAGGAGTCATGGTTGTTTATATATTTATTTAAGTTTATTTATAAAAATATCTAAAAAATATTATGTATATTAAAAAAAATGTCTGTTATCTAGTATCCATAACACAAGTTCTTAAGAAGAATATTAGAGACTTGCCTTTAATAAATTAAAAAAAAACTGTAAAATCTAAATTGTATAAAAAAGCTTATTACAAGATAAATAGATAAATGATAATTTAAATGAACTAAATGCGTGGGAGTAAAATCTGCCCAAAATTTACGCATTTAAAATTGTAATTTATTCATTTTGATATATCTATGGACATGTAATGATGTTTTGAAATCATTACGAAATTGTAAGCTGCGGAGTTTCTTTCGCCATTTCTTCTCCGTCTCAGCATACTAATAATTATTTAAGTAAAATAATTATTTCGTCGAAATGGTGGTAGGGCTTTTGACAATTTAAAAGTACTTAGCAAAGAGCTTTTTCATTTCATTTCATAATGATACTTACTTTGGGCTAGATAATTGGTGTGAGCGTGGAAATATATTATTTATTTCGCTTGTTCCCAACGAGCCACACTGTAACCTGTAACACTGTGACTCGTTGGGACAACTTTGTAAAGTAATTCCCAACCAGTCACACTGTGACACGTTGGGAGACCTTTCTTATATCATTCCTAACGTTAGGCCAACCTGCTGATAGGTATACTGTTACACGTTCATTCTATTTTGGACTCTATTTATATAGGTGAACCTTTTATCCAATCTTTTATCAATTCAATTCATATAAGAGGTTACTTATTATTTTAAAAGATTATTTAACCCAATTATGTATTATGATTATGATTTAATAGTATGCTAAAGATAGATAAAGATAAAAGATATTTATTTGTTTGAACATGTGTACAGGAAAGATCTTATATTAAAACAGTTTTTGTTCGACATGTTCTGCCTTAGAAGGCGTACAAAATTACTGATTAATTGTCAAAATTACTGAAAATTATGTCTTTAATATTAATTACTTCAAATAAAAATTTATTGATTAATTTGAATTGAATACAAATAGAAAAATTAAATTTGTACAATTGTTAAATTATACCTACTAGTGAATATCAAATAATAATAATAATAATCGAATATTTAAATTAAACAGTTTTTTTTTTCGACATGTTCTTCCTTAGAATTCGTACAAAATTAAAGTTAAATATGTCTCTGATACTAATTACTTGAATAAAAATTAATTGATTGAGTCATTTGAATTGATTACAAATAAATAATATAAAAAATTACAATTGTCATATCAAATCATACGTATAATAGTGAATGTCAAAGAGAAATAATAATAATAATCGAAACACTTAAAAATAAATTACTGTCAAGATTATTCTTTTAAGAAATCGTTAACATTATAGTAGCTGGTTTGGCGGTTTAAGTTATCATTTGTGCAGGATATCGGGCCTTACATGGTAATCCTTTTCGCAACCCTTCCTATATTCCTATCTCCTTTCCTCTTTCCGCTTTCCCGTATATCCATCTCTTCCTCGCTCCGCGTCGGTTGCCACCCCCCTCCCGCACACCCAGCACCCGCGAGGCTTGCGCGTGCCCGCCCACGCTCCCCGTTGTCATCGAAGCTCCGCCGCCGTCGCACGCGACGCTCGCATCGTATTATTTTTTGATGTGCCGCATTACTAACTTTTTGTGTTTGTGTTTGTGTGTGTGTGCGTGTGCCTGAACCAAAGCTTGAAAGCTCAAGTAGAGCTTACCCACGCTGCTGCCTTCCTGCTGGAGCTAGCCCTGGTCCTATCCTAGGCCTGACCCCTGCTTCCTTGCCGGTAAGTGCCCCATTTTATATCTGTCGCACTCTTTATGATTTGAATCGCCAGCCATTTTGCTTCAACCCGCTAACCAAATACAGTCCACTCAAAATAGCACCTCATTAACACACCATTTCTGGTCCATCGATGCCGGATAGTTTTTCATTTAGAGTTTTCGCTTTCAAGTTGTTACGAGCGTAGGTAGCTATCACCGCAGTCAAAATGGCGGACTCCAAGGAGTGCGAGCGCAAATTAAATATTGTAGAGGGTAAAATCGCCGCTTATTTCGAAAGGATGCAATCGATATACGATTCCATACCTACAGGTACGATGGTCACTAGGAAAACGCAAGAATTTATTGCTAAATGTGTCACAATAGATAATATTCGTTCATCATTTATTGCCGCTATTAATGAGAAAAATGATTTAGTTTCACAAATAGAACCGACCTCAGTGCCGTCTTTCCAAAAGCTTTTCGCGTTTGATGACCTATTCAATATTGTTAAATATGAGCATTCCCGCCTTACCACGCCGCAAGTTAACTCGCAACCCGAAGTTGCATCAAAAGAAAATAATAGTTCAAAGATTAAATTGCCGCGACTTGAATTGCCAAGTTTTGATGGAGACATTCAAAAATGGCCGATATTTTTCGAAACTTTCCGGAACACTATTCACAACAATAAGTCGCTATCAGACACTGAAAGAATGCAATACCTAATAGGGAGATTGACTAATTATGCATTAGACTTATGTAAAAATGTAATGCCTACTGGCGATAATTATCAGACGCTTTGGTCTGCGCTTTGTGATAAATACAACGACGAACGTTCACTCGCTGTTTCTTATTTCAATCAGTTACTTAAAATCACGCCGGTGACCACCGCTACTTCGTCTGCACTGGAAGGTTTTATTGACAAATACGCCACAACAGTATCCGCATTAAAAACATCTCGATATCGAAAATCTTTCAGAGTTTATGCTCGTTCATTTAGGTCTAAAAACATTAGATACGGAAACTGTCAAAGAATTTGAAACGTATAGTATGCACAATAATAAAGGTTTTCCTACATCTGACGACTTAATTGACTTTGTTAGGCTTCAATATAGAATTCTCAACCGCACAAATTTAGATAACAATAAAACTTCGCGTCCGCACACTATTCAATCTAAGTTTTCATTACAAACACCGCGTAATAATTCCCAACAAAATTCGCAACATAGAACTTATAAAACATTCGTTAATGTTCATGATAATGCCACAGTTGTGTCCGCACCTTATGTTAACGCCTGCATTTGTTGCAATGGCTCTCATCAGTTATACCACTGCACTAAGTTTACTGCAATGTTACCCAAAGACCGCTATTATTTTATAAAAAATAATCGTTGTTGCTTCAATTGCCTAAGTAACAAACATCCTATTAGTTTATGCAAATCTTCTCACCGCTGCCGTTTTTGTGATCGTAATCATCATTCACTTATACATTTTACTGATACGAATGAACCCAAAAGAATGTTTTCCGCGCCCGCTGTCCACTTCAATGAATATTCGCAAAATAATAGATTTCCCGCGAACTTTAGGCATAATGAAAATGCTACCGCTGCTGTTGCTATGCAAGGCGCAGTCGCGCGGCCGGCAGCGGCCGCCGTCGCCGGCGACCGTGCCCCCGCGTATCGCACCGCTCTCGCTCACTCACGCACCGCTCTCGCTCACTCATGCACCCAACCGACTTCGGCTCGCTCGTCGCAACCAACTCAACAGCAGTCGCAAGCTGCGCTCTCCGCATCTCGCACTAATAATAATAATACACAGTGTACGTATTCAGAAAATAATAATTGTGATAACTCCGCTGTGAACGTACATAATCGCCCGATTTCGCTTTGTGTTACTAACCCGCATTCTAACAATAATACTTCCGCATTAAATAGCTGTAGTAATCAATCGAATACAGTTCTTTTAGGCACTGCTATTTGTTACGCGCAAAAAATTAATACGCAGGAATTTATACCTATTCGCGTACTTATTGACTCTGGCTCAATGAAAGACATCATAACACGCGAATGTTGTGAACGCTTACATTTGCCTTTGTATTCTGCTCAAAACGCTCAGGTTTCCGGATTAGGTGATGTCATAAATAAACCGCAAGGAATAACAACTTTAAACATTATTTCCCGATTAAACAATAAGATTCAATTTGTCATACACCCATATGTTGTAGATCGTATCACAAGTGAACTTCCCACCTCTATTGTAGACGTCTCTGCGCTGTCGTATTTACAAAATTTGCCACTGGCAGATGATCGCTATTTCAACCCAGGGGTCATTGACCTCATACTTGGTTGCGATATTTTCGCTCGCATTTTAATGCACAAAAGGTTGTCCCGCGGCCCTAATGAACCTATCGCGATAGAAACCTCTTTCGGTTATTTAGTTTTAGGTAACGTACCTACCGCTCCCATACAAAATGAGGTTTGTCATTCTTTTTGTACTTTTGAACATTGTATTTCACGGTTTTTTGAAGTCGAGGAAATGCCTACGACGAATAAGTTCTTAACGCCCGCCGAGCAAGAATGCGAAGACATTTTTGAACAAACTATTACGCGTGACGTCACTGGTCGCTACACTGTCGCTCTTCCTTTCTCACGTGATCCTGCCACTCTCGGTGAATCTAAACATCTAGCTGAACGCCGCTTTTTGTCTTTAGAGCGCAGATTGATAGCTAACCCTACTATTAAAATCGAGTATGATAAAATAATTCAAGAATACATTACCAAAAATTACATTTCCCTTGTTGATAATAACACCACTCAAACTGAACATCAATATGTGATTCCTCATCACGCTGTCGTTAGATCCGATAAAATAACTACGAAAGTGAGAATGGTATTAAACGCTAGTATGAATACCGACACGGGTATTTCGTTAAATAATATATTACACACCGGTAAAAATTTACAATCAGACTTGTTTCGCATAATTTTAAACTTTCGCCTTTTCGCTATAGCAGTAAGTGCCGACCTTCGGCAAATGTACCTACAAATAATTGTACAAGAAAATTATCGCAAGTATCAACGCATTTTCTATAGATTTAAACCCGACGAACCGCTTCAATTATATGAGTTCAACCGCGTTACTTTCGGTATGACTAGTAGTCCGTTCCTTGCTATGCGCGTACTTCGCCAACTAGCCCACGATGAGCGCGAAAGTTTTCCCGTGGCCGCGTCGTTATTGGGAAAGGACGCGTTATACACAGACGATCTTGCTTTAAGTTTTATTTCGCATAAAGAGGCGATTGACGTTTCGAAACAATTAATACAATTATTTGCCGCCGGTGGTTTTGAATTGGTCAAGTTCGCTAGTAACTCTCCCGCATTTCTTTCTGGCATTCCTTCAGAATGCCGCGTTACTGAGTTAATAAATATTGGTTCAGATCAACATTTGAAGATTCTCGGCTTACAATGGTTGTCTTTGTCAGATTGCTTCTGTTTTAGCGTCACTAATGAAGACCGCAATTGCACTAAGCGCAATATTCTTTCGTTTATCGCGCGTTTATGGGACGTAATGGGTTTAATAGCTCCCGTTACACTAGTAGCTAAACTCTTGGTAAAATCGTTATGGGAGATAGATCTAGACTGGGACGATACCCCACCCCCAAATATAGTTTCGCGATGGAACGCCTTTGTAGACGAGCTTCCTTCCTTGCAATCTATTAAAATACCGCGTTTTTTGGGTGTCCAATTACATTCTGTTATTACAATATTAGGTTGCGCAGACGCTAGTGAACGCGCTTATGGTGGAGTAGTATACCTACACGTGTATTGCCCTGAGACACGCAAAATTATGACTAGCTTATTGTGCGCTAAATCTAAAGTAGTTCCGTTTAAAACTAAAGTTACACTCGCTAGGTTAGAATTATGTGCCGCTTATGTTCTATCGCAATTAATCAATACTGTCAAAGATACCTATCGTCTACGTTGCCAGCTTCAAAATATAGTTGCATTTTCTGACAGCACCGTCGCATTAGCTTGGATACACTCTTCCCCTACAAAGTGGCAAACTTATGTTGCCAACCGCGTCTCACGCATTCAAGAAAACGTTGACCCACAATACTTTCATCATATAAAGGGCACTGACAATCCCGCAGATTGTCTATCTCGAGGATTAACACCCGCACAAATATTAGATCACCCGCTTTGGTTTCATGGACCACCCTTTGCCCACTTACCTGTCTCAGAATGGCCAATTCAAGAGTTTGACCCGCATACAGTAGAAAACCCGCCTGAATTAAAACCTAAAGTTTTAACTATTGCAGTTACCGCACCGCGCCCTCTTCCGATTTTGTATGAGTTAGCGACTAGAATTTCTACATGGCCTAAACTACTTCGAATCATAATTTATGTTTTTCGTTTCACAAAGAAACTACCGCGCCAGTTTGATCCGCACCATTTGAATATTGCCGAATTAGCAATTTTACGCGATGTACAAAGCGTACATTTTTCCGCTGAGCTACAAACCGCCCGCTCTAATGTTAATTTGCCGCGTTCATTCGCAAAGCTCAACGCATTCATTGACGACGATAGTCTTCTCCGCGTAGGTGGTAGACTCACGAACGCTAATCTCGATTACGAAAGTAAACACCCTATTTTGTTACCCTCTCACGACCACGTAGTCGATCTTATTATCGACTACGAACATAAAAGAAACTTACACACTGGGCCCGGACTTTTACTCTCATTGTTAAGACAACGATACTGGATATTTGCCGCTCGCAATGCTGTAAGAAGACGCATTAGTAAATGTAATTTATGTTTCAAAGTGAATCCGCATCCGGAATTCCCGTTTATGGGTGATTTACCCGCTTGTCGCGTCCGCGAGGCCAAGCCCTTCGTCCATACTGGCGTAGATTACGCAGGCCCTCTCCACATTATTCCATATCGTCGCAGAGGAGTACGCAGTTATAAGGCGTACATATGTATATTCGTATGCTTAGTGACACACGCTGTTCACATAGAACTTTCTTCTGACCTTTCCACGACTGTGTTTTTAAATGCTCTTAATCGTTTTATATCTCGACGCGGCCCAGTAAGTGTCATATATTCAGATTGTGGCACCAATTTCGTAGGAGCTAAGACTCATTTAAAGTCTGTTTATGATTTAATATCTTCACCTGACTATAACGAACAATTTGCTTCAGCTTTATCCGCGAACCGCATCCAATGGAAATTTAATCCCCCCCAAGCTCCGCATCACGGTGGCATGTGGGAAAGTAACATTAAATGTGTCAAAACTCACCTACACAAAATTGTAGGAGAGCAGTTACTCACCTACGAAGAGATGTTAACTGTTCTCACTCAAATAGAATCGCTACTCAATTCTCGTCCGCTTTCTGTCTTGAGCTCCGACCCTAACGATCCGTTACCGTTAACTCCCGCGCATTTTCTTACGCTGACTCCCTTAAGATCTCTACCGCATACCGATCATTCGAATGACTGTTTATCTTTACTACAGAGACACCAACTAATAAATAAATTAGTACAAACATTTTGGAATCGCTGGAGAGTTGAATATTTAAGTACTCTACAAAGCAGACAAAAATGGCTAAAGAAGGGTGACACTCTTTCAGTAGGAACTATTGTTTTAATTAAATCTGATAACACGCCGCCTTTGCAATGGCCCATTGGGATTGTAAGTAAAACTTATCCAGGATCTGACGGAATAGTGCGTGTCGCTGACGTAAAAACTAAAACCGGTGTTTATCGTCGTTCTTTAGTTAAGCTCTGTCCTTTGCCTAACCAATAGTTAGTCAATCAATTGTAAGATTAAAAAAAAAAAAAAAGTATTAAATTTTGTAAAACTTCTTAGAATTGTATTTACCGCATTAGATATACCCGCGTAATCAGCTGATAAGCGTAATAGACCTCCCTCATAATTAATACTTCACTCGTTAACCGCTCGCCATTTAGGAAATATTTCGCTATAATAATTAAATATGTAACTTACAAACTTATATTTGTTATTTGTGGATTGTTATTTTATTGAAAGTGGATTCAATCATCCCCTTTCAAGGTGGGGGAGAAATGGTTTGGCGGTTTAAGTTATCATTTGTGCAGGATATCGGGCCTTACATGGTAATCCTTTTCGCAACCCTTCCTATATTCCTATCTCCTTTCCTCTTTCCGCTTTCCCGTATATCCATCTCTTCCTCGCTCCGCGTCGGTTGCCACCCCCCTCCCGCACACCCAGCACCCGCGAGGCTTGCGCGTGCCCGCCCACGCTCCCCGTTGTCATCGAAGCTCCGCCGCCGTCGCACGCGACGCTCGCATCGTATTATTTTTTGATGTGCCGCATTACTAACTTTTTGTGTTTGTGTTTGTGTGTGTGTGCGTGTGCCTGAACCAAAGCTTGAAAGCTCAAGTAGAGCTTACCCACGCTGCTGCCTTCCTGCTGGAGCTAGCCCTGGTCCTATCCTAGGCCTGACCCCTGCTTCCTTGCCGGTAAGTGCCCCATTTTATATCTGTCGCACTCTTTATGATTTGAATCGCCAGCCATTTTGCTTCAACCCGCTAACCAAATACAGTCCACTCAAAATAGCACCTCATTAACACACCAGTAGCATTTCTCTAGAAGTACTTGCTTTAATTTTTTTTTAAATAAGTTTATATTCAAGTCACGAAATTCTCTTGTCAATTTGTTAAAGATTTTAATGCTCATACCATAAATGCTAAACATCTCCTGCATAATCATAAAGACTGAAAAATTCACACTAATCCCCATCTACTTTCCCCATCAATGTGGGTTACATTGATGGGGAAAGTAGATGGGGATTAGTGGCCTGGAAACAGTATATCTGTTTATCTTAAATAAAAATCATTATGTTATGTGAGTATTCGTATTTCGTAAATTTCGAAAAGGTCTCCCAACGTGTTACAGTGTGACTGGTTGGGAATTATTTTACAAAGTTGTCCCAACGAGTTACAGTGTTACAGGTTACAGTGTGACTCGTTTGGAACAAGCGATTTATTTATTTAATGTTTGTGAATACGGGTGATTATTCTTGGTCAATAATAATATCAACAACAAAAACAACCAACTCATCCACTCGTATCATTTATTATCACAACATGTACAAAATATCAATAAATTACTAGCAGTAATATTTACAATAGGAATAATAAATAATTATTTACAACTCAAGCGGGTTACAACTATGTCATTCTTATTACTAAATCTTGATGCTTCTTACTTAAGTGGCCGCTTAAAGTTGAGGTATTAAGCGGTATTTAACTAAGAAGAGTTTGACTATTAACCTGACAGTTTTTCAACTGATCAGATTTGCAATTCGACAGATTTCAGGCAAAAGGTGGATGTGACACAAAAATATCAAACCTTAGAATAGAAGTCGTGCAAGAATCGAACTAGCAATATCGTTTAATAACAAGTTTCTGTAGCTATTATAGATAATTATAAGAAGTGATATTTGTGTCTGTATACAGAGTGTAAAAGACATAAAAAGTCAAACGAGAACCATGTATTCTATACATCAATTTAGAAACATTTCAAAAAATAATTGCTGGGAAATGATTTTTATTTTATGGTGTAAAAAAAAATTGCAAATTGTTCCGCGCAATGTAAAGCACTCAACTCGCAAAACCGCGATAATTTTGCCAGACGGGCGGCCCCGTTTGTTTGTGTCCGTGCGCATCGGGTGAGCTACTAACGTTTTGAAGCCATTTTTTGTTAAGAAATACCAAAAAAATTATAATGTTTCTTTAGACAATAATTATGAAATAATGTTTAGAATATGTTTTTATAAAAATATGAAAAAAAATTAAGACTGACTTTCAATAAAATCGTGACTATCAATTTCCCAGGTATAGTCTAAAGGAAAAAAAATGTCATGATGGTGAGCAGAATACATGGTTCTAGTTTGACTGTTCATGTCTTTTACACCCTGAATATGTTATTGAAGGGAGGAAAATACATATGTAATAATCTATAACTAATATAATGCACTTATTAAGGGACCGTAAGAACTGTGGCGGCCAATGCCGCCTCATAGAATACATAGATGGCGCTATACAAGCGCGACATTAGTATGGAAACCTGAAACGCGCAAACGAAGTTTCCAAAGGTGCTCGCTATATATAGAAGTTCCAACTAGAGACAGTTTGACCGCGGTACCCGGGCATACAACACCTTGCCCGGCGGTAGTACTTATACTACCCTTTGGACTACCTACAGAACTATGAATAGTGTCAAACACAGCGTAAAATTAACGTAATTTGCAGTCTCCCCACCCCGCAGTAGCCTTAGCGTGGCCATAGACATAATGTTCTGATTGGCTCAAACCGGTATTGAGGGGCGGGTCGCTGCCAATCAGACAAGTCGGTTCCACGCGATTATCGCCTACTAGTGGTACACCAGTAACTTTGTCGATTATACATAGAAATTATACTTTATTGCACAAATGTTGTCTTTCAGAAAATAGTTACGTCTGGAATCTCGGGCTATTTCTTCTTAATTCCACTTTTATAACAGTATCGAGTTGCAAATCTGACAGTGCCGTAGACTTAATGCACGTCAGCTAAATTCACCTAGGTGAATTAAGTATACTACTTGGGTGACTTAATTCACCTGTTCACCTAGGTGAATTAAGTCTACTTATTATGTACACTTAATTCACCTGTATTTTATTTCAGTAAAGTTTATTCACCTAGGTGAATTAAGTATACTTATTGGTGGACTTAATTCACCTTCTCATAAATAAATAAATTTGAAGTAAGTAATACTTACATACTAAAATTTTATATTAATTTTTTTTTGTTATGTTATTTTGTTGTATTTTTTTTTGCATTAACTATAAGTACTGAAATATAGCACAGGTGAATTAAGTCACCTAAGTAGTATACTTAATTCACCTAGGTGAATTAGCTCAGGTGAATTAAGTCTACGGCACCAATTGACTAGCTGGAAATCTGGCGAGTTGAAAATAAGTCGTCCAGTTTACTGGAGCGTGTCAGCGAGACTTCAAATAACCAATACCCATCTAACAAAATCACAAACGCACTCGAGGAACTTAAATATCTATTTACAACGTTTTCACCAAAACCAATTCGTTAACGTTTTTTAATACGTTTTGACAGCTGTCAAACTGTTGTCAAAATGTATGAAAACGATTTGGTTTTGGCAGAGTTTCTCCCGAGTTCTTGCTGTAAAAACACGTGTTGAGAGACTCCATTTTTAACCTCAATCAACCGTACAATTTTTGTTACTTTAGTTACATTTTCACTTGACATTGGCAAAATGCGTACGCTTAATGCGACGCGACGCCATTAATTAAAAATAGAATAGAATTGGTTTTGGCAAAAACATTGTAAATAGGCCCCTGGAATGCTGACGAAACAATGTCATGGAATGAATATTGTACTTTAAACAGACACCGTTAAGGCCCAGATTTGATGTTATCGTATCAAAAGGGGAAAACCGTTAGAGCATACAAAAATAGAGGGCGTCT
This sequence comes from Elophila nymphaeata, assembly GCA_955850985.1. Classification (NCBI taxonomy): domain Eukaryota; kingdom Metazoa; phylum Arthropoda; class Insecta; order Lepidoptera; family Crambidae; genus Elophila; species Elophila nymphaeata. Next base: position 5,219,345 of record OY039093.1, read on the forward strand.
CTTTTTTGCAACTGTATTGACACATTAATAGAAAGAGACGCCATGCACAAAGTAGTTTTATCTTCGGAACGATTTTAAGGTTGTCAGCATTTCATACACGCAAAAACCTTTCAACTTTTTCTCCCATACCCAACCCAACTTTCAATAACATCCATTGTTGAGGCCAGCATTCCAGTTATAGATATAAGTTCCTTGACTCCCTATATCTTACTAACAGCCTATTCTTATGCCTTTTCAAAAAGCCTTCTTCGTCCGCTGTGGCAATATAGACTCTTTGGCGAAACTAAAGAACGACAACAGACTATACCTCTTGGATTTTCTTGATAAGTAATCTGTGACCACGTTATTGTCCCCTGAAAAGAAACAAGGTTTTAAAAGTATAGTTTCAAGATAATTAAAAATAAAGTCCTCAATTAAAATAAAATAAATAAAATTAAATTAGAATAGATTAAAGTAAATTAAGTTAGATTACTAAAATTAATTAAATTACATTGCGTTAAATTATTGTTTGCCTAGACAATAAAAGAAGAAATAATAGTTTTATCTATAATCAGCCCTTAGTATTCTTGTTCTCTTTTTATCTCTTTCTTAATTTTTGTTATAATTTTTTAAAGTAATTTAAGTTAATTGTTAAATAATAGTTAAGTTTCAGAAACTTAGTGTACAAAATTGTGTTTATAGCTAAGCAAGTGGTGTTTACCTATAATTAGTTGTTACATTTATTAAGTTGATTGAGAATAAGTCTGATTGCATGTATCATTGTAAACAACTGTTGGTAGACCTCATAAAAATAAATAAAAAATAAATAAATTTAACAAAGAAAAAATTGGTTGTCCGTAAAGTCGGTTTACGGACGATCGTTTTACGTGATAACGTCATACACAAGCCAAACGCTTAGGCCGATCGTGCCTCTCTATCGCTTGTTCCGCGTTCTCGCTTGCACGCTCGGCTCAGGCGGAACGTGACAATGAGTCACGATTTTTCATGCGTGCAGCCGGCGTTCATCGTTATATACAACATGTAAACTAAATAACCAACAACCTGAATACAGGTGGTTTGGGATCGGCTTCAGAGTTGATTTCAATATTTTTTTTTTAAAAAAAGCGATTTTTTTAAAAAAAGAACAAAAAGTACCCAGAAAATGTAGTACAATATTTTCTGGGTACTTTTTTTTTCGTTCTTTTTTCAAAAAAAAATCGTTTTTTTCAAAAAAAAATTATTGAAATCAACTCGGAAGCCGATCCCAAACCACCTGTATTCAGGGTGTTGGTTATTTCGTTTACATGTTGTATATTATAAGCATACAGACAATGCATAGTTTATCTGTCTGTCCTTCTGTACTTAATTTCGAAATAGCGTGGTATGGAAGTAAAGCATTACTGACCAGTGTGTATACGTGATTGTTTACGTTGTTATTTAATGAGGCGTTACCTAGTAAATGCTGGCGCTCATCCGTCGTGGGCAGCACATAGTCGTTGGCTGATAAAGACACGAATAAAGCGAACGGCACCACCCATAGACACAGCGTGAAGTACGCTAACACCTACGAAAATAAAGTGAAGAAGAATTTTACAACATAACACCATGAAATTTATCGGTAAAACTGTAAGCCACACTAGGAATAAAAAAGTGAAGACATCTTTTTTGACCCCAAGTAACCTTTAAATGGTACCGTTTCCTACCTGTCTCTTTCTAACTCCCGCACAAGTACTATGATAATATGATGATGATGACGTACGTACGTATCACGTCAAGTGACGTGTCAGGTGACTATCTAATACGTGTGCTCTAGTGGTTAGAAAGAGACAAATAGGAAATAAGAAGTTTCAAGGACAAATTTTCTGTCCTCTTTTAGTTTTACCTATAAATTGCTTGAAAAACAATATTTATGAGAGTAGAATAGCATCACCCCATATCCTCCAATGGTTGCTGTAGAAGGCGACTAATGGATCAGCAAAAGGGTATTAATTACCTTATACTCCGTCCACCAACCCGCATTGGGCAAGCGTGGTGGACTACTGCCTAAACCTCCTTCGATGACAAGGAGAGACACTGCGTCCCAAAAGTGGGTCGAATTAAAAAGGCTGTTCTGATGAAGTGAACTCACCTCTGAGAAGTTATAGTACACAGATCCGAAGAACTTAAACGCTAGGTAGTGGTGGAAGACTAGTGTAGCCACTGCAGTGATGAAGACGACACTCGTCACCCTCACTACGGGGAACTCCTTCAGTAGGATAGCGTGTAGCAACTGCTGGAGGAGACCCAGCCCGTTCAGTGAGAGAGGCAAGTCCTCAAAGATGAGCAGCCCAATGTGGATTAAAGCTGTGAACTGACAAATTAAATAATTAAAGACAGGCCACATTAGCCCCCCATCCACAAGCGGATTCCTGCCGGAATGTCCAATCTATAAGGAATGAATTCAAGTGGATGGGCAAAGCGCGAAAGAATGGCGGTGTTAAAATCTTTTTGTCCCTTCCGCATCCGCAACAACCTTGACTTAGGTGTTATATATCCCTACGATGATTCTCTACAGTTTATCCATGAGGACAAGTCATACGGAATAAACACTCGTGAATGGGGGTTATTAAGTACATTACGTCAAAGCTGTGCAGTGTTTATATTACGTCGTCGCATGTGACATGGTTATTTGTTACTGCTACCTCAAAATACCTAATCACATTTTATGATTTTAGTGTTTTTAGTGCATTAATATTGTTATTTTGTTTGTGGGACATTTCATTTACGTAACATCAGGGCCCTTATCGCGTTATTAACAACGCTTTTCTTCTTCTTTTAACTGGATGGAGTTCGCGACCCATAAAAATTAAGCCATTCGCCAATGTCAAGTGAAAATTTACTTAAAAGTAACAGAAAATTTTATGGTATAATGAGTTAAAAATGGAGTCTCTCAAAACGTGTTTTTACAACAAGAACTCGGGAGAAACTCTGAAAAATAATACTCATACACGGAAAGTTATTTGATTGGTCAGAATTCATTTCAAAGTAAAAGACACTGTTATCTATTTGCTATGCTATTTTAAGGTGTATTGTAATTAGGAAATCAGCCAAATACTTACAGCGACTGTCCAAGAGATGATATATTTGGCCATAACACTGTATTCTTCAACCAATTCAGCTAAATAATATAGTCCAGCCGCTGAAAAGACCGATAAATTAGAATTTTAGATTATCAACATTTTCATAAAGAAATACTATTCATACGGACTTCAATGCATAATTAAATGTTAAATAAGAATGCAAAGGGGTTGATAGATAGCAAACAATGTATTTTCTATTAATAGAAGGTCGTATTTTATTTTATTAAACGCAAAAGTTCTTTGTCAAGGTAAATCTTGTTATGGATCATAAAATTGCAATTTTCTAAATGGATACTCACCTATAGCAAGTGTAACAAACACCGCCTGCACGACTAGAGATAAAAAACTTAGTAAATATAGAAAAAACATTTTGTTTAACTGGAAATTGAGAGTTTGTTTTGGTCGATTCTATGGCGATTTGAGGTTAGACGCGTTGTCAACGTCAAAGCTAATTGTCAAGCTGACATCTTAATCTAATTTTGGATGCGTTCAGTATGTAAATTTTGTTGGAATAAGATTTCTATAGATTTTGAGCATCCATTTCTCATGCTCAGCCATGTTTCCCAAGGCTCGATTTCAAACGATTGCTTTCATGCCTTTTCGCCCTTAACAAACTTTCACTTTTATACATTAATGTTGGGGCTAGCACACGGTGATTTTAAATGTTTTTGTAAGGTTTTTGTTATATATTGACAACACTAATTATTCAAGAGTTAATAAACAATAAAAATTATTATCAATTTTGAAAATCAGAAATAAATATAGAACTACTTAATAAAAACTAATCAAATCTACGTTATAAAAGGGATACTAAAACTATATACAAAATACTTAAAGACTACTAAATTAAAGATAAAATACTTCGCCTAAGTCCTCTGAAACCTTAGAGCATTAAATGTTCTAATGCTTTGGCCGCACCTGCGCCTATCGTCTCGAAGTAATGCGTGGCGATACTTCGTACGATACACGCAAGTGCGGCCCTAGCAAAGTTATCGCGATAAAGCATGTGGCATTTCTTTATTTGCACGAACTATCGTGCAATAATCCAAGATGGCCGATATCATTTCCAGACGTGTAAATTGCGTAGTATTATTATCCTCTTTGCGTTTAACTAATCACTTTCTTTACTTCTAAATTGTGTGCTAATAATTACGTAATGCATTTATTAAAAAAAATAACTCAGCTGTATCGTGTACTTAGTCACCCGTACGTGTTTGAACTAATGGAGAACAACCTCCGAAATGAACAACGCATGTCTGACCACGCAGCGCGATAGGTTAGCGCGCTAAAACCCTGACGTACCGCCTCCCGGCCGATAACGCACAAGCAACCCGAATATTCGCGACGATAACCGATAACGGCTGGTCACATATGCGCGTATCGTGTCCTAGCATGAAGCTTCGTGACGATAGGCGCAGGTGCGGCCCCAGCATAAGTCTGAAACAGGAAGTGTACCAATAACATTACCCAAGCATTACCTCGCTGAATCGCTGAAACTGCATTACCCAAGCATTACCTCGCTGAATCGCGAGACTTATTTTTTGTGCGAAATACAAACTAGCCTTATTGTCACTTACTGTCTCACGTAGCCGCTCTGCAATATCCCGAAAATGTCGGTGAGCTCCTGGACCTCATGGTCCCAGAGTCTCTACCCCAAACGGCTCAAATAAATAGTCTCCTGAGAGACCGGCGAATACCGAGAAACCTAGAAACTAATTATTCTATTATCTGTACTTAGTCCAAGGAACTTATATCGCTAACTGGAACGCTGACGGCAACCTCAAAATCGTTCCTAAGATTTAGCGACTTAATTGGAGTGTGTCTTGTTCTACTAATGTGTAAATACTGTTGTAAGAATGAGACACACTCCATTCTTGTCGCTGACGAAACGTTTTCCTCTTTTAATATGTTAAAATCAAATCTAGACCTTAAACGTATAAGATAAAGTACAATATTCATTTCATGATATTGTTTCGTGAGCATTCCAGTTAGATATACAAGTTCCTTGACAGTCTAGTTTGTCAATTGTCACTTCTTAACTTCCGATTGTCTATTAAATTGTAATATTTCTTTGCGAATTGTAATATTTTTTACTTTATTAAACAGTGATTTATATTTTGTCTTTCATTATTAAAGACATAACAGTTTTAGTTTGACTTCAATTAAGTTTGTGGTGTGAGAGTTTATTGCGTTATTTTAACACCAAAAACTCCTGTATACCTAAGTGACGACATCTAATTTCTCAAATATCCCTATTATTGCTCAGCCTCAACCCCTTTTGTTTAGGAGGAACACTTTTTTTGCCCGTAACTGAAAAAAATAACTTTTATTTAAGTTAATTCTTCATTTTATTTCATTTACAAAACACTTAAAAAAGTTTCAACATAGTTTTCTCCGATGTGGTTAACCGCTCGGCAGCCATAACTTCCAGTGTCAGACTTCTTAACATTGTGTATAGTCAGAGCTAACTCGTTGATGGTAAATCTGACGTCATCTGCTGGCTCCCCGTTGTAGGTCCAAAAGCTGTCTCCACTTGGCGGCAACTCTTCAACTTCGCAGGGTAATACCAAGATTTGGCCTACCTCCGCGGTTATATTTTGCTCTGGTTTTTTGACGAATCTAGGTGCGCCTGTAAAGGAATATATTATATTAACGTGGAGACCAATGTATACTTATGTTAATAGTTTGGCATTTAAAAGATTAGGACGAGGCCAAAAACGATATGCACCTCATATGCACCTATTATGTCGAGTTGCGCATGTGCGCGTGACGAATAGTACTGCTCAGTGAACGCATGCACCATAGATATAGGAGAATGTAGATCGGCAATGTGAAACAGAAAGAGCATAGTAACGCGTATATTAGAGCGAGATAGATAGACAAGACCATTACAAGTGGCAGTCTAGGTCGGCATGTCAGTCAGTTTGTTCACTTTTTCAGTTCAGTTTTTTTTTCTATCCCACGCTTTCCTCTAAATAATAATTATACTTTTCGTTCATCATTTAGTTTCTATACTAAAAAGTTATTTTTCACTTTATAGAAATATTTAATGTAAAAGCGTGTTTTTTAAAACTATTATTTTATTTTCCACTTTATACAATTAGAATTATAACCGCCGGGAAAAGTGTGTACTTATATTATTCTCTGAAAAAAACTCTTAAGACCGCCAACTTAACAATGACAACGCCATCTAGTGACGTATAACTGAACTAACATTCCAAACGTTTAATTATTAGTCCTGGCGATTCTAATCAGGATAATGGGATATTCTTATCGAAGCATTGTAATGTCATCGGTCTTTGATAAGTCTATTAAGTTTAAATGAAATCTGACCGTTTAAAGTGGGTCGAAATTGCGTACAAAGGAGTCGGTTACATACAAACATACAGGTGAAGCTTATTTAAGCGTGTTAAAAAAGCTAGAAATCAACCTACTGTACAATGTGATGTGAATGGGATACTCTGGTATATCATTGTTTGTGGTACAAGTGAACAGCTCTTCTCGTTTGGGTCGCAACTCCTGAATCACCAGTATCTTATGGTCACTGTGATAGATGACGTCATCAGGAGAATTCGTCCTGCCAAACAATCGGCAGTACAGACAACAGCACGTGAGAAAATTATTATACCAAATTAAATCATCAAAGTCCTCTCCTTGTCATGGAAGGAGGTTAAGGCAGTAGTCCACCACACTTGCCCAATACGGATTGGACGGAGTATAAGGTGATCCATTAGTCGCCTACTATGACACCCGTTGCAGGAAATGGGGTGATGCTATTCTACTCTGCCGGAATCACACGACTGTGTTGAAAATAATTATACGCAACGCGAACTAAGAAATTTGGCAACTCGCTTCTTTGTCCATCCATCCAGAAACGGTCGACCATCAAGAAACGGAATTCAGCACACGTTGTAGATACCCTTCTGCAATCCTGGGTCATTCAAAAGTGGCTTGAAGAAGCACCTTAAGTCGGCAAGGCAAGGTGGCTAGCGCGGCCGGTTTATTTCTCTCGCTAGCTTATCTTCGCATTTGGTCTCTATTGCACTTCTGCTTGCCATCAGGTGGAATGGAGTTGGTTTGGAGGTAGTCCAAAGTGAAGTACTGCAGCCGGGCAAGGTGTTTATGCCCGGGGAACTCGGTCCAGATGAGTTTAGTTGGAACTTCTATATATATCGAGCACTGGGTTCATATTGGCTCACATAATATTCTAAATCCCATTCTTTGTCTTACTACCGATTTGTGTTCATAATAATCACTCTTCATAATTTTATTTTTCATACTTTTTTTATTCATACATTTTTATTACTACCAACGGAGCTCATAACAGTTAGTGATCATAATTTTTTTATTAATACTGTTACTACCTTGTTGCTTACAAAAACAATGCACTCCGCCTGGTCATAAAAAAAATAACCCTAACCTACCCATCACCTAGCCATGTAGGTGCATAAAACACTAGACTCGCCCAAAAATTTCAATGATTATGTTTTATGAAGTTATATAGAATGATTTGTTATAAGGAATGATCATTATGGTTGAAAAGTTATGTAAGGAAATGCGCACGCCGAGCACTTTTGGAAACTTCGTTTGCGCGATTCAGGTCCCCATACTAATTGTCGCGCTTGTATGATCGTTGTAGTATAGCGCCATCTATGAGAAGGCAGCCGAGTTACTTGGCCTCCACAGTCATTGACTTAACCTTTTTTATAAAGAAAAGCTGAGCTTTCGTGATCTCATATCCTCTGGATCATACCTGCAGTAAATATCGCTATTATTTCCTGTAACAGCCGACAAATTTGGGCTGGGGAAGATTTCCGGCTCAGTACTGGACAATCCGTCGATGAGGTACTCTGCGACTGCGACGTCGTGGTCGACTGCTTTTGACTTGGCGAAGCAGACATACTTCAAGCTGAAATAAAAAATCTGGTTCAGTGCGACTTTATTACGCTGTGGAACAGATTTATACATCAAACTTACTCATTGCTTACGACATCGCGTGTAGCGTTTGATATAGTCAGGTTTTCAGGTGTCAACGAGCTCGTTAAGTTGGTTATATCGTAAACCTTGCAGTCAGCAATGGACTGTCTCTTCCACTCGATGGTCGGCTTAGGGTATCCATCAGGCACCCGGCACTCGAGCTGGAAGGGCCTGCCTTCTACTGGCGTCAAATGTTGCAAGGTCACTTGAGGAACGTAGATGTAAGTCTTCTTGACTCTGATGCGGCTTCCAAGGGCCCAGTTAAGTGTTTCACCTACAACATAGGTAGGGGAAGTCCGCTCAAAGCGACCATAGGAGGCATAGCGGCTACACCAATTTTTTTGGGAACTTAAACAATAGCGCTACGTTGCCGTACTGCCTCCGCAACGAGAGTGGCGATCGGAACGAACCCATGACTGCGACTACATGTAGGTAGGTCTCTCTAATCTTCCACCTTAAGGGTAGTTTTTGTATTACGCTGTCGACGACTACCCTTAGCCTGTTGACCAATAGAATTCTGAGTGAAGATCCCAGAGTGATGCAATACAATTGCTTTAGCAAACATTGCGATAAAGACATCTAGTTGCAATTTATTTAAAAAATTGCTGAAAAATGCAACCAGATGTCTTACAGAACAAAGTAGGGTCTTCTATTTGTCAACAGTAATAGAAGGCGGGGTCAACAAAAAGAACTCGGTTCAAACGAAAAAAAATTAAACTGTAAAGATTATACAACATGTAAACTAAATAACCAACATCCTGAATACAGGTGATTTGGGATCGGCTTCCGAGTTGATTTCAATAATTTTTTTTTGAAAAAAACGTTTTTTTTTTTGAAAAAAACAAAAAAAAAAAAAAAAAGTACCCAGAAAATGTTGTACAATATTTTCTGGGTACTTTTTGTTTTTTTTTTTGTTTTTTTTTTTTTTAAAAATCGTTTTTTTCAAAAAAAAAAAATATTGAAATCAACTCGGAAGCCGATCCCAAACCACCTGTATTCAGGATGTTGGTTATTTAGTTTACATGTTGTATAGATTGGATAAGACAATCAAGGTCTTCCTAATCTTTACAGTTACAGAGTACATACACTCCACACACAAGGTTTTTACGCATTTTAATAGAAAAAAATCCAGGGTCCAATCCTCAACCTATTTTGATCAAACCTGTTTAGAATTCAATGTTTTTATTACACGTTTGTTACTTAACTAGATTTGGCTTTGTGTAGCCGATATGAAATAATTAACATGAGCCGATTTCATTTTTAAAACAAAATAGTGGAAAAATGCAAAGCGGTCACGGCAACAGTGACCAAGATACCGCTATGGCAAAAGTTTTGAATTTTAGTTTTTTTGAAGATTCTTCATTAATCTTGAAGACTGGAAGACTCAAGACTACCTACCTATTCATCACATTACCTACTCTAAGTAAAACTTTTTGGTACTAGATTTAACAATGATATTATATTTTAAAAGAGGTAGATAGATATGTTACTTGCTTGCAAAAAGTGGCACCCTAAAAGTAAGCTGATTAGCACACCAGAGCATATAGCATAACCAGGATTCTTTGTCTAAGAGCACAACACAACATATATCTTTCTCGTTTACTCTATTGCTAGATATCTTCTAGATATTATGTTGTCTTACTCACAACTTACAATACGACCATGTTAACTCGCCACATACGACAACATGAAATAGACTTTAGGTGCCGAGTTAATTTTGACCGTGAAACATGAGAGTATCTATAACATGACAATAACATTTTAGACCATTTTTGACTTTGAATTAGTATGAAAGTGGCAAGCGGACGCTTCCCCTCTCCCAGAGTACATGAACAAAGTTCATGTCAGTTTATAAAAACTAGTTCGCCGCGACGACCGACCGCCATTTTGAATTCGTATCTGTCGCTGAGCGGACCTCGAAAATTTATTGGTTGCGGAGTGTTTTCTTGTAAGCGACGACTAGAAACATTAAAGTTATCCTAAAACAGAGTTGCTTATCACACGGAAGTAATTTTCTATTCAAATAAACTACTGTTTCACATAACAATACAATTTTTCATCTACAAATTTTGCGACAGAAACAACGATATAACAACGTTAGGCGATATGGTGGCCGTGGTACGTGGGTTAGCCGAGCCCACGAGTGTGCGCTCATAATAGCGATTAAAATTTTTGCAACAGTGTGCACGAGTGAGTAAATGTGTGCTATGTTGGTGCTATGCGTGTTTGCCTCACCCCCCGCGAAAAACGGCAGAATGTTTTCAGTACTAAATCTGCGCTATGTCACGTCCCGTGTTAAATGGTCTAAAAGGCAACCTATCTACCTCTTTTTAAATATAATATCATTGAGATTTAACCATGATTTAACTAAACTTTGTTGCGTAGCATTTGACATAAAGAAGACTGAAATTATTACTTCATTTGTAACTTTGTTTGGGAAAGTGCGTACTTGTGGTCTCGTAAATATAATCTATGATTTCCAAAAAAACACCAGGAAATCTGTTAGCGCCGCATTGGTACACCCCTTCGTCGCTGTCCTTCGGTTCGTGGAATATTAGTTGACGTTGTTGCATCTCCACTTCGGGATTGGCGTTCAAATCGAAGGGGGCGTCGTCTTTTCTCCAAAAGAATCTAAAAACAATAATTGTTATGGAATAATCTTTGCGTTTACAAACGCGTAAATATTTTAAATGCTAGAAAAAAATACACTGAAAGCAATCGACCTGCTTCAGGCGGTAATCGAAATCAAAAGATTGCGGAAGATGTTGGGTTCGATTCCCGCCTGAGGCAGGTCGATTTTTTCAGTGGTGGAGAAAAAATATTTCTAGTATTAACAATAATTATATTTTACGTTACCGTTACCGTTTAAAACGTTACCGTTGACGGAAAAAAAGCGTCGAAAAAAAATTGTGTGTCAGCTCCGACGCACGACTGGAGTTTACTCCGAGACAGGTGAGATGGCGCACCTGCTGTCATCCGTGTTTTGACAGTTAGAAAGTTGCGCGACATAGGATGCGCACCAATTATGACTTTGACCTTCAAAAACGTAACGAGGTCATTCATCGATAGATTTTACTCCTCACATTTTTCTCATACCGGGCCCCTTATATATGCAAATCGATTCTTAAGGAGTAAACTCCAAAAATAGGTTAGCTAAATTATTTAGCTAATACTTGTGGCTAATCTTTGTAATTAATATCCAATGCTTAACAACACCAGCTAAATGGTTTAGCTGTGGACGCAAAGCAAATTTATCAAAATTTTATTTAGCAACCCGTACATAAATATTTAGATAAACCGCTAGACCGTAAGATTTTTACTGAAGAGTTTAGCTTGTCATTGCTAATCTTTAAATTTAGTTCTATTTTCAACCAAATATTTGGTTGTGAATTACCAAACTAGTTTAGCTATTTTCAACCGTTACTTAACATTTAGCTATAGTAGCTAAATAAAATCAAGATAAATAGTTTAGCAACAGTAGCTACAGAGTTGAGTAGTCACCAAAGTTACTAATGTGTTTAGTAACTAGGTACTTAAAATTTTGTTACTAATTGCCAATCATTATTGTCAGTGATCTTCATACAGGATGTAAAAGACATGAACAGTCAAACGAGAACCATGTATTCTATACATCAAAATGAGACACATTTCAAAAAATAATTGCTGGGAAATGATTTTTATTTTTTGGTGTTAAAAAATATTGCAAATTGTACTACGCAACGTAAAGCGCTTGTTAGATTTTGATTTGAAATGTTACCGATAACTATAGTGTTGACTATTATCAGGAATAGTCCAATACGCTATGGATAACTTCGACATGTATATTAATGAAAAGGCTGGTACTTGAAATAAGGCCACAGTTAACTTAAGAATATTTTTTTTATTTCAGTTTAATAAAAGCATACATTTTTTCACTACCCGTATTTACTCAAGAAAAAAATCATGTAACAAGTTAGTTTTTAACGATAGAAAACCATTCTTCGGCAATGTATTATACATCGTTATAATAGCAAATAAAAAACTAATAAGTAAACACCATCTTTGAGAAGTATATAAAAAAAAACAATTTACACTTAATTTACTTCGGGAAGGTTGTTGTACCATAAAGGTACAACAATCTAACAGCACAGTAAAAGCAAATAAAATAAATGCAAAAAAAGACAAAAATTACACTAACTTATTCGGAGATACATGGTACAACCATATAACGGAAAATCAAAGAACAATAATTAACACAGTTTAAAAAGTAACAAAGAGACATAATACAATTTGTACTTAACTTACTCGTGTCGTTACTGTGCCAGCTCGAAGTAGAGAAGAGAAATGAGAATGTTCAGGCGTCTGAGCCCAGTTTTTATAAGTTTGTCGTTAGTTCGATCTGACGCTACACCAGGTGGCGCTTTGGCGCTTTTTTTTAAAGCAATGTATTTAAATCTTTTTACAACAAGAAATGTCATGAAACAGTAATTTTATTTAAGTAAACTAAACGTTATTTTAAGAAAAGTAATTATTTACAAGTAATACATTTAACAACAATACAAATTTTCAGTAATTTTACTAATTTTAACTAGTGACATGACTATACTTGAAGAAAGTTTTCTTTCTTAATATGTAATTAATCACATAATAAATATAAAAATTATCTTTTAAAACTGTTTTCAAATCCATATAAATAATAAATGTCTCGAATTAGAACAAATCAGTTAACAAGGTTCACTTCCTGTTTATCAGTTACAAAATGTAAGTAAAATCAATACATTTCCCAAATAATACAATTACCACAATAAAATGGATGAAAAATCATTTGAAAAAGGCTTGATATAAAAAATAGCAATAGTTCAATAATATTATGACCTATAACCATACTTCACACGCTCAACTCGCATGCAACACGCAAAACCGTGATATTTTTGCTAGACGGCGGCCCCGTTCGTTTGTGTCCGTGCGCATCGAGTGAGCTACATTGAACGCTAACGTTTTGAAGACATTTTTTATTATGAAATACTAAAAAAAATGATAATGCTTCTTTGGACAGTAATGAAGAAATAATGTTTAGAATATGTTTTCATAAAAATATGAAAGAAAAAATTATGACTTTGACCTTCAATAAAATCTTAACTATCAATTTCCCAGGTAAGTATAGTCTAAAGGAAGAAAAATGTTATGATGGTGAGCAGAATACATGGTTCTCGTTTGACTGTTCATGTCTTTTACACCCTTTATATTTACATACAATTTACTTCTCTGTGGTAACGTTGTATCGTGGCCATCCACGAGAATATCGTCGCGTCACCAATTATAAAAGCGGCCAGTAAGTAAATGATCGCGGCAAGTTTCTTTCCTTTAATCTAAGTATAAGTACAAAAATCGGGAGTGGTCTCCCCTTGACTTTCTCGTATACCGGAAACGACTCAAAACTTGATAGAAACGTTATATTTTGATTTCATACATGCATGTTAAATTTTGGTCACCCATCCGAGTACCGACCTCGCACTTGGTTGCTTAACTTTCGTGATCGACGTTCCAAATTTGATAGAAACTTTATATTTTAATGTCATACATGCCTGTTAAATTTGGTTGCAATAAAATAAAGCATACTCGAGTTATCGTGCTAACGCACAGACACATACAGACACACAGACATAATTCCAAAAAAATATTTTTGTACTGTCCAAAACGTGTGAATCCGTCAAAATCTCGAGGTCAAATTTTTTGACGATTACAGAATTTCCTCTATACTACGTATACGAGAAAGTAAAGACGTATACAAAAACATGCTTATGCTTACTCCACTTGAGAATTGTCTTCAGATCCGGCGTCACAGTCCAAGTGAAACGGCCTAGGTGTTTCCTCAACCCGGAATAATATTTCAACTTCCTTATCCATTGGCTTTTCGCTGGACGACAATCTATGCAAAAAGTTACAAATGCCTTTTGTTATTGGTAGGTGTAAATTAATATCTTAATATTCGAGATTTAGGCAACACAGGAAGAGGATGCAATAAAGTTGCAATAAAAGTTTATTCATCGAAAACACATAAGGTCGACTTTAACCCTTAATCGGCCATGTCTTCAAACAAATTGATTTTAATATATTATTACGGGGTTAAATTGAGATTAAAGACTTGAATACTAAAAAAAACGCCTTCAAAACTAAAAACGGGAGAAATAAAAATTTTGTTTATAAAAATCTAAATGTTTTTTGAGGTCGGTCCCAAATACAAGTGACAACGTTTATTACAAATATTGAGGTTGTTTTGAAGGCTAAAAAATTGATTTTAATATATTATTAAGGGGTTAAATTGAGATTAAAGACTTGAATACTAAAAAAACGCCTTCAAAACTAAAAACGGGAGAAATAAAAATTTTGTTTATAAAAATCTAAATGTTTTTTGAGGTCGGCCCCAAATACAAGTGACAACGTTTATTACAAATATTGAGGTTGGCACCGACCTCAAAAAACATTTAAATTTTTATTAACAAAATTTTTATTTCTCCCATTTTTAGTTTTGAAGGCGGTTTTTTTTCTGCTTTTCAGTGTTTTAAGTATAGAAATTTTCAGGAAACTACCTCAAGATCTTTTATACACACAAGTGATAAAATTACGATATCATCATAGGCATTATTAGGGATAACTCAAAAACTACTTGTCATATGTCGATAAAATTTAAATGGAACTCCATAGACAAGCACTAGCTTCCAAAGGTCAAAAGAATCTTAAAAATCGGTCTACCAAGTAACAAGTAATGAGGTAACAAACATTTAAAAAAAAACATACAGTCGAATTGATAACCTCCTCCTTGAAGTCGGTTAAAAAAGAAATTAGATGGTAAGTAGGTTTTTTTTGCAGTGGGAAATTATTTCCCTATGTCCTCATGGACATATCTTCATACATACAAGTGGGAAATAATTTCCCATTAGCATTAGGCGGTACTTTAATCGGCACTTAAGTATTATCTATGAATAGGTTTTTACGACCCTGTGCGTCCACGCGCACTATGAGACCTCAAAAGCCTTGCCTTATGGCACCCACCGAGAGATATGCCTTATTTTGCTTAACACTGTTTTTTGCTCAGACAAGCATCGTTTGTGAATAGGGGCGTAAAGTCCCCAGGATGGCAACGCACTTGCAGTGTTAAGTGATTTACCCATATTATTGCAAGTGTCTATAGTACCAGTTAACATCAGGTGGGCCGCAAGTTTAACCTTTAACTTGTTTGCTTTAATCTAAGGTAAATACAAACATACCTACATACTTACCTACTGAAGAGAATGTGTGAAGAAATACAAGGTGTTTGCTTGGTACATGGGGCTTGGTACTTGGTAGTCTTGGTACATAAATCTTATGGTGATATTAAAAATTCAAAATTGTAAAAATATTTTTTAAATTTTTCAATACATTTTGTTTTTTTGATCGAACTATTTGTCTTTCGATTCATTTTTTTTTACAATTTAAAGTTTTCGATATCACCATAGTAGGTACTTATTTATATGACTATGTTAGCATGGGTAGGTACCGGCTTCATACCCCATACACCAAACACTTTGAATAGTGAATTACGAATAACATTGCATTAGACTTAAAACATTTTTGTACAGACATGAAGTGCGAGAAAAAAAAACAAGTCTTGTCTAAGAGCTAACGTATACCATACAATTTAGTTGGCCAACTATCGTACAAGTAAATTGCGTGCTTCCACAATTTAATCGTCCTTACATAGAAGCCCATTCTTTATGCTATCGGCCGATAGTTGGATGCGATCGTTTAGTTGGATAGATGTGCGACCTTCTATGTCTACTGCAATTTAGTCGTCCAACTACTTAAATTGTATAATCTGCTTTGACCCTAAGACAACAAAAATTGTCTATGTATCTAACATAGACTGCTAAAATTGTGTTAAAATCATAAACCTTCCCTTTGACTTCGCCATAGTCGGCTAAAAGGTTAGAATGATGACTTACTGTGTCACTGGTGCGACGTCAGAGCTATTATCATCATGGAACAATACAAATGTTTCGTTGGAATTATCTTCAACAGGGTGTGTCTCTGACTGCACTGGTAAACCTTTAAACATGAAAGTCAATGTGAGTTACATTCACAGAAATAATAATAAGGATAGAAGTGCCTTAGTCGCGTGACCTTGGTGCCGCACTTGTGTCTCTTTAGGACACAAGCGCGCGACTTGCAGCTCAGTGCTGCTCAAACCGTCGGTCGGTGTGATAAAAATGCTTTAAAATGGTGTTTAGAGGCATTGGTCATCCAGAGTGTGTAATTACACTAACAAGGGGATCACTTTGCATTCAAATGTATTATTTTAATGTAATACTTAATGCTGTTTTTATCAAAATACACTTTGAGAAAATCTTTCATTATGAAAAGTGAAATATTGATCTATACGCTATCAACCGCAAACCGCAGAGAGCGTTTTAAAGTAGGTAGGTATACGCAGCAAATTAGCGATGGGCGATTGTTAGAAAAAACAATCGAATTATTCGAATAATCTGTCTATTCAAATGCATTCGATAACATAAATTATTATTAACATATATCATTATTCGATAAATTGTCGATTGTTACTGCAGTCGCATCGAGTCAATCTGTGTTCATCGACTTGCGTGCGTACGCTGCGCGCTGCGGTAGCGCGTGAACGAATAACAATTGATGGTTCTTTCGATTGCTGCGATTTGTGCTTGAGTCTAAATTGTTACACGTGTCATCAAACGTATCGATACATGTTCACCGATCCGTCAATTGTGTACCGATTAAGAAAAATCTTTTATTGCTTGAAACAGTATACCCTAGACTTAGACAAAGAATCCTGTAGACTGGGCATCCGCGTACACCCTGTAAGGGATAGACTGAGAGTTGACATGACAGTGACAGAAGTGACTGACGTCAACAGAAGAGGCCAGGTTTTTAAAATATTACCCCATTAAATGTTTAAAATATTTTGATTTGCCTTATTTTGAAATGTTTGAAAAATGTGTGTACTCTCGAGTTCATCTCCCTTGTCATGACTGGATGGACGACAATAGGATTTTTGAAGTGCGCCGTGCGTTGTGGTGGAGTGGTCTGTAAAGCTAGCTAGCACATTAAGCAGTCCGAGTTCAAATCCCTGGTAGTAGCAATCTCTCTAGCATCTCTCATATTATGGTCCGGACAATATAGGCTACATTATAACCGACTTTAATAATAGAAGGAGTCGATTTTTCCTTGTAAATTATTGATTTTAGACGATTTCATTTTTTTTTAAGTTTTTACACAAACTCATGATGTGGTTACTAACTCCTTTTCATGGTATGTATTTACAGCTCGACCAGCAGTACGTGCTTGAATATCCGTGAATGTAAATAAATAACGACAACGATAATTCCAAGAATTTATTGGTTTTTATAGTGCGGTAAAACGTAAATGCCTAGTGTGCTACGTTTTTGGTGATGTCCTTTTCATGGTATATACAGATTGACCAGCAGTACGTGCTTGAATATCCATGAATATTATGTCCTAGAAATCTGAAACATGAAATTAACTTAAATCTTTGTATTTACCCAACAACAAGGACAGCTTCAAATTATATGACTGGTATCCCTAAACTGCAGTATAATGCAGAAAAATAAGAAATCTACAAAATGACGCTCTGACAGTCAAATTATATAGCAATATTGACAACTACAACTAAACTACTAAATTTGGTTGGATTTGTATGACAATTATTGGACAATAACAATATTTTCGTAAGCAAATTTTTAATGATTTTTTTAGTTTTCTATCATTCTTGAGATCCTATATTATTCGATTTTAATCTAAACTTTACTGTATAATGCCAATAAAATACTAATTTAAAGTAGTTTTCGTACTTACGAGTAATAACTTATTTTCTCGCAATTTCGGTAGCTACGGCTTTTACAGCCGACTACACAACAATGCATTGTAACAATCACAAGCAGGATATAGTTTCCAACACTTGTACGTTTTACACACTGATATCAACACTTTGCAAACACAAATATTTTGAATATTTACTATCACCAACAGTTTGTTGTTTCGTTTCTTTGACACCAAAATTTTGTGTCAAATAAGCCAAAAGTGAAACTCTGACAAGGACAAAAATTATAATGAGTACTCTTTCACTCTTATGGGTATCTGTATACACCTATCCTTCTTACACTTAGCTGTCAAAACTCATGCCAAGTCTACAGGATTCTTTGTCTAAGACCCTAGATAAGTATTGTCGTAACTCCGAGCACAAGGTCATTGTCACTGTCGAATGAGGCCAAACCACGAAGATATATAGATTAATAAAATATAAGCTCCTTGGGCCAAACAAGCTTGTATTTGTAGTCAAGAAATATATGTCAAGAAAGTTGCCTAGCAACGTGAGTGTTTATATGGTTTTATAAGATAATTGTACATTTTTCTTAATTTTATATTTTTATAATGGTTTATTCTGAATTACATCGCTCTGCCCCTGACCTTCGAGTTGATATTTTCTCCGCCTCTGTTCACAGTCAGCAAGGTAGGATCTGATGATGAGATCCCAAGTGAACCGAGGGAACTCTTCAAATATTATGGGCACGTGTAGTCTTTGACGCTTTACTTATTCATATGTTTATTGCGTATCCAGGAAGTCATCATCTCATGGTGCTAAGCTGATGATGGAAGGCACAGAACTCTTTATCGGTTAGGAGTGGGTATGGAGATTTTTCTATAGCAGCAACTAAACAGTAAAATGGGATTCATCGAGCGAAATGACGTTAGTGTAGGTACAGTCAGCAACAAAAATTGAACAACATCTTAACTAACAGCACGCAAATTTTTATGATAAAATAAAAATCTAGACCTTAAGCGTATACGCATAAAGTACATTCATTTCATGGTATATTTAATTCGAAGCATTGTTTCGTGAGCATTCCAGTTAGTTATACAAGTTCCTTTGGATAGCAGTTGTTCCCAACGAGGTTTGGTGTCTAGCAGACACACACACGTAACAATCTTGCCAACACCTATAGTCGATATCAACACTGCACCGACCCCAAAATAAAGCGGTAGCAGGGTAGGAAAAATAAATGTTACTCTTACATTGTGTTATGTAGATAAAGACGAACGCTATGTACTTGTAGCTGTGTACCATTTTGAAAATCTGAAAAGAATTGAATTAGTCTTTGAATAAAATTCTCGAAGAATAGGGTGTTACACAATTTTTGAAAACTCTTTTAAATCAATCCTAAGGTCGTAATTAACCAGTAAAAATTTTATTTTAATTTTATCAAATCGTAAACGCCTTAAAAACTTGAATTTAATTTTCGATTTAGAATTTTCGCGCGGAAACGCCAGCCGCCATGCTTTTCGACCCGTGAGGTCACGTCACATTCTAACATGGCGAACGGCGTTTTCTCTTCCTAGGCTATCCTCCAATGGGTGTCGTAGGCGACTAATGGATCAGCAAAGGGGTAAAGATCACCTTACACTCCGTCCACCAATCAGCATTGGGCATGCGTGGTACTACCTACTCCCTAAACCTTCTTCGACAACAAGGAGAGGCCTGTGTTCTAGCACCGAGTCGATTTATAAAGACTGTCAAGATGATGGACACCAAATCATAATATATCATAGGTCCACATAGCATAGCACTGGTGGGAACTGATTCAAATAAGCTATGTTTCTTCTCTCAAAAAAAATATATTTAAATTTCAGAGTAACTTACCCACACATTATTCGTCTATTTTCGCACTTAGATTGAAAATTAAGTATTAAATTATATTGTAAAACTCCCCAACGTACCTACGGTGTCTGACCCCATTACGTTGAATAAATAAGGAAAATGAATCTACTAAAGTTATTGCAATTATTATTCTATAATTAGTTAAAAGTTATGACCGCAATATAAACAAGATAGGTACAGAAGTAAAACTACAGATTTACAAACTGTAGGTCGGCGAAGTGAAACAGGAAAAAGCTTACCGCGTATATTATGGGTCTGCCACACACTCGATGAGTGGCGTGGGAAGTAGCGAGGAAAGGAGGCAGAGATGTAGTGTGGCCACGTTACTCGTCATGCCGCACGTCATGCTCCTCGTCCTGCCCATCGCTCCCTATTTTGTCGGTTTTTGGTGCGCGAGTCAAAGGACCGGCAATACGAGCGCGAGTGTCTGGCCACACTATCGCGCGTTCGCAGTCTGCATCGAGCGCTCACACAACATTATTACTTGTACTTCCAACGTTCTTTTGCGATGAATAGATGTCATCCACCATCTTCGTTGGCGAGGACGATGACGACGATATATATTTCTTTGTATGACATTGATATAATTAGCTATTCTAAAAATGCATAGTGCACACGCTGCCACAATTTCTTCGTCCATTGTAGCCAAAGGCAAATTACAAGTGAGGAGCGACGCGATTAATTGCGCGAGTAGAGCAGTGTGTGGGCAGATAGGGTAACATCGTGGCAGCGCGAGGAGCAGTGCGATGAGCAGCGTGAGGGGCATAGTGTGGCAGGCCCATTAGAGCGAGATAACAAGACGAGACAATTCACGTGAACGCAGACGGGCTTTCTCGGTCAGTCAGTTGAAACCTGTTTCCACATTTAGGGAAAATTCTCCTTTTGAGGGGAAATTAAGCTGGAAAGAAAAGGGGAAATTGCGGAATGAGAGGGGAAGAAAAGGGGAAATATTCTAGCGGAATAGTCTAGTTTCGAATCTCCGAACTTTAAATTGAAATTATAATTTTCTGTTGTTGTGTTAGTAGTCTATTTTCGAATCTCCGGATTTTATCCTAGGGGGGGGGGGGGGGGAGTGTCCAGAGCGGCGTAAAATGTGACAAATCTGAATTGAGGCGTGGGGAAACGAAATCATTAAAAAAAATAAAGTCTGCTTTATTCTTTGTTATTTGGTTGGCAGACGCGCAGACACGGCTCCTGCGAAGTGGAGATCCACAGGCGTATCGGAATTGCCAAAAACGGAATGTCACAACTCGGCAGAATCTGGAAGGACAGGCACATATCAAAAGGAACCCAAAGCTTGTACGCACTCTGGTGTTCTCCATATTCTTAATCGGAGCACCTCCCACTCTGGGACTAGGCAATAGGGGTGTTTAGTCGGTAAGAGTGCGACGTAACCCTAGGCCCAGTCCTAGGGTGGATGGTATCCTCATATCCATGAGGATTCACCCCCTCCTTACCCCGCAGTCCGGAAGGTTCTCTTAACTCTTCGCTGCTGTCTTTCGGTCCTCCCCGTGGGGAAAGAAAAGGGAATGCACCGGAGGGGGTTAGGGGAGGGAAAAAACGAAACTTGAACAATAAAAGAGGCCGATAACACAAAATTAATAAATTATAAACAGATCTGACCGAGTGTCCCCAAGGAACTGAATTTTTGTTGCGCGATCGCTAATGAAGAGACGGCCTGGTGCTGAAGGGCAGTCATGTGCCGTACTACCGACCTCCCGCAGTTTCCAGAGTTCTTAAAATTGCACGGCTTTTTTATGTTACGAGATGGAAAACAAGCTTGTGGCCCACCTGGTGTTAAGTTACTTACCGTCGCCTATAGACACTTGCAATATTAAGGGTAAATCACTTAACACTACAAGTGCGTTGCCATCCTGGAGACTAAGGTGGTATGCCATGCCCAGTAATTACTCTGGCTACCTTTCCCTTCAATCCGAAACAGCAAACTGCTTCATGACAGAAATAAGAAACGCAGTGGTACCTACCAAGACGACCCTACATATGGGTCTACCATCAAGTTGCAGACTTATCGCCTTTTCCATAGGTAAAGTGGTAAAGCAGTGAGTGTGTGTTCAGGCACAGAACATGTTCAGGTATCACCTGTGGTGCAAGAATCGGATTGTGGTCTTTCAAATGGTTCAACTGTACTTGAAATCATGGTCCACTTGTCGCTTCAACTCGGATATCAGCTTAGCCATAGGTATATCATTGCCCTCAAATGGGTTCACATTTTCTAGTTTAAGTTTAAGACATTTTTTTATAATAAGTAGGTAGGAACCATAGATTTATTATTACTGACGTTTATGGATTGGCAATGAATCGACTAGGGTGAGACCAAAAAAATACACCAATGTGTGTGTAATGCGCATGTGTGCATGAAAAATAGTACTGCAGTCTGACAGTTGCTGCCTGTTCTACGTGACTGACAGGCCTAATTAGGCCGTCTGCGTGTACGTGAAATAGTCTATCTATCTCGCTCTCATATACGCGTGAGTATGCTCCTTTCTCTTTTACATTGCCGATCTACAGTCTATGGTAGGAATTTTCTTTTTGGCAGAAAATAAAAATTATTATTTTTGGGGTTGTTTTTAGTTTTATTTCTATTTTAAAATAATTCATAACATGGTAAGTACGTACATACTATACAAAACATAGTGTACAATAACAAAAGTAATAGCACAGTAAACCAAGAACAGTAGTTTCTGCGGGCTGTCGGCGAGTTATTAGCCTACTCTGCGTTGGCGTAAATGTGCCGGGCGGGAACGAGCGGCGAGCGAATGTGCAATGACATAAAAACGCGCGATCACACCGAGACGGCGAGACCACCTTATGCCCCCATATTTTTATGTCATGTGTGCGTCACAGTGCGTGCGTCCACGGCGCCGAGTACGCACGCACACATTCTAATAGATAGCGGCCAGTTTGTATGAAGACATATTACTGTTCTTGGTATACTGTGGTAATAGTAAGTATAGCAATACTTTTGAAAATTAGAGAATTATTATACATAAAACTTTCAGAAATGCTGCCATAGTAAGAATTGAACACATTACGTGTACTACATTTGGTCGGTGTTGAGTTTGGAGGGACATTTCACACACTACAATGCGCCGCGCCGTTTTGTAGCACGGCGTGTTATGAGCCTGCGACATATAAACACAATGCCTGATTTATAGTTCTAATTTGACCGCCTTAGGCTAATCCATGGAACAGGAAGTTTTCAAATTCAAGAACCTATTTTACATACGCATGTTGAATTGGAAATAAATCTCAGCGAGCGCAGCCAATTAGCGAATCAGGCGTTGTATACATACATTAAACTTATGTACCCTCTTTTTTTGTAGGAGGTTCTCGCTGTCAATACCAAAGATTTATATAAATACGTCAATAGTTATTTTAAAAGCTTCTCATTATCACACAGCAATTTAACAGTTAACATTTAAAATTTTTGCCAATACTAATTAATTTTATGCTAACAACAGCTTACAATTAATTTAAATATCAAAACCTATTTTAATCATTACCTAATTATAGTACAATAATCTTTTAATGTCTGAATACACCTGTCTACAAAATAATAACATGGTATGTTCACCTTTTACAACTAATTTGTAGATTGTGTAGTGTTTGGATTTTTGCACTAGCAACACTGCACAATTTAATAGCTTGCAACACAGCAGTCTATAGTTGTTACCTTTTACAAGCTTACAAACTAATGTAGTATTTGCGTGCGTAAGTATGTGCGTCCAAATTTTTTCCTTGTAAGAGTGCTTTCCAAAACGATTTCAATTTACTTGGGGTAGAGTGAATTATAGCTCACTATTGGTCGATATTAAGAAGCGCTTTCACCATTGGTTAGTTTTGTTAAACTATAGTTATTTTACACCAATAAGAAAGCTTTCTTATGCTGTCTCCTTGGCTTCACCTGGTTTTGGAACGCACTCCAAGTTGAGCGGTAAGCAAAACTAAGTGCTACCAAGAGATTTCAATTTATTGCAACAAAATGGGAATAATCTACACTAGGCTATACTATTAGTATTATAAAGAAAAAAGATTTTGTATGTTTGTAATGAATGGGGTCAAAATCTACGGGACCAATATAAAAAAATTCATCCACATTAGAATGCTACTTTTTCACTGAGTAACATAGGATATGTTTTATTGCAAAAAAAAACGCGGACAATGTCGCGGGCGGAGCGCTAGTTTTCAATAATTTTACTAACATGGTGTCGTGTGATAACGTGTCCCAAAATTCAACAACAAGCGGGCGCCAGAGGGTGAACCTGCTTTTTTTATATAAAAAGGTCAAGCAAATGACTCCTTTCCACCTGATGATAAGCAAAAGTGGAGTCGAAAATCATGAGGTCTGTTGCCAAGCACTCCCTAGATGCATTAAAATGTGTGACACCCACATTTTAATGTGAACGTCAAGAAAGAAGATAGAACATTGAAGACATGGCTGTATGGGCTAAATTCCTTTGCCGTCCCTTAATATGGAGATAAATAAATTGTAGGTGTTTTTACAATTATTGAAAACTGAAATGATTTAGTGTGTTTCTCCCGAGTTCTTATTGTAAAAACACGTGTTGAGAGATTCCATTGTTAATTCATCTATCTACCATACAATTTAGTGCAGAGTAACTATAATAACTGGCAACACACACATATTAAAGACTTTCGTTTTGAGACACTGCGGTAGATGGGCCGAGAATACGCCACATAGCTTCCAGAACGCTGCCCAGCCGAATTGGATTCGTCGATTGTCCTCTTTCTGGAAGTTGGACTGTTATATGATTTCGTAGCATTAAAATGAAATCAATTGGTAGTGATAATTCTGCTAACCCTTCGCTTTAAGTAAAAGGTATACATGACGAGGCATATTTTCAAAACGCTTAAATAATAGTAAGGTAAATGGAGTCGATTGACAATATACCGTGCAATAATAATTTCTAGTCGGATTTAGAGGTGTTGAGGCCCTTCATTGCCTCAACACGAGGCCAAGAAATTTATAGGTAAATCTGAAAGCCAAACTAGAACAAAATGTGAAGACAAAAATTCTGACCTTGAAACTACTTATTACCCATTTGTCTCTTTCTAACCACTAGAGCACGTGTCACGTGACCGTCTAATACGTCATACGTTCGTACGTCATCATATTACTTGGGGGAAGAGTTAGAAAGAGACAGGTAGCAAACAGAAACATTTAAAGTTTACTTTGGGCCAAAAAGTTGATTCCAGTTTTACCTTTAAATTTCTTGGTCAAGACCCTTAGGCCCTAGACCCAAACAGCGAAAAACACTGTTGGAAAAATTGGTGACCCGATATTGGATTTTTTCTTATATCTCTATTGTGTTTGTGGCCCCTTTGTGGAGGCCCCTAGGCAGTTGCCTCGCCTTCCTTCCCATAGTATGGGCCCTGATAATTTCACTAGTCAGATTACAACATACCTGCAACACATACATGTGCATTTCCAACTGCTTTGTCGTCCGTTAACCACAACACTTAACACCACTTCACTTCACTCAAATACCGAAACAGAACAATGCCAAGGCTCTGACCGCTCTAAACGAGCGGTGTGACAATCACTGGGCTTCCTCTTCGAGCTGCACCTCTTGAGGGTCCGGCACCTCCTCCTCTCTCACTCGGTTCTCGAGTTCAATGACCGGATCAGCTGTTGCTTCGGCTAAGTTCGTGACGGACTTGCTTTTGAAGCATTGGAAGTCCACGTGTCTGCTCTTCGCCTCCTCCTTCTCCCAGGACATGTGGATGAAGGGTCTTTGGACGTAGTTGTAAATGACCTCCGCGCGGCCGCCGGGCCTTTCGCGGACCTTCTCCTTGTACGTGGGGTATCCCTCAACCCCGAGGCGGATCTTCTTGAGACCACGTTCTTTCATGACTTGTTTTGCGACATCCCTGTAATGGTAACAATATAATATTACTTTTGAGAGCACACACCAATTATCTTGACCTAAACCGCGCCGCGTCCGTTGTGTGGTGTTCCATATACATGCATACAAAACTCGCCAGCCGCGGTCGCCATGCCGCACCGCGTTCGATGTGCGGTACTCCTTAATGTCTATTTTCTATTGACAGATGTGGATTTATGTGTAATAAAGTGTTACTGTTAGTCTGCTCTGCTCAACCCCTCTTGGGGTTAAGAGCAGGGTTTAAAATTATCAAGATAAATATGTCCTTTGATAATTATCGCGATAATTATCATGATAACTATCATATTATTATTCGATAATTATCAAACAGA
Organism: Elophila nymphaeata; assembly: GCA_955850985.1. Taxonomy (NCBI): domain Eukaryota; kingdom Metazoa; phylum Arthropoda; class Insecta; order Lepidoptera; family Crambidae; genus Elophila; species Elophila nymphaeata. The sequence continues at coordinate 5,245,401 of OY039093.1, forward strand.
TATAAGCCCTATTTCGTGGCATTACGTAATGTCATTACAAGTCTATTCTATGTCTTCTATATTTTTTATCTATACATACATACATATTTTTGTACACAACTCAAGTTACGCTAAGAATTAAAAACCGACTTCAATTTCTTCGCTCAAACACACGAAACTAATTGATGAAGAAAGTAATAAATGAGAGACAGTTCGGATACGAAAACCCGACGACGAGGGAATCCCCGCTATTGAGGTTAAGTAGCGCATTCCGATACACGCAGTCGTTGAACGCGACAAATAACAAGTGGCAAATATTTACGATTATACTTATCAACATAATTATCAACCTACATTTATCTTGATAATTAACTGGATAATTATCAAAGAGCAAATATTTTCGATTCTATTTATCGAGATAATTATCCACCTATATTTATCTAGATAATTATCAATGATAATTATCACTTCAAACCCTGTACGAAAGTGATCGTATGCAACGCAGCCGCCCGGATTGCGAAAGATGCGGGTTCGAGTCCCGCCTGAGGCAAGTCAATTTTTTTCAGTGCATTTTTCTAATACACAATGGTTTTTCTTCTCATATAGTGCGTATTTATTCCTTTTTCTAATATTGTAGCAGAGCGCTGAAATCATCAAAATGACTAATGTTTTCAACGTTACGAAGCTCGCCGGGATGGCGAATTACGCCCGTTGGAAATTTTAAATGAAGATGGTGTTGATACATGACGATATATTTGACTGTATCAAGGTAAGTGAAAAAGGAGGACCTCAGTGCACTAATGAGAAAAGGCAGGAGAAGGCATTGGCTCGAATTTGTCTGAGCGTAGAATGTTCCGTACACTCCATAGTAAGAAACTGTGAGACAGAATTTGACGCTTGGAGCAAACTACAAAAAGCGTTTGAGGATAGAGGTTTGTCGAGAAAGCTTGGTCTGCTGAATTGTTCGGACTTAAGCTGGAGCAGTTCGTGATGATGTGGTGTGATATACAGGGTGTAAAAGTCATGAACAGTCAAACGAGAACCATGTATTCTGCTCAATATCATAAAATTTTTTTTCCTTTAGACTATACCTGGGAAATTGATAGTTACGATTTTATTGAAGGTCAAAGTCATAATTTTTTTTTCATTTTTTTATGAAAACGTATTATATACGTTATTTCTTAATTATTGTCCAAAGAAACATTATATTTTTTTTAGTATTTCATAACAAATAATGGCTTCAAAACGTTAGCGTTCAATGTAGCTCACTCGATGCGCACGGACACTAACGAACGGGGCCGCCGTCTGGCAAAATTATCGCGGTTTTGCGAGTTGCGTGCGAGTTGAGCCCTTTACATTGCACGGTACAATTTTTTTTAACACCAAAAAATAAAAATCATTTTCTAGCAATATTTTTTTTGAAATATGTCTTATTTTGATGTATAAAATACATGGTTCTCGTTTGACTGTGTTGGCGTGTTATACGATCCGCCTGGGACATATACCTATCTAAATATTTATAAAAGTCTCACCTGTTTTCGATGTATTTGAAGAACCTGTACAGCGGCGTAGATAACACCGTCTGGCTGTACTCATCGCCCATCTGCGGCGGGTACTGCTCGTCCCAGTCCACGGTGTCGTCATCGAGCAACACCACGACGTGGCATTCGCGGTCACCACGCTGGGCCGACTCCACCATCAGGGGGAGGATTTGACGATCGAGAAACGCCTCGAACTGGCGACGCGCTCCGTCGTTCGATAGTTCGTGAAGCAGGCCGCGGAGGTTCTGTGAAGGCGCGATTCCATTGGGTAAGTCTTCTATGCAAGTATGACGTCACATATGGGTACAAGTTGCTTGCATTAGAAAATGTTTTCGACAGAGCGTGCAAATGAGCTGGTATTTTTTTTATTTCATAAAATTATACATCTCATTACTAAACAATCAACAGTTTTTATTACTTTCTCGTATACGTAGTATAGATTTTGCCGAATTTACACTTTTGGACCTCCCTTAGTCCAAAAATACCGTTTTTAGAATTATTTCTGTGTGTGTGTCTGTGCGTTAACACGATAACTCGAGTATGCTTTAACTTATTGCAACCAAATTTAACATGCATGTATGACATCAAAATATAAGGTTTCTATCAACTTTTGAGTCGTTTCCGTCTTCGATACGATGCGTATTTACAGATACTTTTAAGTTTGGTAGGTATAAAACTATAACACCGCTTCTAGTCGCACGGGGCTAGATATGTCTGTGTGACGTCAGAAAACTTCATATCGCTTGCCGCCTGCTCGCGTCCGCACAACTTTATACCTAATCTATACTTTATCCAAATAAAAAGCGTCGGTGGCGTAGTGCGTAAGAGCGTCGTCTCCTACCCGGGAGGCACTGGTTCGATCCCCGCCACGTACCAATGTGTTTTCAAAATTTGAATTCATATGTACGTTTAATCGACGCTTTTACGGTGAAGGAAAACATCGTGAGGAAACCTGCACACACATATGAAGAAATTCTTAGGTTGTGTGTGAAGTCGACCAACCCGCACTTGGCCAGCGTGGTTGACTAAAGCCTAATCGCCCCTAATATGGGGTAGGCTCGAGCCCCTCGGTGGGGACATTATATGAGCTGTTGATGATGATGATGATGATACTTTATCATTATATTTTTATTTGTATTCTGGTTTCTTTCATTTATAAGCGGTCCCCCAACGCAGCGACGCTCATTTTAAAAACATTTATTTACTTATTTAATTTTATTTACTTATAAAAAATATCCAAAATGATTATGTTATTCAAATTGTCCGTTATACATCGAATATATTATATCGAATATTAGGAAATAACGCGCGCGACACATCCTTTCCGTACGACGCTCGAGAGAATCAGAGTACGATGACGTCACGGTAGGCGCATGCAGCTTTAGGAAACAATAGCGCGAGGACATTTTTCCGTTTAAAGTGTTTCCAAGCATTACCTACATTACAAATTCTTTTATTTATTATTATTATTATATTATTATATATTTCCACGCTCACACCAATTACCTAGCCCAAAGTAAGTATCATTAAGAACTTGTGGATACTAGATAACGGACATTTTTAATATAAGTACATAATATTTTTAGATATTTTCAACCGACTTCAAAAAAGGAGGAGGTTCTCTATTCGACTGTATGTTTTTTTTTTGTATGATGTTCCGCGATTACTCCGTCCATTATGAATCGATTTTGAAGATTCTTTTTTCGTTAGGAAGGACATACTCCAAAGATGGTCCCGTATAAATTATACCGAAATTGGTTCAGTACTTTTTTGTTAAAATGATAATTTCATTGGGGATGAAATAATAATATCGTCCACGAACACAAAAATAATGTAAATTTTTTTTTTGAACTTGCCATTTCCTAATATGCAATAGTGAAATTTTGGTTAGTAGGTCCAATAGTCAACACATAAACTATGACAAATTATTTTATGAACTTAAGTTAAATAACTAGGTTCATAGTTCATTAACTTACCATTCATTTTGAATGAATGGCAGGCATTTGTAATGAGATATAGGTCTGAGACGTGATATTATTTGTTAACCGACTTAAAAAAAGAGGAAGTTCTCTATCCGACTGTTTTTTTGTGTTTGTTACCTGATTACTTCGTCAATTATGAGTATTACGACCCGATTTTAATGATTCTTTTTTAGGTACGTCAAGATCAGAGATGGCCCGTATAAATTTTATCTATATAAATTAGACCCTTTTTGAACAAATCAGTAATAGTTAATAAAAACGTTTTAGTTAAAGTTTCCATTAAGTTTTAATGAGCGCCTAGTAGGCCTATCCGTTTTCACTAAAATATACTTTATTTCCACTAAAAATAATAAAATAAAATATTTTTAGCAAAAAAATAGGACAACCGACTTCAATGCGTACAAATTTAAACTAAAAAGTAAGAAATACATAATATTTTTATGAATTAGTTGAAAAGAGCGTCATAGAAAACCAAGGAAAGTATTGATACACATTTATAATTCTTTATTTATAATTCATACTCTGATATATTTGGAGTCGGTGCCAGCCTAAGCAAAATAAACTTACCTAATAGATACGAACTTGATTAATCCATTAACTATACATAATAATGAATGATGTCCATAAGAAATAATCCGCCGCTCCGTGAAGTTCGAAAATTGCAAACACTATCCTCCTTGGCTAGCTGGCACCGGCTCCAAATATATCGGAGTATGAATTATAAATAAAGAATTATAAATGTGTATCAATACTTTCCTTGGTTTTCTATGACGCTCTTTTCAACTAATTCATAAAAATATTATTTATTTCTTACTTTTTAGTTTAAATTTGTACGCATTGAAGTCGGTTGTCCTATTTTTTTGCTATAAATAAACTTAAATAAATATATAAACAACCATGACTCGACAACAAATACTCGTGTTCATCAGAATAATATTTACCACTACCGAGACTCGAACCCGGACCACTTGATGTGTAGGCAGCTATACTGACCACTCCACCAAGACGGCGTCTAATTTTCTACTTTATCAATTTGATTTGTAGGTGATACAAGTCTTATATTGAAACAAAATTGGGATTCAGCTCTGGGGCAGTGCACACAATTCGAACATCGCATTTGCAAAGAATGGAGAATGCAATATTAAGAACTCGAAATCCACTCTCTCAAGATATGACCACTAGTTACAACCTGCATGCATTATATTAGGGATGATTTGCCGAAATTTTTATGTAGGGTACCTACAATCAACTACTAGTTGTGTCGGATTACAAGGGGCGGCGGATTTGACAGGGGCCGGATTACCGCGGCCCCACTGTAATAGCACTGGTTTTATTCCTAAACTATGAAACCCTAAAAATGTTAGATCTACCTCATAAAAGCTCTAGAACCTATTTATTTTTTATTTATTTATTCGGTCAACAAAACATAACAATACAAATGTAACACTTAGACTGAACACTGAAGTTTTGTTCTAGATTGCTATCCTACTTTATGTTAACACATCAATATATTAGTAGTGAAGACTTGTTTACAAATAAAGTTAGTATCTTATTAGTATATTTTATTTTACAAGGGACAATGCAGTTGCTTTATAGATTTTTTAAATCTTCCAAATTTGTGGTTGAAAATATCAAAATCTTTATTATTATGAAATTGAATAGACATCTCATTGTAAAGTCGACACATTCTAGAAAGTGGGTTATAATAAGAGGTGTTGTTTTTATAGCATACAATATTAAATGTTTTATTAAGTATATGGGGATTATACTTCGCATTAACACTTATTTTGCTTAAGAGGTAAGGCGAATCAAAGCTACCATGCAGAGAACCATGCAAAAGCTGCCATCATCCATACCTGCCTGCCTAGCATGACCACCGAAACACGATATGATATAGCCATTTATCGCATTGAACTGTCAAAAATTATTCGATATAACCGCCAACTTGGAATTTTATCGAAACTGCAAACATTTATAAGGCTTATACATGTTCGCAGTTTCGATAAATTATCATGATTGCGGTTATATCCAATAATTTTTGACAGTTCAACGCGATAAATGGCTATATCATATCGTGTTTCTGTGGTTATGCTAGGCGAGCTGCTGTATAGACAGAAAGTTTCTGCCAAGTGATATTGACATGACACAACATACAGAACAATGACAAACCATAGAACACTGACCTATAGCGCTTGGTGGAAACCCGCATTATGTCGAAACACCCCAAGAATGGGGAGAAATAAAAACAGTAAATATAAATACTATAGCGCGACTACATCTAAATATATAAATTATAGCTCAAAGGATACTGACTGATTGACATAGTGATCTATCAACGCACAGCCCAAACCACTGGACGGATCGGGCTGAAATTTGGCATGCAGGTAGATGTTATGACGTAGGCATCCGCTAAGAAAGGATTTTTGGAGATTCCATCTCTAAGGGGGTAAAATGTCGACGTGGACGAAGTCGCGGGCGGAAGCTAGTAGTAATATAAGCAATAGCTGTCTTTGCTGGAGGATGCACTTGACCGAGGAAAATCACAAACTATCTGCTTATAGTCAGGGTTTGAAGTAATAATTATCAAGATAAATATAGGTTGATAAGTATAATCGAAAATATTTGGCACTTGTTATTTGTCGCATTCAACGACTGCTTGATAATTATCATTATAATTATCATGATAATTATCATGATAATTATCAGATAATTATCATGATAATTATCATGATAATTATCAGATAATTATCATGAAAGGGCATATTTATCTTGATAATTTCAAACCCTGCTTATAGTAGAGTAGGTACTGATTGCAGATTAGGACAGAAAAAAAAAATTATAAGCGGTTCACAACAAACAAATCATAACTAACCTGACATCTGACAGTGTTAGCATCGAATGGTACCAGCAAATAATCACACGCCTCCCGGAGCTCTTGCACGGAGACTGTTGGTGGACACCTGATGGTACCACCCCTGTAGTACTCCAGGATGGCTCTGAACACTGTCGCAGAGATGCCCTCCGCTACTTCATATTCCCCGCGCTCGTTTGGATGAGTGAACTCGAGACCTGAAACATAGTTATAACAGAAATAACATGACAACTAATAATCGCTTTGTTGTTTGCTTGCACTCGGAAAGACGGGGCACGCAAGTCTGACACCGACAAGACAGGGCGCGCAAGGGCGGCACATAGGAGAGGGACACCAAAAAGAGGTATTGTTTTGTTTACATACAATTTTTGTTTTTTATTTGCGAAATTTTATTAATCATGCGGTATCTGGAATATTTGTAATACCCTATGGGATTGCATTCTGTAATTACTAGAGATGAAACTGATAGTTGCTACGAGTCCGGATGGCCGGATATCTGGCAGCCAGATATTCGGCCCATTGTCTCGTTGTATTGTGACGAGTTTAGCGCTGCATAGGTTTGTTATAGGAAATTGTTGTAGTTTTTGATTATCCGGTATCCAGCCAGATATTGAGTTACTATCCAGTATCAGGCCCGATATTGAGTTACTATCTGGTATCCGGCTGGATAGTAAATTTATTTAGGCCAGATACCGGATAGTTAACGGATATCTGTTTCATCTCTACTAATTACATGACTAGCCTTAGAGAATATTAATGATTCATCTTATGTAAAACACGAACAATACTAACAAAGAACTCTGTAAACTAATATTTTTTGGGAAATAAAAGGGTTGAACTATGCAAAACTCAAGGGACAACTCTATGCATTTTAACTACATACAGACATACAATCACGGACATAATCCTGAAACGGGTTAAGCAGAGCCTTAGGTAACACTTAATTAAAACCACATCTGGCAGTATGGGCCTAGTAGTGCTTAAAATTAGTGACAGGTTGCCAGCCTGTAAAAGTACCATACCTTCAATGGAACGACAACCAAAAGTCAATTATCTGAACAGACGTTACACTCTAAATAATCTCAGCAACCCGGCATGCATTATAGCTATTACTGTAACCTTTTAATGGCAAAACAGATATTCCTGAAGTTAAGAACACTCCTTATCAAAAAATCGTTCAAACCAAATAAAACAAAAACAAGATCAACCATTCGGAAGCTACGATGCCACAATCAGACACACATAGGGTTGCCACCCGTACTCTAGAATAGAGTATTGTACTCTATTTCGCTTAGGTGTAATTTATAATTTACGACACCAATAAAGTACGCTAAAATATTCTATTTAGGATGCGAACTTTGACTGTTACTGATTTGTTACGTATAATTATTAGTGTTGCGAAAGGAAAAAAAATATGTTTATAAAGATAAATAGGTTAAAATAAATAAGTACTTACTCTTCATTGACGCGGTGTAATTTATTTTTTCTTCCTAAATGAAAAAATACTTTATTTGTCTCAAAAAAAGGTGGCAACCCTAGACACACATACACATTAAACTTTGTCTTACTCTCATTTCATAATTAGATCATAACAAGACATTTCCGTTTCAAAGTTCAATATAATTTCATTTTTCAAACAAAAGAAATATGTAGGTAAACAATACTTTACCTGAACTAAACATCCTCCCTAACATTGTGTTAGGATGTGCCGTAAACTGAGCAGGATCGACGACGAAGCGGGTATTGTCAACTACAAGAGTTATTCTGTCGTCGCACAACTGATTTTGAGATTTCTGTCCGTTGCGAGGCGGACACTGCGCTGAAGAAGTTGAAGGTGTTGGCGCGCTCGGTAGTTGGTTTTTCGGCTGCATATTTGAAACACGTCCTCTGACAGTAGGACCGTTGCGTTTAGATAGTCTCTTGCGGCGCTCCTCGTCTCTCCTATAGTCTTCGGTGTCACTACTGCTATCAGGATAAATGAATGGCCTACGCGAATCTGACATGGCCTCTTTCTCTGGTATTTGAGAGTCCGACATAGGCGCTCGCTCGTCTCGAGCCCTTACATCACGCTCAAGGCTACTCTGTCTCCGTGAAGGTCTGAATAAATTTGAGTAAAACGTTGTGAAATTTTGTTGTTTGCGAAATTACGATCTCCCACAAAGAAGGAGCAAATTGATTGTCCACAGACTAAAAAGAAGAATAGAAAAAAAAACTGCCTTACATTTTTTTTTAATTCTTCTCCTTATTATGGGACGACAAAGGGATGTAGCCCATACAGCCATGTCTTCAGTATTATCTTCTTTATTGATATTCGTATTAAAAGGTGTCACACATTTTAATGCATTTAGTGAGTGCTTGGCGAAAAATGCTTGAAAACAGATCTATGGCGAATAATGATGTGGAAATCATACAAAAAAATTCTCAACGTCATACACATCACAAAACCTTTATTTCAATAATTCCTTTTATCTGATCGTTAACACGGATGCTTCTGCATCAAAATAACGGAAAATGTTGCCGCCACCTATAGAACAACGCACACGGTAGGCAAATAAACCGTTTGCGTCGCCCGATAATGGTGAAGAATGACACATTATTGGATGTGGTTTTATAAACCAACTTGTATTTATTTAGGGAGATAATATTAGAAACACAGTTTTCATGATCACTTTTATTCTTGAAGTAAAGCACAGACAACATAGACCAAAACTAATAGACAACACATATTTAACCGCAACGTTTCAAAGGCATTTTAGCCATATCTAACACACATAACCATAGATATAGGAAACTTTAGAACTGTAGATGTTTCTTAAGAAAGAGAAATAGCATTCTAACACGCAGCACGTATATTAAATCGAGGTAGATAGAAGAGTTCATTCCATATCTTCCACATACACGCAGGCAGCCTAAGGCTCGAATTCACAAACACGTAAAACAAGCGATTAAAAGTTAACCGTCAGTTTTTGAAAATTCTTCTAAACGATGAAATGTCAAAAATAGTTTGTAAATATTATCCGCCTGTTTAAATGTTGGTGAACTCCACCCTTGTCAGTCACGTAGAAAAGACAGTAACTGTCAGACTGTATTTTTCACGAACACATGCGAATTACACGTTGGTGCATTTTTACTTTCTCGCATACGTAAGTAGTAGGAATTTACACGTTTTGGACCACAGACAAATTTTTTTTTTTTGCATTATGTCTGCGTCTGTGCGTTAGCACCTTAGAGTATATATTACAGTAGTAATATATACTCTAAGGTTAGCACGATAACTCAAGCATGCTTTAACTTATTGCACCCAAATTTAACATACGTGTATGACATCAAAATATAAGGTTTCAATCAAATTTTGTGGCGTCGATCACGAAAGTTAAGCAACCAAGTGCGCGGTCGGTACTCGGATGGGTGACCAAAATTTAACATGCATGTATGACATCAAACGTAGACAGAGAAACCTATAGACAGCTAGTAAGCGTGTCGCTGAAAGGGACAGAAAAAAAAGTACATACTAGATTTAGAGTTGCCAGGTAAGGATAACCTTACCCCATACTCTCCGTTCCCTTTTTGTATACAAAAAACTAACATGCTTATAATTAGTAGGTAATGTTTTATGTTAAAATATTACTAGGAAACTTTTTAATCCATTTTTAGAACTGACAAATACATACCTAGTTTCAAAACATCGGAGATAAATCGTGTGAATTGAAAACTTGCGGATGCTAACGTGAGGATATAACTAGTAGTATTCAGTAAATATATATTTAAAGAACTAACAAATTGTTTTATTATTTTAAATAATTTACATTGCACACTGACATGACTTAATCAACAACCCGCTGCCTAGCAACCAGTAATAAGGCTATATGCCTTCACAAATATTTAGTAATGTAAGTCATGGTAGGTACTGATTAATATATGTACTTCAAGATAACATGCATTTTTCAAAGGAATACCTAATTCTACTAAGTATTCGCCAGTGAACATGGAAATAAACATAGAAGAAAGGAAAAACTACAAATAAATGTAAAAAAAAATCGGAAGTGATCTCCCCTTGCCTTTCTCGTATGTATACCAAAAACGACTCAAAAGTTGATAGAAACCTTATTATTTGATGTCATACACGTATGTCAAATTTGGATGCAATAAGTTAAAGCATACTCGAGTTATCGTGCTAACGCACAGAAAACATAATTTCAAAACTGGTATATTTGGACTCAGGGAGGTCCAAAACGTATAAATCCGTCAAAATCTCGAGGTCGAATTTATTGACGATTACAAGACTTCCTCTTTACTACGTACGAGAAAGTTATAATAAAAAGGCTGTCTCTTTAACTCGTTAAGCCCCGTTCGCGCTCAGGAGCACGGCCGGCAATCTTCATAGAACGGATTTTAGGGCTAGCCGCCATATTTGTTCTTAAAATAAATGACATTAGGCCTTGACTCTGATTGGTTAGTTTAGAATGACAGATGGAGCTGGTCGCCATATTTGTTTTCATTACATATACTGTGTCGATCGAGTGAAGTCGTATGTGCTTATCCTCTCCACTTTATATTGTAATTGAACCTACGTACCTCATTATTCGTAATTTTCCATCTTTTAAGATGTATTACGAGTGTTGTGTGTGCAAACGAACGCGAAAGGACGCTAATTTATATCATTTCCCGTGCAGTGAGAAAAGACGTGACAAGTGGTTAAAGTGTCTGAACCGGAGTGATTTGAAGAAACTTTCTCCAGAAGAGCTTTCAAAGATTTATGTTTGTCAAAAACACTTTGAAAGAAGATTTGTTTCACAGGGTCGTCTGAGATCACGACTCTTGAGTGATGCATATCCATCCTTGCTTACAGAGAGCGAGATTTCTAGTGGTTTACCGTCTCTCGAAGACACCGGTAAGTCAAGCATACAAATCGCAATATGTAGTATAAATAAATGCTGTAAAATTGATTTTCTTTGAAGTGTTTTAGTAATATATTAGTAAAATGCTACATTTAGGTATAATTTTCTATTTCAGAGAACCTAGATCCTCAGATTGACCATAACTATCACCGGAAAAGACACTTTGACCACTCCTACTGCATGGATCCCCTGACGGGTATGTATGCGCTATTTCTAACTATTTCTTACAACATGTTGAAGTACCTACAAGTGTGATGCCGGCAGAGTAGAATAGCATCACTCCATATCATTCAATGGGTGTCGTAAAAGGCGACTAATTGATCAGCAACGGGTATTCATCACCTCCTTCCACCAATCCGCATTGGGCAAGGCTAGTGGACTACTGCCTAAACCTCCTTTGATGACAAGGAGAAGCCTTGTGTCTCAGCAGTGGGTCAAATTATAAATGCTGTTATGATCAAGATATTGAAACTTATTCCATTTCTATTTTAAAATAATTAAATATTTCCAATTATACCAAAAAGTTTGCACACTACCGTTCAAAAATTATGAATACCTACTTGTAATGAAAGATATACCTAAAGACTATTTGATTTTTTTGTTTAAAGACAAGTCGTAAATTCCCTAAAAAATTCACACTACTAAGTATATTTATTATTATTAATTTTTGTTTCAGAAATATTTAGTTCCAGGCCTAATGTACCCTCTTGTACACCAGGAACATCCCAAGATTCTGGTTCTGCTGCACTGGATACTCAATCATGTGAAGCAGGTTAATTAAATAATTTATTATTTTTAAACAGGGTGACAAAATGATGTGGCTAGATATGCATTTTCTATGTTTATTAATAAATATATTTCTTAAAAATAATAAATTCTGTTAACAAAAAATATTATTTGTGTATTATAAAGAATGATAGACCATACCCCATCTGGGATTATAGTTAGCTATACTATCAGTGTTGTAATATAGTTTTTATAATATAAAATAACATTTTTATTTATTGACTTATTACATATCAAAAAGCATCAAGGAGAAGCTGTTTTTCACACATATTGATTGACTGGACATTAGCATGTGTGAAAAACAGCTTCTTAGGGTGCATTCCAAAACAATTTCAATTTACTAGGGGTAGAGTGAATTTTACTCTAAGCTGTTCCAAAACAAACCCGAGTGAAACCGAAGGTAAACAAACATTTACTCTGAGTATTTTGGGGAGACTAATAATTTTCGCCGCAGGGGCGATTTTTATCTCTGTCTGAAGACCGGTAAAATTTACCTGGCAGCTGTCAATCTGTTGCGCATGATCTACGTTTTCCATATTATCATATCATCATATTCAAATTTTTGACTTACTATTTTCTGAAACTACACAAAAATGATGGTTATTGGTTGGGTTGGATGGTTGATGGATAATCTATACTAATATTAATAATAAAGCTGAAGAGTTTGTTTGTTTGTTTGAACGCGCTAATCTCAGGAACTAGTGATTTGAATTGAAGAATTCTTTTTGTGATTTTTGATACATTTCACTTTTTAAACTTAACCCATTAGGTACTAGCGTGACGTTACGGTCACAGTCGGTACTAACTCACTTTTTTAAAATTTAAAGCAAAAGTAAGAAAATAACAATTGTTTTACTACTCCATACGTGAAACAAAACGTTTTAGCTATACTGTAATCCAATTAGAAATTTTTTATTTTTTTATTTTTGCCGGTAAAACAATATTTTTATCAGTGCTTGCTGTCACTGGCGTCAAAATGGCAGAACGGAAAAAGTAAGTATTATTTACATGAGTTTTTATTTGTTTTTATTTGATATTTTTATGCAATTATGTTTCTTATTTTCTCAGTTATATGATAAATAAATTAGTTTCATTGAAAGTTCTATATCTATAGAATTATGTAGGTATTTATTGCATGTGACGCTACGGTCACACTAGTCCATTATGTAGTACATTTTTTCAAAAACTTAATCATTTTCGTTTTGTAGTTTGAAGGTGGCTGAGATTTTGGATGAGTTGGAAAACGAAGAAGAGTATCTCATTGGAGACCTATACATTGAACCGCCCGATGTTGCTGTGCAGACGGACGAGGATTCTGCGGACGAAGAAGATGGAGATTAGGTGGAATACCGACAGCTTCGTACTCCAGCAACCTTAGCTGGATGAACAATTCCGCGATGAATATGTCCTCAACGGAGTATAAAGTAAATCCGTCGGCCATGCTGATCGATACTCAAGGCTTCAAAAAAAGAAGGTAAAAGTTCCGCGCCCGCATTTGATAGGAGTTTATAATGAGATGGGTGGAACAGATCTCATGGATGGTCAAGTAATTATTTACCGAATCGGAATTAGAGGCAAAAAGTGGTGGTGGCCGATATTTACAGGGCTTATTGAGGTAACAATCAATAATGCATGGATCTATTTCGTAATCTATTTCACAACTTGAATTTCACTGGAAAATAGCTCAAAAATATTTACATAGTTATCATAACCCACGGAAGTCTGGCGGTCGTCCGTCTACTGGAAAATCTGGAGGTAAAGTGCTGGGTGGCATACGGACTAAATTCTTTCCCAAAGCTACCAGAAAAAAGACTGGATGGATGCAAGACAGTTTGAAAAATTATATGCGCTAAATGAAATGTACCTTGGTCTTTGTCTAGTCTGTTTTGAAAATTATAACACACGTTAGTTGATTTTTTTTTTATAAAATGCACAATAATAAATTTATTTTACCTAATTGATGTTTTATTTATTGATAATTGTTTCACTTATAACGTTAATTATAAGCACATAATATGCAGGAAATAGTAAACATTGATCATTTTTAAGATATGAGAAAATTTTGTACTTCACTTTGTCCTAGCGTGACTGTAAGGTCACAGTCAAAAACTCGGTATCTAAAAAAACAATTTTTCGAAATAACCATAAAATCATTTAATTTAAGGCCTAATAACAATATTAATTAAATAAAAGTACCGAAATCGGTCAATAAAAAACTCAGTCCCTAATGGGTTAACATACTTTGAAATGTAGGTAATATCACAATTTTTGTTTCAGTAGTAATTGGTTCTGGATCCAGTGTACTCCATTGTACATCAGGGTCATCACAAAATCTCACTGGTTCTGTTGCTTTGGGTACTCAGTCACATGAAGCAGGTAAATTATATATTTTATTTATAAAGTAATTGATTAAATTTGAATTGGGAAATTTCTATTATTATTTAGTTCAATGTAAACATTATGCGAAATATAAATAAAGATAAATAATTGATCAAATTTTATTTACATTGTTTCAGTTTTTCACAAAACGAAGAAACCGAAGGCTGTGAGAAAAAAAATATTGCAAAAAGTGAAAGATACATCCCCGATATGCCAACGAGTTTATAAAGAGTATTGTAAGGCTAAGCAGCAAGCAGATTTTCACAAAAGAACAAAGAGAGCTATGAAATTTAATAAAGAAATTTCTTTCGAAAAGTTAACAAAAAATTTGAATCCCTATGCAAAAAAAATACTGAAAATGCAAATCAAATTGTGCTCAAAAAAAAGTAGAGGTTATAGATTCTCACTAGAGGAAAAACTGATAGCCTTATCAATTATGAAGCAGAGCCCCAAATGTTATAAATTTTTACATAAAATATTTATTTTACCATCCCGATGCACATTAAATAAAATGGTATCAAAATTCAGCATACAAACTGGGATATGTCCACAAGTTTTCAGTTTAATGAAAAAAGAGGTTTGTGCTTTTATAAACAATTTTTTATATTTCTATAGGCTTTGATTTGTTTTTTAGGTATTATTTTATATTGTATTGGTTTCCAGGTGGCGGAGTGGAATGAAAATAAGAAATTTTGTTCCATCATCTTTGATGAAATTTCTTTGGAGTATCCAAAGAAATTTTTTTTCAGCTTTAACGTATGAAAAAAATAAGGACTCCATTAATGGATTTGTGGAGCTCCGTGAAAAGCAGAAGGAGTTTGCTGACCACAGCCTAGTTTTTATGTTGAGAGGTGCCCTGTATAAATGGCAGCAACCCATAGCTTTTTATTTTTGCCAAGGAGCCACCTCTGGATTACAATTAAAACAAATATTGAGAGAAGTTGTTTGTGCTGTGCAAAATTGTGGTCTAAAACCTATTGCCCTGATATGTGACCAAGGGACAGCATTTCAGTCGGCACTAAATAACTTTAAAAAAGACACAGAGCGCTCCCAATTACTTAGAAAACAGGAACCAGGTTAGCAAGTTAACTATAATTATTTCTGTCCAAATATTTAAAATGACGATTAATTTGTTTATTTACTTATGGTTTTTTTTTTTTTAAGTGTTGCATTATTAAATTGGATAATTAAAATGGGTTTATACTGTGCACATGTAGACCATTTCAATTGTCCAGTTGAATTATATAGCTTATTAGCCATTGTTACCTAAAGTTAATTAATAACAAAAGTGTTTTTAATATCAATAGATTTGTTTAATAAGATGATTAGATATATAGTTGTTATAGCAATATTGAATACAAAACTCCACAAATTTACAAATGAGTCTGAAACTCATTGTTCCCTGCATTCTTGCTTAGCATACTCTATAATAACAGAGTATTTATACAATATTGTTATTGTTATTCATTACAGATGGTACAGTTGTGATAAATGGACTTCAGTTAAGTATTATTTACGACCCATCTCATCTAATCAAAGGCTTGAGGAACAATTTTTTAAACAAAAATATCGCTATAGATGGGAAAATTTCAAAATGGTCTGACATAGTAGATGTTTATGAGACAGACTGCTACCACACAGAAGCAAGACTTCTCCACAAATTAAACGACGAACATGTTATTCCTGAGAAGATAAAAAAAATGAAAGTGAGTAAAATTGTGAAAACTTAGTGTTTAACTACCAAATATATGTCATATTTGGTAGTAGACACTGAATGGAAAAAGCATTGTATATTGCTGTTTACACTAGAACAGGACTTAGATTTTATTCAGTTACTTGATGAATAAACCAATAAATTATTAATTATAAATCTTTATAACAAATACTTTGAAAATACCACTAGAAATTTGGAGGGTGGCATATTCCTCAGCATTTGTATTGACAGTTGTTTTTTTCTTTTCAGGTCAAAAATTGTGTTAAAGTTTTAAGCAGAACTGTCTCTGCTGCTTTATTCTATACGTCAAAATTTTGTAAGTAATATCCAGAAACAAAATTTTACTAATAATTAATGTAATAATTTCTTCTGTTACAAAAAGCTTATTACTAGTCAGTAATTAATGTTAATGAAAACATTTCAGCTCACTATGCAGATGGCCGACCTGTCAGTGGGACATTAAAAAACACTGCAGAAGTGGTGTTATTCTTCGACGAACTGTTCGACAGTATCAATGGAGCAGCCACTTTCAACAAGAAAGGAAAGAAACCCCTGCGTACAGCAGTCACTGAAAAATCGCCCCATCACGAATTTTGGAAATCAGCAGTTACTAAGCTACAAAAAATTAAATATGTAGATTCTGCAGGCAATGAAAAATCCGTGCCCACTTTAAAAAATTTTGTAGTCACATTAAAAAGTTACATGAGGCTGTGGCAGTTTTTTAAAAGTCAAGAATTTAAAATCATGAGGCCTAGATATTTCAATTCTGACCCAATAGAAAACTTTTTTGGTCAAGTAAGAGCTTATAATTATAGAAGTAACGATCCTAACTGCCACAGCTTCAAATGCACATTTAAATCGTTATTAATAACGAGAGTTATAAAGTTCCACAACGAAACTTTTAATTGTGAGGATGATCCAGCTGAACAAGCACTCAATTTAAGTTTATTGTTTAAAGAACCCGAAGAAAATGTTCAGCTGGGTCATTCAAGAAATATAGAATTGATTGTGGAACAGGCCCGCCGTGAACGCATTAATGTACATTCGCGGGCCTATACTGCAGGATGGGTAGTGAAAAAAATATTAAATAAATTAAAAATAACATGTAACAATTGTAAAAAAAACCTAACTAGTGAAAAATCTAATATTCACGACTGGATAAGCTATAGAGAGTATAACACAGCTAAAAATAGCTTAAACTACCCATCCGAAGGTGCTGTTAGGTGTTTCGGTACAGTCATTAAAGAAACAAATGAATACTTAGAACAAAATCCTCATATGGATAACATTGCAATGAGAATTAAAAATATTATTTTGTCTAAGTATTCATTTGATTTCGTTGACTGTGCCGAACACAAGAACACAATACTCCATCATTTTATTACAATAACTACTCGATTTACGATTACTAATTGGTGCAGTATCATTAACAAAATTTTAAAAGGGACGGACATTTTTCGATTGCAAAAGCGGACAGATTTGCCTCCTATGCAATTAAAGGCATTAGAAAAATTTAAAAAGAAATTAAAGAATAAAAAAATTAATAAATGAAATCGTGTTTTATTTATTTTTTCTTGTATTTTAAATTTTGGAAGTAGGCAATGTAATAGGCATAGATAATATATTGTCTATGGTTCACCAGAGAACGCGCCTTTTTATGCTGTACGTCTTTGCCTAATTGACACTAAGCTATTAAAAAGTAAAAAGCTGTCATGTATTATAAGAACAATGCTAGTATTTTTTGTATGTGCGTGTGGTATGAGGGCTCATTTTTTTAAACTAATCATATTTTTACGACATCAAGGAAGAATTTAGGAAATAATTGTGTTATCTTCATGGTGAAGATAAAAAAATTGTGAAATATATAGTGAGAAAGTTCTGGTCAATTAACTGGAACACTCAATCTGCCAACCAGAGAAAATACTGTAACTCAGATCTCAAAATATACTAGATGTATGTTTAACATTGGCATGTGGAAAAATTGTGTTGAATTTCTGAAACCTATTCACAAATACTCACAAGATTTTAACGGTTTATTAGGATTTGATAAAGGTTTGTTTAGAACACTCAATTCTCTTATGGTGCAGACGGAGTGTTCGTAAACTTACCAACTTCGGTTAAATAAATCGTTAATATTCTTACTCTGCTTTATGAGTACAACTTAAGAGTCAATTTGTGACCAAAAACCTTGACATAAAACGTAATAGTTAGAGAGTAAATAAAAAAATACTTTCTTTTCAACATCCCGTTGGAGAGCTCCGTATTTTAGGGTTTATTTACATAACCCGAACTTATATACAAACGAATGCCACATCAGAAATTGTGAAAATGTTATCACTAAAGTTTTGACACGTTGTCTATTTCTGAGATTTTTAATTTTAACAATAATCAACTTTAATATATTTCCATTCTAGAAATGTATTTAGGGTGACCATGCATTCATAAAATAAAATATATTTTTTTTGTACTCGTATACATTTTGCTATTTATGTCTAAGGTGGTCGCCTAAAAGATGTTTTTTCACTTTGGCCTTAAAGATGTCCAGATTATACTAATCCGGGAAAACAGACCCCGCCAGAGTTCCATTCCTTAGCTGTTCCTATAATGAAAGCGAAAGCAAATCGCTTTATGCGAATGGAAGGAATATCAACAACATAATGTGAAAGCCCTCGCTGCCCCTGGTCTCCCGGTGCCGAAAAGGGACGGAACGATAAATCTATCTAAGTCAAAACTTCCACACACACTCCGAAATGAAACCGATTAAAAACCGAGAGGCAAACAACACGTCGTCGGTGGTCGAGGCTCTGGAGATTAGCCTCAATGAGTGTGTCATTTCCGATGAGTCTCTTGGCATGGTGCTCCACCAAGTCCAGTGCATCTAGCTGATATTGAGCAGATCCATCCCAAAGGTAAGGCAGTACAGTATAGGTAGTCCAAGCATGAGCGAACTTGAAAGATTTTACATTCTTAAACGGTAAAAAAAATGTGGTAGACACTTTTTCTAATTTATTTTGTAATTTCATGCAAGACAAATTAAAAGATGTGTAACAGTAATTCATTATGCGGTATTTCATAATTGTTATCTACATAAATAAAAAAATCTCCAATAAATAAAAAAAAAATGTATTTTTTTTATGGAACAATTTTATTTTTCCGTTTACAAACGTGTAAATATTTTTAATGCTAGAAAAAGTGCACTGAAAAAAATCGTATGTATTTTTTTTTAATTTAAAACTACGCGTCTGTAAATGCAAAAAATATTCTATAATATAAGGTAGTTTCATCTTAACTGGGTGTCAAATATTTGCAAAAATATTTCGTTCGGATCTTAGAATACATAAAACATAAGCACTAAGCATTGACAAATTTCGACAGCGAAAGTAGTGCCCTGGTGGCGTAGTGGTTATCGCAGCCGCCCGGATTGCGAAAAATGCTGGATTCGATTTCCGCCTGAGGCAGGTAGGTAGGCAGGAGGCTATTATATACTATTTTATATTTCAGTATATTTTTTCTACATTGTATTTTATTATGTTTATAATATATTATTGTACGGGCCATAAGATGCCACGGCAAACCGATTCCATACCGCGCTGTACCGTCTCAGTGGGTGAAATGCCATTTCAAAATTAAGAAAGAAAAAGAAACACAAGAACGCAGCGCAAAATACCGTTCTTCAGGGATTTAATATTTTTAGGAGCCTTAATTAAATGTTTACGCAATAATTTCATTCTACTCTCAACACATACGAAAACGAAACACTTAATAGTTGACCAATATCCCTTTACTATTATAAAATAAATAGTTAGTGCGTAATGGTGGAGTTAGACGCCGTCGTGGTGGAGTGGTCAGTATAGCTGGCTACACATCAAGCGGTCCGGGTTCGAATCCTGGTAGCAGCAAATGTTTGTGTGACGAACACGAATGTTTGTTTGCGAGTCATGGTTGTTTATATATTTATTTAAGTTTATTTATAAAAATATCTAAAATTATTATGTATATTAAAAAAAAAAAATGTCCGTTATCTAGTATCCGTAACACAAGTTCTTAATGATACTTACTTCGGGCTAGATAATTGGTGTGAGCGTGAAAATATATATATATATATATATATATATATATATATATATATATATAATGGTGAGGGTAGAGAAAAAATGTGTCCGGAAAAAAATGTCACCCTAGCCATTTTTCGTATGCAAATATAATAAAGTTGATTATTGTTAAAATTAAACAATCTCAGAAATAGACAACGTGTCAAAACTTTAGTGATAACATTTTCACAATTTCGGATGTGGCATCCGTTTGTATATAAGTTCGGGTTATGTAAATAAACCCTAAAATACGGAGCTCTCCAACGGGATGTTGAAAAGAAAGTATTTTTTTATTTACTCTCTAACTATTACGTTTTATGTCAAGGTTTTTGGTCACAAATTGACTCTTAAGTTGTACTCATAAAGCAGAGTAAGAATATTAACGATTTATTTAACCGAAGTTGGTAAGTTTACGAACACTCCGTCTGCACCATAAGAGAATTGAGTGTTCTAAACAAACCTTTACCAAATCCTAATAAACCGTTAAAATCTTTTGAATATTTGTGAATAGGTTTCAGAAATTCAACACAATTTTTCCACATGCAAATGTTAAACATACATCTAGTATATTTTGAGATCTGAGTTACAGTATTTTCTCTGGTTGGCAGATTGAGTGTTCCAGTTAATTGACCAGAACTTTCTCACTATATATTTCACAATTTTTTTATCTTCACCATGAAGATAACACAATTATTTCCTAAATTCTTCCTTGATTTCGTAAAAATATGATTAGTTTAAAAAAATGAGCCCTCATACCACACGCACATTTTTTTGTTCTGCAGTTTGCAGTCTGATACGTAGTATCTCTTAGTAGTCTGTGCTCAGGAGCGCGAGAACACAATTAAAATCAATTGTGTCTGGATATTAATAATCGTCGATGGATTAAAACTGCCCGTATAGTAAAGAAGTATTGTTGGAAATAAAATAAAAGCAATCGAAAATATAATAGGATATTTTTATTATATTCACTAATTACAATTTACAAACACTCAAAAGTAACTTTTCATACAAAATAAGTAATTTATAAGTTATCCCTTTTTGCTTAGCCTAAGACATTGCCAAATTAGATATGTATTTATTACATATTTTGTAATAAATACATATCTAATTTACACGATTTTAGATGCTGGAAATATTTTATTTTTTGTATGTTTGTAACGAATAAACACAAAGTATTGGTTCATTTTCAAAAATTCTTTCACCATTAGAATGCTACATTATAATTGAGTGAAACATTTTACTCCGATGAAACTGCAGGGTGGAAAAGCAGTATATGATTTTTTTACCCAACTGCCCCCGAAGGAGGGTTATGTTATTTGTGTGTATGTTTGTAAATTTTTATATTCCCTGCTACAGCCTGAATGGCTTAAAGGATTTTACATACGAAGTGTCGTTAGATTAGTCTTGATAGCGCGACTGACACGGAGTACCTAAAAATATAAAAAACAAAGCGGATTTTAGACGCCAAACCTGCAGTGATTTAAAACATATTATAAAGTATCTGTAATACATTAAAATATATTTGTTGTTTATGTAGGTATCAAATAAAATATAATACACAGTGCATACATTTCACAATAAATCATGGAGCTTGTTTTTTACTTTTGAGTGGTAATTTCATGCAGTCTAGTTTTTTTTTATAATTAGTATTTTATTAACAAAAGTTGCTCAGATGTTTTTTGTTTAGTTTTCCATTTCCTTTTTAATGTTCGCAGGGTATAGTCAGGAGATGAACTCTAAAAATAAAAATATTGATTAGTTCCATGAAACTTACTTGATAACAATTATTATTGCTGAGTATGAATTGATTATCTATTCATCATCATCAACAGATTAGGAGCATGTATCTTTGTTTGAGATGAAAACTACTGAACATTCTTATGTGAATGATGAGATTTCTTACAGTCTTAACTGCTCCAGGTGTATTTTGAGTATTTAAAGCACTTGAATCTTTTTTCACCACCGAAGATACAGATGTTGCTTGCTGTAATACTTGTTAAAATACATTAATATGTATATTTATTTGTAGAGAAAAATAGTGATCATATTTTTGTGAATGAAGAGATTACTTACAATCTTAACTGTTCCTGGTGAATTTTGAGTATTTAAAACACTCAAACCTTTTTTCACCATTGATGACACAGATGTGCTTGCTGTGCAACTGATAACATCAGATTCATTCTGGTAAAAAATAAAATGTATATAAACATTAAAAATAATTATGAGACAAATTTAATGTGTGTAAAATTTCATTACTTACACAATCTGTAATTGGGCTTTGATGACACATGATTTCACAATTTTCCACTTCTATCGGCTGAACAATATTGGGATGTGCAAAATCTGTAAGGTGATAGATATTTTCTTTAAGAATATACTTTATAAATAAATAGCGAATTGTTTTGAACTGTGATTGAGGATGGACAAACAACTTAAGCATAAACTGAGTAACCCTACGGGTTACTCAGTTTATTCTTAAATTGTATATTAATTGTTAAGAAATCATTAAGTTATTTTTAACTGAATACACCATATAATATTACACATAATATTACCATATTAGGAACAGCGTCAGGATTGAGATATGTTCTATTCCCTTTCTTCCATAGTAGTTTTTTTATCAAAGTGTTCACTACATATTTTTGAACTAGGTTTTGGGATCCAATCTGTTCTTCTGGTAGCCGCAATCCTCAAACTACTCAGCTCAGGATCACCAAGAAATCTAAAAATGACAATACAAGATACCCTTAAATTGACAATTAAGAATATTGCCTTATTTTAGGGAAATTTTCTACCAAAAAACTAGCAGTACTGACTTGAGAGGTTATGTTAACAAAAATATTTAAAATCTCATGTATTTATCAAAAACATGATGAGTCTTGATATCATTTATTAAAAACAAACTAAAATTAGGATGTTTAACTATGATAAATAAGTAAAATAGTCGGGCATAATGTCTACTTACGATTGAAAAGACAACCCACTAATTTTTCTCGCACTATCACTTTTACATCCTTTTATGCTGCACCGCACCATTTTCTAAAGATGCACTCTGTACATAACCACCTTCAGGCACATAAATAGCACAAAACAGTTATTCGTATTTGAAGAAACAAACCAAAAACGTAATAATTAGTTTGTCACCCGTAAGAAATGTCAAAGTTTGTTTAGCAACTGAGTTCTTCTTCTTCTTCTTTGTGAATGGCATTAAGGCTAGTGTTGCCATTTGCCATATGCAAGTTTAGCAGATTAGTAATTTTGTATTTTGTCAATTTTTCTTTTTATTGGACAGGTGGTTAAAAAGGCAGGAAAACGGATATTTACAAAATTATGTAACGGAAAGGGATTTGGAAAGGAATCAGATGAATAGGTATAGAAATGGGTGTACAATGTGAGATGAAACAATGGGATGAGTAAGAATATTAATATAAACAGTATAAGATAGGAAGAATAGGTTATGCTATAAAATATGTAAATAATTAAATCTTGATATCATTTTTCCTTATGAATAATGCTAAAAGTTTATAAATATCTGGATTATTGTTATATAAAAGGATGGAAATAGAAGTAGGAAAAGGAACGTTCAGTTTGATTAGAGATTCTAGGAATAAATCTCTTTCAAAACGTGGGCAAACAAAGAATATGTGATTTATATCACCCTCAATGTAACCACATTCACAACCAGGGTCGGTGATTATTCCAAATCTAGCTAGACGCTCGGGCGTACAAACATGCCCAAGACGCATACGAATTAGGATGGATGTGACTGTCTTACTAAACCTTAGTTTTGCAAACCAAGGTTTATTAAGCACAGATGGTTGAATAGTTCTGTAATATTTTGCAATTGTAGTACCACCCTCTGTCCACAGCTTAGTCCAAGATAAATGAAGCTCTGTCTTAGACAGACTCACTAAATCAAGACTAAAGTTCTTATAAAAGTCAATGTCGCCACACCGAACAGCATCCCGGGCAATATGGTCAGCAAATTCGTTACCAGTCACACCACAATGGCTAGGTACCCAAGCGAATGATACCGAATAACCTTTGGCTGAACATTGTAACAGTAAAGTACGTATTTTGAATATTAATGGATACATTTTGAGTTTAAAGGGAAATTTTTCTAAAGCATACAACGCACTCAATGAATCAGTAAAGACTACAGTTTTATTTAACTTTGCTAAAAGGATGAATTCAACTGCTTTAAAAAGTCCAAGACATTCTCCAGTGAAAACGGAGGTCTGAGGAGGAAGTCGGATTTTTTGTTGGATCTTATAATTACTGTGATAAACACCAACACCAACATCAAGTAGATCGCTTTTAGATGCATCAGTGAATATTTTGTGCCAACCATACCAATATTCATCAACAGCCATATTAAAACAATGATTGGCATTTGCCTTATCTATTTTAAGGTTAAACGTGATGTTAGGCATCAGTGTTAAAGAAGCATATTCTGAACTATACAATGGGAGAATTGGGCATTCATACGTTGAAACACCCATATTCAAGTATTTGTTATAGGTTTTAATCAAAGGCGGCAAAGATTTATTATTCCAATATGCTGATGATGTTATTTTGCTGGACAAGAGTTCAATTTTCTGTATAACTATATTATTATTATTTAATTGAGTCGATTTGTATAAGAACCTGTCCGCTAGAAATTGCCTCCGTAAATGTAAAGGAGGGTCATTACACTCCACCTGTAATCCACATACTGGACTTGATCTCATAGCACCACTAATGATTCTTAATGCCTTAGCTTGTATGCTATCTAACTTCTTGTAATTTGCAACATTACAAGGTTCTAGTAGGAATATACCATAGTCTAAAATACTACGTACAAGAGCGATATACAGTAGCCTCAAAGAAACAGGGTGACTACCCCACCAGACTCCAG
The DNA here is from genome assembly GCA_955850985.1 of Elophila nymphaeata. Classification (NCBI taxonomy): domain Eukaryota; kingdom Metazoa; phylum Arthropoda; class Insecta; order Lepidoptera; family Crambidae; genus Elophila; species Elophila nymphaeata. The sequence continues at coordinate 5,270,540 of OY039093.1, forward strand.
CTAGACATCTCAAAATATTAAGGCTGCGCTCACATTTTTTAAGAACGTATTCACAGTGTGAGTTACCAGTAAGTTTCGAGTCAAGGATTATTCCCAAATATTTAGCTTCCTGCTTTTGTGGAAGACAATTTTGACCAAAGTTAATGTGTAATGTATTCTGTGAACGCATTCTTGTAAATAAAACAACTGAGGTTTTAGAAATCGATAAATCTAAACCGTTCCTGTCAAGCCAGGTCTTAAAAATACTTAAAGAATGATTTAAAGTGTTTGAAATATGGGATATCGAATTACTTAAAGAATACAATACAACATCATCAGCATATTGAATAATAGCACATGAGTTGTCGAGAGAGCTTTCAAGATCAAAGGTATACAAGTTATAAAGTAACGGACTTAATACAGAACCTTGAGGCAAGCCTTTGCAGATACGTCTTTGTATCATAGTATCTTCAACAGAAAGCATCAAATACCTCTCCGAAAATAAATTAATAATAAAATTACAAAGCATAATTGGAATTTTTAAAATGCCTAACTTTTCTCGCAGCAACTTTATGTTAACATTGTCATAGGCCGATTTTATATCAATGAAAACAGCGCCAACTGACGCATTATCGGAAAAAGCTATTCGAATATCGGAGACTAGAATGGAAATGCAATCATAAGTACTTTTACCGCGTCTAAAACCAAACTGACTTTTCGAAAGGAGGCCCTTGCTTTCAACGTACCATTCCAAACGATTTTTAACTAAGTGTTCGGCAATCTTTAATAAAACAGTAGAAAGAACAATCGGTCTGTAGGAATTTACATCTGATGGCAGTTTATTCGGTTTTAGAATGGGCAACACTATTTGCTGTCTCCATGCTGACGGAATATTACCTGTCAACATGACATTGTTTATCAAATTTAAATAATAACCTAGAAGTTTATCCCCAAGGTTCGTAATGAATGAATATGGAATGCCATCTATACCCGGAGCAGAATCTACTAAGTGATTTAGGATTCCTTTCAATTCTGATAGTGAAAATGGTAGATTTAAACCCGAATTATCGACAGGAAGAGGAGAAAGTGAGACCGACTCAGCGACCGATAACGGCACTAAATTACTCATAAATTTGTGAGCCATGTTTAAGGAAAGACTGCAAGAGGAAGGCTGAACAAAGGCTGAACGGAACCTTCGAATATTACTCCACACTAATGAAGGAGGAGTCTGTGGGGAAATTGAATTACAAAACCTTTTCCAAGCTTCACTCTTTTTCTTCTTCAGAAAGGTTTTAACTTCTGAAGTGATTCTAATGAGGATATTAAAGTTTTGTAAAGTCATATCTGCACGATACTGCCGTTCAGCATTCTTCCTCCGAGCTATCTCTGCAGTACAGTCCTTGTCCCACCAAGGCGGGGAAGGGATTGAATAACAAGATGTTTTTTTTAATGGAAATAGTTCATCAGCTACACCAATCAGGCATTTAGAAAAAGCTTCAGAACATTTTTGTTCATTACCATTCCCAATAATTGGCAGTGTTGAAAATCTATCCTCCAATTTATGTTTAAACAACTTCCAATCAACATTTTGTAATTTATATTTTAAGCAAGTTTTCTTCTTTAAATTTAGTTTAGTAATAAAAGGAAATGTTATAATTATTGGGAAATGATCACTTCCATATGTAGAATTAAGTGTACGCCATAATAGAGACAGAGCAAGACTTGGAGTACAAATAGAGAGGTCAACAGCACTAACACATTCATTGGGATTAGTTAGACGTGTAGCAGCACCAGTATTTAATAAACATAAGTTGTTACGATCTAAAATGTCAAGTAAATGTTCACCATAGCTGTTTGTAAATGAACTACCCCAGGATTGGTGATGACTGTTGAAGTCACCAAGAATCAAAAAAGGTTTAGGAAAGCGGCATATAATATTATTTATTTCACTAAGTATAAAAATAGATGGATGAGGCACATAAATTGAAACAAAACAAATATTATTGATAATAGCTCCTACTATACAATAATCATTACTTGAGGGTAATGAAAAGATATTATATTGATAAGTATTTTTAATCAAAAGAGCCACACCTCCGTGGCCATCTGGTCTATCTTGTCTTAGACAAAAATAACCAGAAATCTTAAAATTAAAACCTGGTTTAAGCCAGGTTTCTGTTGTATTTTAATAAAACATTTATTAATTTTCATAAGATCGACTTTAATCAATTAGCACAGGAACCAAGAGAGAGAATGTATTTCTTTTTAACAAACATCTTGAATCACAAGGCAAACGTATCTAGTCATACAGCCATATACAATATGCAACATCTCCCCTCTTTTCAGTATTTATAAACATGACATAGATTTTCAAAGATAATTTGTTACATAACAATAACTCAAACTCAAAACAGAACACTTACAAAACATATTCATTTTTAAACAATATTAATTATTTAATTAATCAGTTACAATATAATTTTAAGTATTAGCAAGCTACACTAACAATAATCAGCTAAATGTTGTGGTCTTCTAATTTCTCTACCACTTCTAGTTGTGTACTTACTATTTGATTCTATAGTTTCAGAATTATTTTGAACATTTGAATTATTTTGACAACTTATATTATTTGATACAATCACATTCTTCTCAAAATTATTATTATTAATTACATTATTATCCTGACTTTCCTCATAATTCCTACTTTTATCATAATATTTTCCATTTGGTACCAAATCTCTTCTATTTCTTACAATTAATCCTCCTTCTTCAGTTTTTACAATATAAGACCTTGGAGCTTGTCCTTGTCCTACCACTATACCACTCTTATGTGGGCCTGAATTGTTCTCACCCTTAATTTTAACAACTTTCCCACTATCTATATATGGTAATTTTCTTGTATGTTTATTATAATATTCCTCTTGTACAATTTGTTTCCTTTGCAATTCTTGTCTATAGTTACTATTATTATTTTGAAATATATTACTTTCAATTTTAGGTAATGTACTAGTTACAATTCTATTAAACAATAGTTCAGCAGGAGATTTTCCTTGATCTGATACCGGAGTATTCCTATATATCAATAAACCCATATAAATGTCTTTGTTTTCATCAATTAATTTTTTCAAAATTCTTTTAATTGTTTGTATGTGCCTTTCTGCTAATCCATTACTTTGATGGTGTTTGGGACTTGTTATCTTATGTATAAAACACCACTTATTTACAAATTGTTTAAATTCAAAACTAGAAAATTGAGAACCTGAATCACTATATAATATTTGAGGAATGCCATGTCTTGCAAATATTTCTTTCAAACTATTAATTGTACATTTTGCTGTTAGATCATATAATTTTTTAATTTCTACATATTTACTGTAAGAATCAACAACTAGTATATAAGGATTTCCTCTTAAAAAAAATATATCACAAGCTAAAATTTGCCAAGCCTTGTCGGGAATTTCTTTACAAATCATAGGTTCACTTCGATTTTTACACTGATATTTCTTACAAGTATCACAATTCAAAATCAAATCTTCGATTTCTTTGTTCATGTTTGGCCAATAAACTGATTCTCGAGCAAGTCCTTTACACTTTGCTATACCTAAGTGAGCATAATGAATTCTTGATAACATATCTGATCTTAACGCTTTGGGTATTACAATTTGAGTTCCCTTTAAAATGATACCATTATATTCACTTAAGTCCTCTTTATAAGAAAAATAACACTTTGCCATTGTATCTACTTCAAATTTATTACTTGGCCAACCATTTTGAATGTAATATAATACTGACTTTAATTCTGTATCCTTCTTAGTTTCTTCTATAATTAATTTCATTTTATGATCACTCACATCAAACTTAGTAAAAATCATTGCTACATAAGCTTCAATTTCTTTCTCATAGTCATTACAAATATTATTACTGAGAGAAGACCTACTTAAATGATCAGCTATTAGTAATTCTTTTCCTGGTTTGTACACAACTTTAAAATCATATGAATGTAAAGCTAGTTTTAGTCTTTGCAACCTAGGGGGACACTTATTCATAGGTTTCATAAAAATGGAAACAAGAGGTTTATGGTCTGATTCAACTGTAAAAGTTTGACCGTACAAATATTGATAAAACTTTTTACACCCAAATAGTATAGCTAGACTTTCCTTCTCAATTTGACTATATAATTGTTCTGTTTGTGTCAACGACCTTGAAGCATATGCAATTGGTTTATTTTCTTGCAGTAATACAGCACCTAAGCCATCCTTAGAAGCATCTACACTAAGTACAATAGGTTTGTTTACATCAAAGTATGATAACACCGGGGGTTCACTTAACACTTGTTTCAACTTATTATAAGTATTTTGATGTTCTTTATTCCACATAAAAGATACATCCTTTTTTAGTAACTGCCTTAACGGTGATGTAATATTTGAATAATTATTTATAAATTTTGACACATAGTTGGTCATACCTAGAAATCTCATTAACTCTTTTTTATCCTGAGGTTCTTTTAATTTCTTAATAGTCTCTATTCTATCTGAATCAACTTCTATACCTTTTCCTGATATTATATGTCCTAAATACCTAACTTTATCTACTTTTATTTGACACTTTTCCTTATTTAATTTTATGTTATATTCTCTGGCTCTATCAAGTACTCTTTTTAATAATCTATCATGATTTTCAGCTGTATCTGAATATAATAAAATGTCATCGATAAAAATAACAACTCCATCTATGTCTGAAAAGATCTGAGTGAATAATTTATGAAAAACTTCAGCACTAGAGTTTAAACCGTAAGGTAAACGATTAAACATGTACCTTCCATAAGGTGTATTAAATGTTGTGAGCTCTCTAGACTCTGAACTTAGAACCACATGCCAAAAACCTTTATGGGCATCTAACGTACTGAATATTTTAGCATCTTTTAATTTATAAGTAATTTCTTCTAATTTAGGAAGCATATAATGTTCTCTTAAAATTTGTTTATTTAAATGTTGAGGGTCGAGACATACCCTAATGTCACCATTTGGCTTTGCCGCTATAACTAATGAATTTACATACTCTGTAGGCTCTACTACTTTACTGATAATATCATTCTTTTCCATTAACTCAAGTTCCTTTTTTAACTTGGGCATTAATTTAAATGGGACATGTCGACACGGTTCAACTTTACCTTCAGCATCATTTTTTAATTTAATTTTATATTCATGATCTTTTATCTTGCCAAATCCACTAAATAAATCTTTATATTGTGATAAAATATTGTTTTCTATATTAATTTTTGAAATTTTACTTATTAAATTTAATTCTATAATTGTTGGCAACCCTAAAACTGATTCACAATCATTTTCACATATTTGATATTCAATATCAACAATTCTGTTACCAATTTGACATTTCTCATTAATTTTACCAATTGTTTTTATAATAGAACCATCATAATTACTTAATTTCAATTTAGATTGTAAAATATTATTTATTCTTAAATTTTTACATATCTTCGCCGACATAACATTGCACTGAGCACCAGTATCAAGTTTTACTAAAATTGTTTTATTTATATTTATGAATTTTACATTTTCTTGCCACATATATTTTTGAGAAACACTATCAATTTTTACAAGACCCATGGACATTTTATCTAAATTTAAACTATCATTATTTTCTACACAATCAACATTTATATTTTTAATGTCCTTTTGTTTACTTTTACACATAGATTGAAAATGACCATACCTGCTACACTTAATGCACTTCTTATTATATGCTGGGCACTTTATTTTGGGATGCTGGCCACCACACCTTGAACATGTGAATGTCGTACCTCTTCGGTATTCATTTTGATTTTTATTATTATTGCTCCTTCTTTCTGGTTCCACTTTTTGTGGCAAACTTTTCTTGTACACAGGATGAACTCCAACTGATTCGGATATCTGGAATCTTTGTGTTTGCTCACTTACTATCTCAGCTGATTTGCAAATCATGATACATTTTTCTAATGTTAAATCCGTTTCTCTTAGTAATCTATCTCGGAGTCTGCTGTCCACGATCCCTGCTACCATTCGGTCTCTTATTAATCGATTCTTTATTTCACCAAAATTACACTCTGAAGCCAACTTCTTTAGTTCAGTGACATATGAGTCAATTTTTTCTCCATCTTGTTGATTTCTTGTAAAGAAAATATGAGAATTGAAACATTCATTCTGAATTGGTATGAAGTATTTGTTAAATTGCTCGATAACTTTTTCATATTTATTTTCTTCACCTTCTATGAAATTAAATGTGTTGTATATTTCCACACACTGCTCGCCCATACAATGTAACAAAACAGCTACTTGGGTTTCCTCATCTTTTCTGTATCCACCAGAAGCCTTATGGTATAACTGGAACAATTGTAGCCATTTTTTATACCCTTCTGCCGACAATGTTGTTAGGGGTTGTGGGGGTTTCAATCCAACAACACCACTGTTTTCCATTTTGCTTTTCTTTCCACAACAGGTTTCTCTACAATATTTAGTAGTTTCCACGCAGCGCCATGTTGTATTTTAATAAAACATTTATTAATTTTCATAAGATCGACTTTAATCAATTAGCACAGGAACCAAGAGAGAGAATGTATTTCTTTTTAACAAACATCTTGAATCACAAGGCAAACGTATCTAGTCATACAGCCATATACAATATGCAACAGTTTCCGAAAGGGATATTATAAAAGGATTATATTTGTTAATTAAATGTATAAGATCTGTTTTTTTATTATTAATGCTCCTACAATTCCATTGAACCACTTTGGCCAACTGGTCCATTGTGGTGACTGAGGTTTTCTATAGCTTTAAGCAAAGGGGCAACGTCGGACGGTCCATAATTATTGTTTTGTGTTAGAAAATTAATAAGAGAAACAATCATATCTGTGACTGTTATATTTTGAGAGCTATTTTTATTGTGAGTAATAAGAGTGCCATTACCACTGCTACTAGGCATGTCATAGTCTCTAATTATATTATTATGCTCCGTTTGATTGTAACCTTTATTAAGGTGGCCAGATGAAAATTGCTTAGGTTGAATGTATACCGTTTTTTTATAAGAGCGATCATTATTGTGAGTATATGTATTTGATGGTGATGATGCAAAACTTATAGTGGGTTTGGAAGGTTTAGACACTAGTACATCTGAATAAGATTTTCCAACTGAAGGGTGCAGCTTAGCTGCTTCGAAATAAGAAATATTATTATTTGACATAGAAATTTTAATACTTCTCTGTCTTTCGTACTCTGGACAAGAACGTTTAATCGCCAAATGGAGACCATTGCAGTTACAGCAATTTGCATTTACTTCCTCAACAGAGCATCCGTCACCCGAGTGCTCCTGTCCGCACTTATAACAACGTGGCTTTGATCGGCATTGTAATTTAGTGTGTCCAAAGCGACAACAGTTGTAACATTGTACAGTTGGGAAGATGTAACGGTCAACTGACAAAGCATTGTAACAAAGGAATACTTTAGACGGGAGCATCTGGCCATCAAAAGTAACAACAATCGACTGAGTAGGCTTCCATGTCACAGTACCATCTACTAAAACCTTATAATTTAGGCGCCTAATTTTAATAATTTCGCCACAACCTGAAGGCAGAGAAATTTGTTCTTTAATTTCATCCGGTGACCAGTCTGGAGGAACTCCACGAACAAGTCCCATACGGGTAACATTGAAAGTCGGAATAAAAGCTTTATACTTATTATCTACTAACTTTTGGTCATTAATGAAATTATTTGCCAGCTCTAATTTAGAAAACGATAACGTTATTCTATTCCGTCCTATTTTCTTAACACTTCCGTCAACTATATTGTAGAAACCATTTTTCTTGAGGAAATTACCAAAATGTACGGGATGTAACGAAGTAGCGTCATTAAAGGAAGTTTGCTCACGTTGCACATGTACGACATAAGGTGGTAGATCATTACTATTGTACAATTTCCGACCGGAAAAATTAGCAGATGGAGGTTGTGATAAATCACTCTTATTTGTAGGCTCTGGTGGAGGTAAAAGTGAAGGATTTATATGTTTAACTGTTTCATTTGTATTACAATTAACATCTTCACTAGAATTTTCTGTATGGTCAGTACATAAACATCCCGCACTTTTTCCCGCCATTTTTTTCTTATGTTTTTTCCTGCAGTGTTTGTTCGATTTTCCCCTTTTCCTACTCTGAGTAGCAACTGTAGACCACTCAGTCTGATCAGTGTCAACGCTAGAGTCATCTTGGCTCATGATAGTAATATTCTGACCAACTGAGGGAATCGATCCACCTGGGTCAGGTGGATCGTTCATGATGATGCATGAGTAATGAAATTAAATAATACTTACGTCGGATGAAGACAAATATATACAAATATACAAACACTTACTAAATATATACAATAATACTAATCAACTGATTCACAAAAATAATTAATTAAAGTAAAGAAACAATTATAGCAAAAAAAGACTCCCGCCTGCTTCAACGTTTCCCGCCCTTTTTTAGCAACTGAGTTGCTGGCCTTGAAAAAACCGGCCACGCAGTGAGGGACAAAAAATGATTCTCTTTGTCTCTTTTTTTCATCAGCCACGCGTATATGAGCATCCTTTTCTAGTGTAAGTGAAATAAAGAATGTCCAGCAGTCTATAGTTTTCTCTGTCTACGGACATCAAAATATAAGGTTTCTATCAACCTTTGAGTCGTTTCCGGTATACGAGAAAGTCAAGGGGAGACCACTCCCGATTTTTGGTCTCGCCCAAGTCGATTCGTGGCCAATCTATAGACGTCAGTAATTTTAAATCTATGCTCAAAACTAACTCGTATTATAGGGCGGGAGCCACCCGGCAACCGCCTGACCAGTAGGCCTACTATTCGCTAACTTTTTTTGACAGTTGAAAGTGATCATCACTGAGTGAACTACATATTCATTGCTGTTTTACACGACACGCTATTATGGCACTTGTCGTGTAAAAACAGCAATGGATGTGTAATTCACTCAGTGATGATCACTTTCAACTGTCAAAAAAAGTTAGGGAATAGGCCTACAGGGGGGCTATTCGCTAACTTTTTTTGACAGTTGAAAGTGATCATCACTGAGTGAATTAAATATTCATTGCTGTTTTACACGACACGCTGTTATAGCACTTGTCGTGTAAAAACAGCAATGGATATGTAATTCACTCAGTGATCATCACTTTCAACTGTCAAAAAAAGATAGCGAATAGGCCTACAGCAGCGCCTCATCGTCGGTGTCCACTCGTCGAAGCCGTGGTCCAATCTTTGAAGTGGGCCGATCGAGAACTGCCTGTGCTGTTGGAGCAGGTAGGTATGTACACTTCATACTTTGTATGTAACATAGAGTCACGAGCAATAGTATGTATCCACTTTTGCCATTTCAAAACCTTTATTTCCTAGGTAATAAGAGTCAAATGTGGATACTTGTTAGCGCTCGTGACTGTACATACCTACAAGCTTTCCCTGTCCAAACAGATTATGATTATTTAAATAAAAAAATAAATTATTGTTAAATAAAAAAAACCCGCCTTCAAAACTAAAAAAGAAGAAATAAAAATTCTATTTATAAAAATCTAAATGTTTTTTTGAGGTCGGTCCCAAATACAAGTAACAACGTTTAATCCAAATATTGAGGTTGGCACCGACCTCAAAAAAAACATTTAGATTTTTATAAACAGATTTTTTATTTCTTCGTTTTTAGTTTTGAAGGCGGTTTTTTTTTATTTAAAAATAATTTTATTTTTGCTTTTTAGTGTTTTAAGTATGTAAATTTTCAGGAAACGATCTCGAGATCTTTTAGACACACAAGTGATAAGATTACGATATCATCGATGTCAATTAAATAGGCATTATTAGGGATAATTTTAAAACTACTCGTCAGATGTCGATTAAATTTGAATGGGACCAAATGACAAGCACCTGCTTCCAAAGGTCGAAAGAATCTTCAAAATCGGTACACCCAGTAAAGGTGACAAACATTTAAAAAAAATCCTCCTCCTTTTTGAAGTCGGTTGAAAACAAAAAGAATGACTAGAAAAAATCAAAAATACACTGAATTAAATCGATTTGCCGCAGGCGGGAACCGAACTTTGAATGTTTCTGTTTCTTACCCGTCTCTCTCTCTAACTCTCCGCAATAGTAATATGATGACGTACGTACGTCACATGATCACGTGACTGTCTATAATACGCGTAGACAGTAATTCGTGTGCTCTAAGTAAAATATAAGCTCCTTGGCTCTAAAGGTTAGAATGGGCCAAATAGAAAGTATAAACGGTTTCAAGGATCAAGGACATTTTTTTTTGTTTTCATGTTTTATTGTTAGTGTGACTTCCAATTTTACCCTCAGTTTTACTTACTTTCTTAGTTCATAGGTAAAATATAAGCTTCATATCGTAGTTCGTAGTTATTTTCTTTATGACCAAGTGGAGAGCTGATGTCAAATGCCAAGATTTAGCCACAAACCTATCAACTGATGCTGCTCATGAAAAAAGTTAAAAGTTGTGGATAACATTAGTAGGAATTTATGGAAGGGGAATAAACTTGCGTCATTAATAAATAAAGAACATCAAGTAATGAACAATTCATTTATTAAAAATATTAACAATTCTTAAAAATAATATCTTCATAACATTTTGATAGTGTTTACCAATGATATTATAGTATTAGATAAGTTATACGGTCACAAAACAGGAAAAAAATATGATCCAAAATGCAGAAGCAACACACATGTTCACTTCTATTATTTTACTTATATTTAACTACATTGGCAAAAATTGAAAAGGGATGGCAAAATTAATCCAATAGGAATAAAAAAAATGTGTGTGTCAGCTCCGACGCACGACTGGAGTTTACTCCGAGACAGGTGAGATGGCGCACCTGCTGTCATCCGTGTTTTGACAATTAGAAAGTTGCGCGACATAGGATGCGCACCAAAAACGTAACGAGGTCATTCATCGATAGATTTTACTCCTCACATTTTTCTCATACCGGGCCCCTTAAATAAGGAGTAAACTCCAAAAAGACAACTAGTGTTTGTCATTGCGTGATATTACCATATCAACACTAAGGCTAACAGCACGAAGATAGTAAAATATCTTCTTCTTGGCTAACAGGCAACACATGTTGTCTGTTTTGATGTGTAATTTCCCCTAAGACGTAGTTATCTACCTCTTTTTAAATTATAATATCATTGGTGATTACGAACGTGATTAAGCCATGACTGTGTAGATACAGGTACTATCACGAGCGCACATATTGCATATGCCCCGCCTACCTATTCATTCATGGATTAAAGAATAACATGGGCGATGCGGCAGCCTCTCGCGCGCTAAGGCTTGCGTCCACTAGACGCGTCGAGCCTAGTCGAATCGAATCGTAGAAGTCCCTTCCTATATAACGGATGTAAAAGACATGAACAGTCAATCGAATACCATGTATTCTGCTCACCATCATAACATTTTTCTTTCTTTAGACTATACCTGGGAAATTGATAGTTACGATTTTATTGAAGGTCAAAGTCATAATTTTTTTTTAATTTTTTTATGAAAACATAGTCTAAACATTATTTCTTAATTATTGTCCAAAGAAACATTATTTTTTTTTTAGTATTTCATAACAAAAGATGGCTTCAAAACGTTAGCGTTCAATGTAGCTCCCTCGATGTGCACGGACACAAACGAACGGGGCCGACGTCTGGCGAAAATATCAAGGTTTTGCGAGTTGCGTGCGAGTTGAGCGCTTTACGTTGCGCAGTACAATTTGCAATATATTTTAACACCAAAAAATAAAAATCATTTTATTTTGATGTATAGAATAGATGGTTCTCGTTTGACTGTTCCATGTCTTTTACATCCTGTATTTACTATGAAACGCTCACGTCCCAAAAAGTAGGTCACAAAATGTAAATGTTAAAATTAGGTAATGAAAATTTCAACACGATTCTCCGTCCTCAACAGTTAATATAACGTTATTCTGGATCGAGTTAGGGCAGATTCACATCGGGAAAGCAATGGCCGGTAGCGACGCGACGCACGTGGCGGTCGAAATGATTTTAATCTGTATCTACTTACTGAAAAATCCAGTATCGCTTTTAAAACTCGGAACGTGTATTCCCACTAGACCCAGTGGAATAGTCCCATGGTGGGACTACTAGTATTATTTTCCCAGAGGTTCCACTGACTGGACTATTGGGATTTCAATTCCCGTGTGATACTCAGACGCATAAAACGCATAGTTTATAGTTATTTATAATATAGTTTCATTAATAAAAACTTCATTGTAACATTGTCACACTATTATACTGGGTGTAAAAGACATGAACAGTCAAACGAGAACCATGTATTCTATACATCAAAATAAGACATATTTAAAAAAAAAATTGCTGGGAAATGATTTTTATTTTTTGGTGTTAAAAAAAATTTCAAATTGTACCGCGCAATGTAAAGGGCTCAACTCGCACGCAACTCGCAAAACCGCGATAATTTTGCCAAACGGCGGCCCCGTTCGTTAGTGTCCGTTTGCATCGAGTGAGCTTACATTGAACGCTAACGTTTTGAAGCCATTTTTTGTTATGAAATACTGATAATGTTTCTTTAGACAATAATTAAGAAATAACGTATAGAATAAGTTTTCATGCAGAAATTAAAAAAAAAATATGACTTTGACCTTCAATAAAATCGTAACTATCAATTTCCCAGGTATAGTCTAAAGGAAGAAAAATTTTATGATGGTGAGCAGAATACATGGTTCATGTCTTTTACACCCCTTATATGTAACTCAACAAAGCATCAAATAATTGTCAACAGTCAACAGAACATGATACATCAAAAATTGTGTTGTAATCATTAATAATAATAATATGTGGGACATCGATTCAGCAATTGTTGTTCCGATAGTCATATCTGCCCATGGTCTGATAGCCAAGAGCCTCGATAAACACCTTAAGAGGCTCGCGTTAGGTGGTTGGATCAAGAGTCAAATGCAGAAGGCAGTACTTCAAGACACGGCCCGTTTAGTGAGAAGGTTACTGTCTCTGGATCCTTAACCACCGGTAGCCGGGACCCTGATCTTGCTGCCGATGGGGAACTGCATTTTTGTATTTTTAAATGTTATATTTTTTAGTGTTATACATTGTAAAAATTTAATATACATACATACATACATAGAGTCACGCCTTTCTCCCACAGGGGTAGGCAGAGATTACTTGTTTCCACTTGCTACGATCCTTGCATACCTCTTTCGCTTCATCTACTTTCATCACATTCTTCATGCATGCTCGGCGGTTACGCGTACTTCTAACCTGGCCCTTTTTCAAAACGTCTTCGATTTGATCGTTAAACGTTCGCCTAGGTCTACCTCGCCCCGCCTCTCCATTCACTTCTGATTCATAAATCCTTTTAGTCAATCTACTTTCATTCATCCTCTCCACGTGTCCGAACCATATGAGCATCCCTTTTTCAATTCTTGTCACTATGTCTTCTTTCACACCACACATCTCTCTTATCACGCTATTATACAACCTGTCACTCAATTTTACACCTGCCATGCTCCTCAAGGCTCTCATTTCTACTGCATTTATTCTACTTTCATGCCTTTTCTCCCATACCCAACTTTCACTTCCATACATTAGTGTTGGAACCAGCACACCGTTATGTACTGCCAGTCGTGCCTTGTCAGACAGCGTCTGACTGCTCATAAAAGCGTGCAAAGCTCCATTAACTGCGTTTCCCGCTTTCACTCGTTTTTCTATATCACTTTCACACTTCCCATCTCTCGTGAATACAGATCCCAAATATACAAACTCACGTACTTGCTCCAATTTTTCGCTCCCTATCATAATATCACACTCAGTCATGTCCTCGTCTCTTTCAAAAACCATTATCTTGGTCTTGCTTACGTTCACTTTCATTCCCTTATCATATAAAGCTTCATTCATTACACTTACCATCTCCTGCAATTCACTGGCCGATGATGCTAATAAGACCTGATCATCAGCGTACAGTAGGCATTTGACAAGTAAGTCATTCATTCGTAAACCGCAATCACTCTCTTTCAATCTTGTCAGACATTTATCCATGAATAAGTTAAACAGCCATGGAGACGCCACACATCCCTGTCTCACACCTTTTCCAATGTGAAACGATTCCGTGTATGCGCCGTTTATCCTAACACAAGCATTGGAACCCTCATAAAGAGCTTTCAATTCAATAAAATTTAATATTTAGAAGTATAATTTTGTATGTATTTTAAATTAAATTAAATGGAAATAATAATATGTTTTTCATCCCACCACCTCGGAAAGTGTAATTTTGCGCTTCGAAATCTGGCTGGAAAATTCTATTTTATTCGCTTGAGCGGCAAAGTAGATTTGAATTTAGAACATCACATATAATGAGTACTCAATATAATTGTAAATTCAAAACGTCATTAAACCTATTTAATGTAACCTCTATGGTGCCAAATTTATGATTAGAATGAAGATTATTTTGTCATTTCCTCGCTGAGGTGGGATGAAAAGTTACGTATTGCACTCGAGTGGAAAGATTTTTCACCTTGTGCTCGTTTGTTTCCCTCGCTGACGCTCAGGATTCTAATTTAGAATCACTCGCTGCGCTCGTGATTCAACTTTAGAATCCTTCGCTTGCTCGGTCATCCAAATCGAGCACGCGGTTAAAAAGGAACTTTCCACTCTTGTATAATAAATAACTATTTCATCCCACCACCTCGGAAAGTGTAATTTTGCGCTTCGAAATCTGGCTGGAAAATTCTATTTTATTCGCTTGAGCGGCAAAGTAGATTTGAATTTAGAACATCACATATAATGAGTACTCAATATAATTGTAAATTCAAAACGTCATTAAACCTATTTAATGTAACCTCTATGGTGCCAAATTTATGATTAGAACTTTTTAAATTGTGAAAAAATTCTTTTTCATTTTGTCATTTCCTCGCTGAGGTGGGATGAAAAGTTACGTATTGCACTCGAGTGGAAAGATTTTTCACCTTGTGCTCGTTTGTTTCCCTCGCTGACGCTCAGGATTCTAATTTAGAATCACTCGCTGCGCTCGTGATTCAACTTTAGAATCCTTCGCTTGCTCGGTCATCCAAATCGAGCACGCGGTTAAAAAGGAACTTTCCACTCTTGTATAATAAATAACTATTATTAGTAGGTACATGTGTTTCATTTCATAGTCCGTAAGTTGATACAAACATTTATTTTTAAGATTTTCAAAAATAAACAAAGTCAAGTCGACAAATTATTCTAAATTTTCCTGAATCTCTGGAAAAAAAAACCCAGTAGTGCCATCATGGGACTACTCCACGGGAGCTACTGGGAATACACGGCGACCGCACGTGGCCGCTCGATATAAGCGATACTGGTCTTTAAAGTATGTAGATAAAGTTTAAAATTATTTCACACTGAAACTTCTGTTCGCTGTTGGTCTCCACCATTCCGGTATGTATCGGTCCTAAGGGCGGCCACATTATTCGATCCGATATCAGGACAAGTAAAAATGTATGAAATATGTAAGGACCTACGTCCGACATCGTATCGGACAATGTGAAAGGCATATTTCATACATTTTACTTGGCTCCGATATCGTATTGGCTTTCAATACGTAGTACACTATAATACCCACTGGAAGGTTACCGCATGCAAAATAAAATATTGTTTGTAACTATGCCGTCTAGCTAGACTAGTCCATATCCACCTTTAAATAGTGCCTAAAATACATTTGGCGTGCACTCTCAAATGGCTCTTTAACTCCATCATAGTAACAAAATTCTTTTCGCAAAAATCGCAATAGTGTTGCCCGGTACCCGTGTGTCGCTGCTCATGTAATTTGAGCTCATGCCTCGTCACGAAAGCTTTATAACAATAGCTACATTTATTTTTCTTTTCCTTGCTATGGACTTTGCGTAAATGCGCCAAATAGTAAGCCCTCCAAGTGAAGGTCTTGCCGCATAATTCGCAAGTGCTTAGTCGTACTTTGTCCTTATGCTTCTCTAGAACATGCGCGTGTCTCTTACGTTCTGAGATACAGGATTCCGAACAGTAAATACATTTGAAGGAAGCCAACTTCTTATGGACCGTATCTAGGTGTTTTTGCATATACTTATCCAAGGAAAAAATTTTGCCGCACTCCTTGCAAGGATACCTTCCACTGCTATGGGTCTGAGTGTGGTATTTAAGCCTGGACTGCGCTAGGAAAGTGTCACCGCAGTCCGCACACATGTAGTTGCAGAAATGGGAATTCATATGGGAGTCCATAAGCGTGAAGTTGACGAGCTTTACGTCACACAGTGCGCAGCCCAAAAACTCACCCTTCACCTTCAGTCTGAATGGTATTAACTTTTTCCGGCATTGGTCTAGCACAATTTGGTGTTTATCTTCCAAATGTTGGAACATGTCCTCCCATTCTTTTATACTGACATTGCAAGCTGTGCACTGCAAATTGCGGATGTCTACTCTTAGGGCTTCGTTCGAGAAACTGGGTCTGAGAATCCTCTCTATGCAGTTCATCCACTCCGCCCCGTGACTTTCTGTGTGCAATCGTAAATCGTCGGGATCCTCGAAGGTGTCCTTGGTAATGTAGCAGTATGCGCAGTGGTACCTGCACCTTTTTATTTTGAAAGGCACAACGTTCGTGTACGTAAAAACCTGTTTCAGCTCTTGGACGAAGTTGAAGTGTTTCTCCTGACTGAAGTACCTCTCGAGTTCCTCAGGCGTTTCTGGAAATAAAGGTACGGGATTTATTTACGTGCGATGTTTGAATATTGTAAAACGAGGTCTGTAAAGTCGGTTTACGGACAGTAATTTTACGTGATAACGTTATTGTAAGAAACTTGAATAAAAAATAATTAATCGATTTCAAAAATATATTTTTCTCCTATATCAATTTTTTACGTCACTGCCAAATCCAAGTCAAACAATAATTCTCTTATAAAAGTCAGAAAGGAGTTCGTAACATTCCTCCCAGCACAACAAAAAAACTACTTCTGCGGTAAAATAATTATAAATGTCCATAAACTTACAATATCTACATAATATAACAAAATTACAAAAGGTGCAACACTAAATTAAGGTTTACTAAGTCCGTTTATTACCTTCAACAAATTTTTAAAGGTACCTACCAAACGAGTCAAGGGTCTCTTGAGGATGCCACCAACCGTTCGAATATCTGCTACGCGTGACACCCCGTCTCGACCTTCATAAAGTTTTGTCACTACACCTTTCGGCCAAACATTACGTGGCAGTGCAGGGTCCACCACTAAAACCAGCGACCCCTCCTTCAAATCAACATTCCTACCTCGACTCCCCCTAGGTAACAATGTAGGCAAATACTCACGTAACCACCTCGTCCAGAAACTATCAGCAAATCTTTGTGAGACTCGCCAGCCCTTTCGTGAAACTAACTCACAAGGTCCGAGCCACGGCACATCTGAAGACCTTCCAAGTAAAAAATGATTGGGAGTCAATGCCTCTGGATCTTCGGGTGACACTGAAACGTGAGTCAATGGTCGACAGTTTACTGTATGCTCAATTTCGGCTAACACTGTAAGGAGAACTTCTTCTTTTGGTGCTTGACTTCTTAATATCACTTTCAAAGACGTTTTCACCGACCTCACCATTCTCTCCCAACATCCTCCCATATGTGGCGCTAATGGTGGGTTGAATCGCCATTCTATCTTTTTGTTCGTCAAAAACCTAGAAATCTCATCTAGATCCAATTCCCTAAGTACCTTTTCCAACTCAACACTGGCTCCGCGGAAATTTGTGCCGTTATCCGAGTACATTACAGCGGGACATCCTCTGCGGCTCATCATTCTTCTCATCGCCATTATAGTCGAATCCGTCGTTAAACTTCCGGCCAATTCGATGTGTATTGCCCTTGTAGTCATACAAGTAAACAATGCACCATACCTCTTTTCATGTCTTCGACCTATTGTAACCATCATCGGACCAAAATAGTCTAATCCACAATGCGTAAATGGGCGACAATGATGAGCAAGTCTCGCCAATGGTAAATTTCCAGTCGGCGGTTCTAAAGGTTGGCTTCTACGGATTTTACAAAACTGACAGTTGTGCTGTACAAATCTTACTGTTGGTCTCAAGTGAATAATCCAATACTTTTGCCTCAGCTCATTAACAACTGTTTCAGTACTGCCATGAAACATCTTCGCGTGATAATACTTAGTCAATAGCCGCGTATACTGATGACGTCCGTCTAGAATTACAGGATCCAACATAGTTGTGTCAATGTTTTGAACCACATCAGCTCTCCCTCTTAATCTAAGGACATTATTAGCCAGATAAGGTTTCAAATTTTTCAGACGGCTTTCTTTCGAGAGAGAACAACTTGTTTCTAAATTAAATATATCTTGACCAAAACTGTCATGTTGACATTGTATAATCCAAAAATTCTCGGCACGTTGCAAATGGCTAGCATTCAACTGCACGAAGGTTTTAAGCTTTAGTCTCTCTATAAATACTAAAACATAAGCCGTCGATCGAATCAATCTCAGCCATTGAGAAAAACGATTAATTTCTGGCAATGAGTAATTGGTCCAGGTATGGGTAGCGAAAACCCTTTCTTCCTCTACAGGCAGAGTAGGTTGTATTCGGGGCCAGTCCGATTTATCATACTTGAGAAAATGCGGTCCAACAATCCACACTGATTCCGCATGTACTTTTGCCCGAGTCGCCTCATCCGCAACATTCAGGTTGCCAGGTAGCCATCGCCAGTCCGATCGATTCGTCAATTCGTTAATCTCTGATATTCGGTTGTCAATAAATGTATTGGTTTTGTGTGGCTTCTTTTGTATCCAATGCCAGACAGCTCGTGAGTCAGTCCAGAAGAAACGCCTACCAATAGATAAATCAAGCTCCTTTTCTATCATTACGCCTAATCGTGCACCCATTAGTGCAGATTGCAGTTCAAGTCGAGGCACCGTTGTCGATTTGAGTGGCGCTACTCTACTTTTTGAAACTACAAATGCAACTTCACCGTTCTCACGACGCAGATAAGCAACCGCAGCATAGGCTTGTTCTGAAGCATCTACGAAGATATGAAGTTGAAAGCAATCTATCTTACTAAACCCATAGCACCGTGGAATACCGAAATTTTGACAAGTCTTCAAATCTTGTAGCCAGGTAAACCAAACCTTCGCGAAGTTTTTACCTATTTCCTCGTCCCATTGTACACCGCTTCGCCAAACGTCCTGTAATAAAATTTTGCCCCGTATCATAAATGGGCTTAGAAAACCTAAGGGATCGAAGACTGACATAATCACTTTGAGCATCTCACGCTTTGTCGGCTTCTTCGTTCCGTCAGCTACATCCGAATTTATCTTTTTGAGACTCAGATCAAATCCGAAGACATCGGCTTTAGGTCTCCATATCATACCTAGCGTTCGTTGTGTACTCTCATTATCAAGAAGGTTTACCTTTTCGTTAGGTGACTCATCAGGTAAACAATCAGGTTTATTTGACACGAACCCTCGAATCTCGAATCCTCCACTAAGGTGAATCATAGAAACATCTTGAATTAACTGTTTCATCTCCTCTACTGTGTCAATGGAATCTAGATAATCATCAACATAATGTCGCTCTTTTATCGCTGTTACCGCTCTTGGATGTGTCTTAACGAACATATCCGCATTCCTGCGTAGAATATAAGTCGCTGTACAAGGGGAACATTTTGCTCCGAAAGTCATGGAAGTCATCTTGTACTTCTTAGGTGGTCGACGTCTATCTTGCCCGCGCCATAAAAACATTTGCGATTTTTGATCTTCCTTAATAATTTTGACTCTCAAGAACATTTCTCGAATATCTCCTGTAACTGCTACTGCTCGTTCTCTGAAACGCAACAGCACACCAACCAAAGAATTTAGTAAATCGGGTCCGGCCAATAACTCTGTATTTAATGAAATGCCTTTAACCTCCGCTCTGGCATCAAACACTAATCTAAGTTTTCCAGGCTTATTTGGATTTCTTACCCCAAAATGAGGTAAAAACCAAATCCTGTCTCCAGAAACATCTTCTTTTAATTCTTCTGCATAACCTCGCTCAAGCATCATATTAATCTGTTTTGTATAGTCTGTAGCAAAACTAGAGTCTTCATCCATCATTTTTTCTATAATCATTAAACGTTTCATTGCATTCTTACTATTATCTGGCATCTTTAAATCATCTGACCGCCATAACAGACCAGCTTCCCATTTATCCTCAAGCTTTTTTGATTTCGTATCAAGTATATCTAGTGCTCGCTTTTCATCCTGTGTACATAATAGGTTGGGGAAAAAGTTTCTTCGCATTTTTTAAGAAAATTCAAAACATTTTTTAATATAGTTTATTTACATTTAACTAAAGTATGTAGGTACCATTTTGTTCGATAACTTTTTGCCATCTTGTAGGTAGGGACATGATCCCATTGCTATAGAAATTTTGGGACTTCTGGTCAAAATACCGCGACAAGTGGTTTTGGCAGTCCTCTCGTGATGTTAACCTGACACTGCCTAAAGAATTCTGAAGAGACCGAAACAGGTGGAAATCTGAAGGTGCAAGGTCAGGACTATACGGCGGATGCATTAACACCTCCCAGCCAAACTCTCTTAATTTTTGCTGAGTGGCTAAAGATGTGTGAGGTCTAGCGTTATCATGATGAAAAACCACACCCCTTCTGTTGATTAATTCCGGCCGCTTTCTCTCAACTTCTTGCTTTAATCTCATCAGTTGTTCGCAGTAGAGTTCAGAATCGATGGTCCTGTCTGGTGGTAACAGCTCATAATGAATAATGCCCTTCCAATCCCACCACACACACAGCATCACCTTGTTGCGAGTGAACCCGGGTTTCGCCACAGTCTGTGAAGCATGACCGGCCTTTGACCACGACCTTTTTCGCACGTTCTTGTCGTACGTGATCCACTGTTCATCACCAGTTATCAGCTTCTTCAAAAATGGTTCGGTTTCATTACGTCGTAATAAAGAATCACAAATGAGTACACGGTTCATTAGGTTTCTTTCAGTGAGCTCGTGAGGTACCCAAATGTCGAGCTTTTTTGTGTACCCAGTTTTTTTCAAATGCGCCAAAACTGTTTTGTGGTCAATTCCCAATTCTTCAGCTACGTCGTAACTACTGACATGCCGATCTTGCTCCACTTTTTCAAAAATGGCATCCATTTTATCTGTAATAGGGCGACCAGAGCGACGTGCATCTTTGACATCAAAATTTCCGGATTGAAAACGCTTAAACCAAATTTGTGCTACTCTCACAGACACTGCACTAGGTCCATAAACATCGCAATTTTTTTTCGCGGCTTGCGTTGCATTTTTACCTTTTTTGTAGTAAAATTTTAAAATGTATCGAATTTCTTCATTAGATTCACTCATCTTGGCGGTACGAAAAACAAATGAAAATCACACATTTTCCTAATTTGAATTTGGAATTATGTTCTTTAAAATTTAAACTTTCAATGATACCAAAACCAGCCAGATACAAATAGTATAGCCAAAGAGATTTTATTACAAGTTTATACATACTATAATGCGAAAAGACTTTTTCCCCAACCTAATACATTACTTTTATTTTCATATTTTACACCGATACTGTCAATCCGAAAATAGTCCTTTACAAGTTCATGTAGCTCTTCGTCTGTTTTACTCTGACGTAGATGGTAGTTGAATTCGGGAATATCTTTAGTAATCGAAGAGACATACCCATGCAGGACCCATCCAATCAAAGTACGCGACGCCACCGGTTCATTCATTCGTCCTTGTCTTATCTCTCGACTTATTATTAAATGCCAATAGTCCTGGCCAATAAGCAGAGTGGGTTGTCCAACAAACGACTGTAAAGGAATATCATTTAAATGTGAGTATCGACATAAAACATCTTTATCAACGTTTTGGGTAGGTAATGATAAATTTTTTACCGTCCTTACTTTATTAAGTACATGAGATCCGTGTGAGGTACGTAGGGTAAGGGACACAATACGACTCTTAATTTTATTTTTGCCTCCGACTGCTCCTTGAAGATTGAGATCAGTCTGGGGTCCATCGGCGCCAATTTGATCTACAATACAGTTATCTACGAGACTAACAGTGGAACCTTCATCCAGCAAAGCAAACGTGTCCACAGAACCTGTAGGGCCTTCAACAGTGACAGGCAAAACTTTTAGGAAAACTCGTTTATTTTGCACCGCGTTAGCCCATGTATTAGCAGTTGTTTCAGGCATTGTGTCATTTGGAGATGTATCGGTTGGCCTATCATTATTATTTACCCAGTCGTATCTATGAAGTAGGTCATGGTGCCCTCTCTTACATACCTTACATTGTTTCTTGCTTCTGCAGCGCTCACGGCGATGTTTGGGGCTTAAGCACTTAAAACACAGCTTTTTACTACAAACCCACGTCCATCGCTCGCTGATCTCCGTAGCTCTGAAAGTCGCACAGTTATCTAGCATATGTCCATCTTTGTCACAGTATAAACAAGGCATTGGTTTGTCTTTTTGGGCTGAAACAACATTAATTGAATTACTATCGGTAACAGTTGTTAAAATAGTACGCCTGGCTGGAATAAACGTCTTAGTTTTTAGTGGTGGAACCTCTACTACCCCGGCCTGACATATGTTCTCTGCCTCTCGCATCAAATAATCGGCAAGAGCAGATAATCGAGGGTGGTGAGCATCCAAAGTAACACTAAAATCAACCCAACGATATACAAGGTTTTCCGTCAACTTGTTTACAATCTCAGTTATCAAATCGTGATTAAACAAATAGTCAACATTTGTTGCCTTAATAGCCGCTACACAGTTAGCTACCTTAGTCGCAAGTAAAATTAATTCAGTCCGAGAACCTGTCAATTTAGGTATTTTTCTAATTTCATTAATCAATTTAGATAAAACCAATTCAGGTCTACCGAAACGAAGCTCTAACGTTTTCATAATATCTGACGTTGACGTAACTGTTATCAGACGTGCAGCTACTGCCTCCCAAGCTTCTCCTTGTAAGCATCGTTGTAGACGAGCCACGTTTTCCTCATCCGAATAGCGGCCAACTCTTGTCGTTGTCTCGAACGTATGCTTAAAGCGTAACCACTCAATAGGATTTCCGGAAAACATTGGTAAATCTCTAGCTGACAAGCGACTCAGCATTTTATCACCAGGAGATGCGCAGTTTGCTGTCGAAGTTGACACCTTTATGGCTTCAGTGATGGCGTGTGTCAGGTTCGCTATGTCATTATACTTATCGGCTCTTACCAGACTGTCATCTTTGTCGGGTGCAGGAGCATGAACCGGAACACTGTTATCTATCCACTGTTGTACCTTAGATCTGCAGGTCGAAGCAACTTCCTGGTCACCGTCGTCATTTGCCTCGTCATCGTTCACGTTTAATTTAGCAGTTTCCTCCGCCAACTTCGCTTCAATTAGAGTACGTTCAGCCGCTAGTCTTTCCTCCTCTAACTGTCGCAGCCGCTCAATCCTCTCCTTGGCCAGCTCGGCTAACTCTCTCGCCGCACGTGCTTCTGCTAATCGTTTTAAAGAAGTTGTACTAGAGCTAGTATTATTCGTACGGGCTGACCTTAGCGATGAGGGCATCGATAATCTGTCGACATTTTCTTCTTTGTTCTGATCTTGCGATTTTTTTAATCTTTCACTTCTACGCAAGGTCTGATCCATATTTTCGGCAATCGAAGGACCACTAATGTAAGAAACTTGAATAAAAAATAATTAATCGATTTCAAAAATATATTTTTCTCCTATATCAATTTTTTACGTCACTGCCAAATCCAAGTCAAACAATAATTCTCTTATAAAAGTCAGAAAGGAGTTCGTAACAGTTATAAACAAGCCGAACGAAATGAAACGAAACGAAAGCCAAGCGAAACGAAAAAAAAGCCGAATCGTGCCTCTCTATCGCTTGTTCCGCGCTCTCGCTTGTACGCTCGGCGCAGGCGGAACGTGACAATGAGTCATGCTTTTTCGTGCGTGCAGCCGGCGTTCATCGATCTATAAGACGTTATCACGTCAAAAAACGAAAAATTACAATTTTTAAGTAACCCCCGATATAAATTGTAACGTTATGTCCTGTATGGGGTCGAAAAACCATAAGTGTGTGTCCAAGAAATGAGGCACCGACTACATGATTGTATTTTTATTGGTAAGTAGTAGGTGATGATAAAAGGTAATAAAAGGCACTAATTTTAGTGCCTTGATATTATTATACGAGGGTGGATTGAAAAGTTCTCGGCCTAGTCAATAAAATAAAGTACAATCCATACAAATTTATTTTTATTTTTCGACGTGATCTCCAGCTAACTCAATGCATTTCTTCCATCTGTTTTCTAAAGCGTCTATACCTGTTTTAAAAAAACATTCCTGAAGCTCTTCCAAATATTGACTAACTGCAGCTTTGACCTCTTCATTTGATGAAAATTTCTGGCCACCGAGTTGTTTTTTAAGGTTTGGAAACAGGTGAAAGTCCGAGGGAGCCAAACCAAGTGAATAAGCAGAGTGGGGCAACAATTCAAAACCACAATCGTGAATTGGAGCCATAGTCTCAACAGACGTGTGAACGTGAGCATTGTCCTGATGAAACAACACTGTTTTGCTCAGTTATCCTGGGCGTTTTTCTTTAATTTCTTCACGTAAACGGCGTAAAAGAGTGCAGTAGTACGCTGACTTAATGATTTCCCCATTCTGGAGGTAGTCCACCACGATGACGCCATTCGCATCCCAAAAGACGGATGCCATCACCTTTCCAGCTGAAAAAATTGCTTTCGCTTTTTTTGGGGTCGGTTCACCAGATTTTTCCATTGTTTGGTTTGTTGTTTCGATTCTAGAGTAAAGTGGTGAACCCAGGTTTCATCCATTGTTACAAACCTATTCACAAAATCTTGCCGATCAGTCTCAAACACCTCCAAGCAGTCTCGAGAAATCGTGAGTCGAATTCGCTTTTGTTCAACTGAAAGCAACCTGGGGACCCACCTAGCAGAAACCTTAGAAAATCCAAGTTCGTGCACAATGATGTTTTTTGTTCGTTCATATGAGATGCCCAAAGTCTCAGCAATATCCCTGATAGTCAATCTGCGGTTTTCCAATATGAAATCACACACTACCGATGTTTTCTCTAGTCGTAGACGTCAAAGGCCGGCCGGAGCGAGGGTCATCTTCGATGCTCTCTCGACCACGTTTGAATTCCGCAACCCACTTTTCCACAGTGCTATACGACGGGGCAGATTCCCCTAATGTGGTTGTCATGTCAATATGGATCTCTTGTGGTGTTAATTTTTTTTTACACAAATATTTGATGACCACGCTTTGTTAAATTTTCTACATTTTCCAAAAACGTTGCGTTTCGTCTCTCTCAACTCGCTCTTACTCAAAAACTACGAAACCCACACAGAAGAAATTCACCATCGTGATAGCCAAAAAACAAACGAATTCAAAGAGGCTAGTATCATATAAATACCATCACTATTTATATGTCAGGCCGAGAACTTTTCAATCCACCCTCGTAGATACGTATTTGTGTATGATTTATAGCTGTGTAATAAATATGAGTCCAGATTATCTATTAGGTATTTTTTCCCATAGGTTCCACTGACTATTGGGATTTCAATTTTGTTCCGTGTGATACTCAGACGCATCAAAACGCAAAGTTTATATATAGTCATATATAATACTAACTTCTGCCCGCGTGGACATTTTACCCCCTTATGGGTGGAATTTCTTTTCTTAGTGGCTGCCTAAACTGTATAAGGTATTTATGTGCAAAATTTCAAGTGTCTAGGTTCAGCGGTTTGGGCTGTGCGTTGATATCTCAGTCAACTAGGGGGCGTCCATAAATTACGTGTGGTGTTTAAGGGGGGGAAGGGGGTCTTGGCAAATATCACGCATTTTTTATTCTGATTGAATCAAAAAAAATATACTATTTTGGTCCATTTAATCCAAATTGCACATGCTTAAGATTTAATCTTAAGCGTAATCGTAATACGATTATGATCATTCACTAATTCGTTCGAAAGAAAATAATTTCATTCATACTTCGACGTTATACATGTATCTGCTTATACGTTATACAGCAATTTTTTTTCTTCTTTTTACAATAACAATCCAACGGGTTTACGTAAGAAACCCACATTTTAAAAAATCTCACATGAAATTGTGGGATGGGGGAAGGGGTTGACATCTGACCAGGGGGGAGGGCGGGACAGAAAATTAAAAAAAACACCTCACGTAATTGATGAAAGTCAAGACTTTCAATTTTATATACTGGGTGTAAAAGACATGAACAGTCAAACGAGAACCATGTATTCTATACATCAAAATAAGACATATTTCAAAAAAAATATTGCTGGGAAACTCTGGGAAATGATTTTTATTTTTAGGGTTCCGTACCTCAAAAGGAAAAAACGGAACCCTTATATTATAGGATCACTTTGTTGTCCGTCTGTCTGTCTGTCTGTCAAGACCCTTTATCTCAAGAACGCGTGGACGTATCAAGCTGAAATTCACATGAAATACTCAGGTCTATTGTCCCTTTAAGCTGTGAAAATATCAAACTTCTAAGCCAAGCCAATCAAAAGATACAGCCGATTATGTCGATATATTTAACAAATTTCCGACACTCGCAAAAGAATCAAAACCTACAGGATACTAGCCGTAAACTCAGAATCTTGAAATTTGGCATGAAGCATTGTCATATAATGCAAATACAGGAAAAATTGCAAATATCGCATTTTTTTAGTTATATATAATATAATAAAAATATTTTAATAAAATGAAACTTACTACCTTATTTCTTACGAACGAATAAAGGTATCAAATTGAAATTTATACCAAATACCTAGGTCTATTCTCCCTTCAAGCAGTGAAAAAATCAAACTTCTAAGTTAACGCGATCAAAAGATACAGCAGTTTATAAATTGTAAACCGCTACGTTTGTACGGCGGAACCCTCGGTGTGCGAGTCCGACTCGCACTTGGCCGGTCTTTTTTGGAATTAAAAAAAATTGCAAATTGTATCGCACAATGTAAAGGGCTCAACTCGCACGCAACTCGCAAAACCGCGATAATTTTGCCAGACGGCGGCCCCGTTCGTTAGTGTCCGTGCGCATCGAGTGAGCTACATTGAACGCTAACGTTTTGAAGCCATTTTTTGTTATGAAATACTAAAAAAAATGATAATGTTTCTTTGGACAATAATTAAGAAATAATGTTTAGAATACGTTTTCATAAAAAAATGAAAAAAAAATTTACTTTGACCTTCAATAAAATCGTAACTATCAATTTCCCAGGTACAGTCTAAAGGAAAAAAAATTTTATGATGGTGAGCAGAATACATGGTTTTCGTTTGACTGTTCATGTCTTTTACATCCTGTAGATAGTTTTATTAATAATGTGAATGTGTTCTGAGGAACTATTATGACATGCAAACAGCTTCCTTCTATCACCGCACCGCTCGCCATCGGCAGGGTATTCATCCTCACACACTGGAACCGAGTTGGTCACGTACTGTGCGTTTCAGAAAAAAAGTTCTTCCGCGTACGCTTCGGTTGTGGAATGAACTCCCTGTCGAGGTTTTCCCTAAGGACTACAACATGGGTGTCTTCAAGAAAGGTGTGAAAAAGTTTTTGCTAGGTCGGCAACGCACGTGTGATACCCCTGGTATTGCAAGTGTCCATAGGCTGCGGTGGCCGCTTACCATCAGGCGGATCGTATGCTTGTTTGCCACTAATGTGGTATAAAAAACTTCATGATAACATGTCACACTATTATAAGTAACTCAACAAAACATCAAATAATTGATAACAGTCAACAGAACATGAAACATCAAAATTGTGTTGTAATAATATTTGTGTTGTTATTATTAGTATGTAAGTAGGTACCTAATATTTCATTTTGAAAAAAAAAAAGAACCAAGCCCGGTCGACAATGTAGGCCAAATTGTTCCTGAACCTCTGAGAAAATAAAATAGGGAGTGGTCTCCCCTTGACTTTCTGGTATACCGGAAACGACTCAAAGGTTGATAGAAACCTCATATTTTGATGCATGTTAAATTTTGGTCACCCATCCGAGTACTGACCGCGCACTTGGTTGCTTAACTTTCGTGATTGACAGCTCAAAATTTGATAGAAACCTTATATTTTGATGTCATACACGTATGTTAAATTTGGTTGCACTAAGTTAAAGCATGCTCGAGTTATCGTGCTAACGTACAGACACACAGACATAATTCCAAAAAAAAATATGTACCATCCGTCAAAATATCGAGGTCGAATTTTTTTACAATTACAAGACTTCCACTTTCTCGTATACTGGAAACGACTCAAAGGTTGATAGAAACCTTACATTTTGATGTCATACATGCCTGTTAAGTTAATTCATGCTCGAGTTATCGTGTTAACGCACAGACACACACATAGACATAATTCCAAAAAAAATTGGTTGGTCTGTAATAGTCTAAGAGGTCACGGGATTTTTCATAACGATCATGGAAACGGTTAGATTTACTTTTATAGTTTGTAGAGTAGTCCCCTAATGTGAATTATGTCGGTCTGGCTGCTCTCAGTGGTTGCAACTTCGAGTTATAGAGCTTACAAGAGGCTTCATCGTTGCGAAAAAAAAACGATAACAGAAATGGTCAGTTTTAGTACCTATTCGAAGAATAACGTCTCCGCAGATGAAAAACGTTGGTCTGGCGGCTCTCAGTGGTTGCGTTTCAGAGTTATGATGCGCGAAAGTCAGTGCATTGTTGCGAAAAAAAAAAGGATAACAGAAATGGTCAGTTTTAGTACCTATTCGAAGAATGGGGTCTCCACAGGTGAAAAAAGTTGGTCTGGCTGTTCTCAGTGGTCGCTTTTAAGAGAAAAAAAAATAACAGTAATCAGCAAAATAAACAATTAAATCGAACAAATCCAAATTTTATTAATTAAACTTTTATAATTTTATCATCTTTGGGTAAAATCAGACATTAATCATTTTGTAGAATATTGCTAAGGCCTGAAGAGTTAAATATTTACTTATTTCCAATATTCTTCTAATTTTTTTTTGAGCTTTTTCATTAGTCACATTAAAATCTATACTAAACCACAAAATAAAGTTTTGAATTTAGTTTTTTTATAAATATTTAGCATTCAATTTAATATAATAAAGTGCATAAAGTATCAAAAATGATACTTGTTTTATTTTCATTTAAGAATTCATACTAATTGACTGATTCAATAAAACTCACATACATAAAATTCCTTTACCTTTTGGCTGTCTAAAAAAATGCAAATTACTCTCGAAATTGTACTTTTTATCCGGTCATGTAATCTAAATCTATTGATAAATATACTTAGAAAATTGAAAATGACGAAGGTATGTGTATACAGGGTTACAGGAAAAGTCGACCTAGATCCGTTAAGGGCGTATAGTACACATCATTTCTGAATGATTTCACTATGGAACCCCCCATCCTAAACTTAACCGTTTTCGAGATATTCGAGTTTTAATTTTTTTATGAAAATGCCCAATTTTTCGGCTATTTAATTGAATATTTTGATTTCTTTTTATTCTAATGATTATTTTTTTGGTTTTTTACATGAAGAATGAGATGGTTAATGACCTCAATGACTAAAATTGCATGTAAGTTAAGTAAATAGGTCATTGCAGACGATCGAAACTTAAGAAAATAAGTACAAATTATAAAAAAATATTTTTCTTTTCTGGATATCTCAAAAAATTATTATGGCATTTGCTCTGCAGATGTGCTTAAAAACACTCTACTTCTACATTTTATCAGCTATCCAACGAGGTATAACAATCTAGGGTTGTATTTAAAGTCATAGAAAAAAACATAGTTGAAACGCACAAGCTCGGACTGAGTACATACGACGCTATCCCGACCGTCGAGTACCTGATGTGAGCGTTTTCGACGGAGTTTACCGACGACTTCGTGAAACTGGCTCAGTTTTGCGACGACGTACGGACTTAGGAAGACCACGTGTCATTGATGACGACGAGGAACAAGACAACGAAATCAAAATTTCTTAAGAGGTGACTTAGGTGACCTACTAGATGATCTCCCATTACAATAAATTACTGCGGGACATGTGGTTTCAACATGATGGCTGCCCTGCTCATTTCAGAAGAAGCGTTAGGGATTGGTTGGACACTAACTATCCTAACAAATGGATTGGACGAGGTGGGCCTTTACCCTGGCCAGCCAGATCTCCCGACCTGACCCCCATGGATTTTTATGTATGGGGGCACATGAAGAGCCTCGTTTACAGTGAGCTCAACCCCATATCGTCAGTGGAAGTTCTCAAAGAAAGGATAATTAATGCTGCTAACGACATAAGAAGAACATTAACCACTGGTGTAGTGAAAAGTGGACTACGTGAAAGAATTAGAAAATGTGTGCGAAATAGAGGTGGACACGTAGAACATGAACTATAAAATTTTATTCAAAAACATTAGGTGAATTACTGAATGATCTCCTAGGTCAGGATAGCGGGACATCGATGGATGCATGAAAATTGTACCTAGCCGAGGGAGGCCGTTCAGTAGTGGAAGCCAGTAGGCTGAAATGATGATGTTGAACTTAAGTCAAATTAATTAGATTAAATAAGCACTATTTATTCTGACTGCCCCATGTAGCCTTAGAAACTAAGTTTCACCGTTAGACCTACTACCTGAACCTTTTCAACTATGTTTTTTTCTATGAGTTTAAATACAACCCTAGGTTGTTATACCTCGTTGGATAGCTGATAAAATGTAGATGTTTTTAAGCACATCTGCAGAGCAAGTGCCATCATAAATTTTTGAGATATCCAGAAAAGAAAAATATTTTTTTATAATTTGTACTTATTTTCTTAAGTTTCGATCGTCTACAATGACCCATTTATTTAACTTACGTGCAATTTTAGTCATTGAGGTCATTAACCATCTCATTCTTCATGTAAAAAACCGAAAAAATAATCATTAGAATCAAAAAAATTCAAAATATTCAATTGAATAGCCGAAAAATTGGGCATTTTCATAAAAAAAATTAAAACACGAATATCTCGAAAACGATTAAGTTTAGGATGGGGGGTTGCATAGTGAAATCATTCAGAAATGATGTGCACTACACGCCCTTAACGGATCTAGGTCGACTTTTCCTGTAACCCTGTATAATTGCTGATAATGCAATATTTTTTATTGATATTTCTATTGGTTGTAACATTTTTATCATGCTCTTGCTGGTGTCAAAAATGATACTCCATGCAGTTAGGCTATCTTGGTTATTGAGATTATTCTTTACGATATTTTCTATGAATTTGTAAGCTTTTGCTTCAATTTTTCAACATAATAACTACAAAAATAATATATGGAATCGATATAGACGATTTGGTTACGCAGTCAGAAGGCAGCAATTACTCGGAAGATGATGCGGTATCAGATGACGTATATTAACTTTAGTTATGAGAAAATTAGTGTACCTACTATCTTACTCGTCAACAATTGCAAGCTGTACTCGAAGATGATCAGATACAGTGCACTTTGGAAAATCATGATCATGTTTTTTATAAATACTTAGCTTGCAATCATTACAACAGCTCATATAATGTCCCTACCGACGGGCTCGAACTTACCCCACATTTTTTTTTATTTATTGTCCTCTCTATATCCTCCTTTTTATTTGAGGAGACTACCTACTGCCCCTAATGTGGGGTGTAAACATTAGGCCTTAGTCAACCACGCTGGCTAAGTGAATGTTGGTCGACTTCACATACAACCTAAGAATTTCTTCATAGGTGTGTGCAGGTTTGCTCACGATGTTTTCCTTCACCGTAAAAGCGTCGATTAAACGTACATAATTATGAATTCAAAATTTGAAAATACATTGGTACGTGGCGGTTCGAACCAGTGCCTCCTGGGTGGGAGACAACGCCCTTACGCACTACGCCATCAACGCTTCTGTGGCGCAGTGCGTAATGATGATACGAAAATTATGTATTAGATTCCATTGGCTTGTAATATAATCAATTAATTATTGGGTAAAATCACAGGTTCATCATAACTTTAACTGAGATTTATTTATTAACTTAGATAGATTTAACTTAGATCTCTTAATCTTCAAAATCTTCTTCGCTACTTAGGCACGTAGATGAGGAGTCTATGGTAATAATATAACTGTAAAGTTTGATAGAATTGTTCAATTTTGCATTTGGTTTCATTTGTCAACAGAGCATCGCAACTTAGCTCAAATATGTCATCATATCAAATATCTAGATAAATTTAACTAAAAATCCTCCAAGCTATCCATTGCCAATTTAACATGGACAGAAAGAAGAAGACGGCAAATGTGTTCTTCTCTGCTATGCAGGGAACCGACTACCTGATAAAGTATCTGATGTTACTGTGACGGAGTCAGAAAATGACAACATTTCTGGTGATGTCAGCGGTAAGTTTTATACCATTTACGGGTTTATAGATAAAAATCGTTAGGAAACGCAAAGTTTGCATGTATTTGTTTTTTATTAATGGCATTTTACGTATCTAAATCATAAATCTCAAGAGTTCGTGTCCTTATGTTTTTTATATAAACATATGTATAATAATTTTCATATCATCATATTCATATTTTTTTTTTTATCAAACCTTACAGTTATTTTATCACTAGACATTCCTTTTTTTAAAAAGCGGCTGTTCCATTGAGTGACTTTGGCTAGGTCGCCCTCTGATCGAAGGGGTATGAGTATTTGCACAGGGTATCTGCAAGTTCGATCTAAAGTTTGCCAATTTAGGATCTGCTTGGGGTTTACTTGTTTCCTGGTACATGGTGACCTATACAAAACCCATGCATTGATGACTGACAAATCTACATGGTGGAAGAAAATGGCCATACTATTTTTGGACTTCATAGGATTCCTGTATCTTCACAAGTCTATAAAGTAAACTCCACCCGTGGGCGATGATTCCCTTACGACTTTTGGGCATGGAATGGCCCTCTTCCATTTCTCAGCTTTTTCATACCTGTCACGGATCCTACAGATATGAAGTTCTAGTCCAGTCTATACAGTAAATCCGGGGAGAAAAACATGAAAATAACTGATAAGGAGTTGTTAAAGCTCTAATGTCATCCGGAAAAGTGGTAGAACCTTTGAATAGAATCTGGTCTTCAGAAAACAACATTGACTGCTTTTTCCACCTAAGTTTTGAGCATATAATGATTTGAAAAATAACACAATTTGTGCCACTGTCTGAAACATTTTCACCTTTATTTACTAAATGAGTATCAGGGGGATCCAAATTATGGTCATGAATAGTCATGATTTTCCAAAGTGTACTGTATCTAATCATCTTCGAGTACAGCTTGCAATTGTTGACGAGTAAGATAGTAGGTACACTAATTTTCTCATAACTTAAGTTAATATACGTCATCTGATACCGCATCATCTTCCGAGTAATTACTGTCTTCTGACTGCGTAACCAAATCGTCTAGGTATATCGTTTCCATATATTATTTTTGTAGTTATTATGTTTTTGAAAATTTGAAGCAAAAGCTTACAAATTCATAGAAAATATCGTAAAGAATAATCTCAATAACCAAGATAGCCTAACTGCATGGAGTATCATTTTTGACACCAGCAAGAGCATGATAAAAATGTTACAACCAATACAAATATCAATAAAAAATATTGCATTATCAGCAATTATATACACATACCTTCGTCATTTTCAATTTTCTAAGTATATTTATCAATAGATTTAGATTACATGACCGGATAAAAAGTACAATTTCGAGAGTAATTTGCATTTTTTTAGACAGCTAAAAGGTAAAGGAATTTTATGTATGTGAGTTTTATTGAATCAGTCAATTAGTATGAATTCTTAAATGAAAATAAAACAAGTATCATTTTTGATACTTTATGCACTTTATTATATTAAATTGAATGCTAAATATTTATAAAAAAACTGAATTCAAAACTTTATTTTGTGGTTTAGTATAGATTTTAATGTGACTAATGAAAAAGCTCAAAAAAAAATTAAAAGAATATTGGAAATAAGTAAATATTTAACTCTTCAGGCCTTAGCAATATTCTACAAAATGATTAATGTCTGATTTTACCCAAAGATGATAAAATTATAAAAGTTTAATTATTAAAATTTGGATTTGTTCGATTTAATTGTTTATTTTGCTGATTACTGTTATTTTTTTTTTCTCTTAAAAGCAACCACTGAGAACAGCCAGACCCCATTCTTCGAATAGGTACTAAAACTGACCATTTCTGTTATCCTTTTTTTTTCGCAACAATGCACTGACTTTCGCGCATCATAACTCTGAAACGCAACCACTGAGAGCCGCCAGACCAACGTTTTTCATCTGCGGAGACGTTATTCTTCGAATAGGTACTAAAACTGACCATTTCTGTTATCGTTTTTTTTTCGCAACGATGAAGCCTCTTGTAAGCTCTATAACTCGAAGTTGCAACCACTGAGAGCAGCCAGACCGACATAATTCACATTAGGGGACTACTCTACAAACTATAAAAGTAAATCTAACCGTTTCCATGATCGTTATGAAAAATCCTGCCACCTCTCAGTCTATAAAGTCGGTTTACTGACGATAGTTGAACGTGACAACGTCTTAAGAAAATACTGATGGAATGGTAGCATTTTTCAAAAGAAAAATTTAATTTCATTTGTTTTGCCGGCCTTACATGGTAACGCCGCATGCGTCATGTTTTTTCGTGCGTGCAGCCGGCTCTATCGAATTATAAGACGTTGTCACGTCAAAAATAGTATTTTTTTTAAAATACCAGTAGTTCCATCATGGGACTACTCCAGTAGAGTGAATACACTGGACCTAATAGTAATTTGACAATTATGTGCAGAGTCACACGGTCAGCAATAGAATGAGTCATTAGCGGGAAACCGAACCAACGTTAAAGTAGAATTTTGTCAGAATTACTTTTTTTCCTATTACGGAACGGCAAAAGGATCTAGCCGGTATTCAGTTTTATATCTTCTTTCTTGA
This sequence comes from Elophila nymphaeata, assembly GCA_955850985.1. NCBI lineage: Eukaryota > Metazoa > Arthropoda > Insecta > Lepidoptera > Crambidae > Elophila > Elophila nymphaeata. The sequence goes on from OY039093.1 coordinate 5,305,556, forward strand.
TTTTTGCAATAAAAAGTGTGTGTCACACATTTTAATGCATCTAGGGAGTGCTTGGCGAGAAATGCATGGTACAGACCTCATGATGGTGACTGATGAGGTGCAAATCCCACTATAAAATTCTCAATGTCATACACACCACAAAACCTTTATTTCAATGATTTCTCATAACTAATCGTCAACACGGATGCTTATGAAACGAAACGACATCACTTTCACTGTGTCTGTCAGGATGGAGTGAATAGTCACAAAATTGGCACCAAATAACTGTACCTAAACTGTACTAAACTGTACCTATATGAAAAAAAACTGTACCTCAATCAATTCAATATTAAATAGATAGTGAGCAGTAAAAAATGTTGTTGTTGATTTGACAGATATCACGTGTGAATAACTTTTTTTTATTGGTAGTTTTATGAGGTACAGTTTAGGTACAGTATATTGATATATGTTTCAGAACATAGTTCCCACAGGTTGGGGTGATACACGACTATGCGAGCCAAGCTGACGTCAGAACGGCGTGGGCAAGGGTATTTTTTTTTTTTATTTTAGTTGGTTCGATTCCCAGTTTGAGAAAGTTTTTTAACAATTATGCGAACCAATACAGTTGTTTCTTTTTGAAAATAAAGGAATGTTTCCTGTCAGTAAATTGAGCAAATTTTAAAGATTTCAGGTACTTCCCCTCCAGGGCCCATTTTTTTACTTCCACATCCACACTCGGAAGTCGGTAAACTTATCACGTTAAGGGTGTATTGCACTGTCAACGATTACCCTTAGCCTATTGACCAAGACTTTAGAGGTGTGCGATGCAATGCAATTGGCTTAGCAAAGTCTGCCGTAAAGACATCTGGTTGTAATTTATTCAAACAATTTAGTTTAAGCCGACTTCTAATAAGGATTCTCAATTCGACTGTATGTTTATTTATTTTTTTATGTTTGTTACCTCATAACTCTTTACTAGGTGTACCGCTTTTGAAGATTCTTTCGACCTTTGGAAGCTGGTTGGCCGTCACGTGGTCCCATTTAAATTTGATCGACATCTTACGAGTAGTTTTAGAGTTATCCCTAATAATGCCTATTTAATTGACATCGATGATATCGTTATCTTTTATTTTATTTATTAATTTACTAACACCAACAAGATATACACTAACACTAATATACGAAAATTACATAAAATAAATTGCTAAGTGCTACCTTAATTACAGGTGTTACACGAAAGCTTAAAATAACGTAGACAATTAATAATTATTGATTCACAAAAAAAAAATACAATATAATTTAAAAGAAAAAGTTTAACGAAATTTAACGAAACTGAAAATTTCGTTCGTTCTTTATATAAGTGACAAAATTTTCCTGCGAAACAGTGAGAGGCTGTCGAAAAATATGTCCATATCATTTTTCTTGTTTTCCGACATATTGCCATTGCTCATTTGCTTTAAATTTAATTTGTAAAGTTGGTTGTGATTCAGAACAATTCTATTGAGCGGCGAATAGTGTCCCTGACGTGAAAAAGATCTTCTCTCTGTAAAGGGTGTGTGAGAAACAAGCCGAATTCCACGCGATGGAGCCCGAATGTTGATCATTGCTAAAAGATTGGGAACATCAAGGACTCCATTCACCAGCTTATGCAGGAACAGTTGATCCAGAAGACATCTTCGATCCACTAAAGACGACAGTTGAAAGTGTTTCAATCTGTCGTCGTAGGTCGGTAACTTCTTTGCCAAATTGCAGCTGAACGACAAATGCCACAAAAACCGTTTTTGAACTCTTTCTAACCTCTTTTTATATACATCATAGTAGGGGTTCCAAACGACACTACAGTACTCCAGCCTACTGCGTACTAACGCCGAGTAAACTGCGATCTTGGTAATTGGATTTTTAAATTGTTTGCAGTTTCGAAGGACAAATCCAAGCATCTGAAAACTCGTGTGCGCAATGTTGTCAATGTGCTGGTGGAAACGTAGTTTATTGTCCAAAATGACACCAAGATCGCGTGTGTGGTTGACTTCAGTCAACAAATCCCCGTTAACGGAATAAGCAGTGGGAAGAATATTCTTTTTTTTAGTATACTTTATAACAAAACACTTATCGGAGTTTAAGGACATACCGCTCGTCTCGCACCAAGAGATTAGGCTATTCAAATCATTCTGCAGCAATACTGAGTCGTTAGGAGACCGGATGGAGTGATATAGTTTAAGGTCATCTGCGAACAGACAACACTTTGAATTTTGAAAGGAACTGGTAATGTCATTGATAAATATATTAAAGAGCAAAGGTCCCAGGTGTGAGCCCTGGGGGACTCCTGATGATGCACAGAACGTTGAAGAAGAGTAGCCATTGATTACGACAGTTGATGTTCTGTTGGCCAAGTATGATTTGCACCACATGAGGATGGGCCCAGATACTCCGATCATTTCTACTCGATGCAGCAAGTCCTCGTGGTTTACCCTGTCGAAGGCTTTGCTAAAATCGGTATATATAGCGTCCATAGTTTCACCCCGATCAATAGATTGAACAAGATCTTCAACGAATGATACTAAGTTAGTGGTGGTTGATCTAGCCTTAACAAAACCATGCTGTTCAGGGATAATGCTTTGTTTAAACAGATTTGAAATCACTGGGTACAAAAGGGATTCCATGATTTTAGCGAAAACAGGAATAATAGATATGGGTCTGTAATTTGTAACCAAGCTCCTATCACCAGTTTTGTGCAAAGGTAGAATCAGCGATTGTTTCCAAATTGAGGGAAATACACCATCTTTTAGCGATCTATTGATTATCATGCTGAGAGGATAAGCTAATGCATTAGCACATCTAACCACAAATAAGGCCGGTATTCCATCGGCCCCCGCACCCTTCCGGGAATCAAGTCTTTTTATAGCTTTGTATACTTCGAATGTGGAAAATGACACGGATGACAAGTGAAGGCCGCAAGTATTGCGTGGGCACTGTTTCGTATAAGGATCGCTTATTTTATTGTACACCGAAGAAAAATGCTGTGCGAACAGATCACAAATTTCAGCACCGCTGTTTGCAGAGGAGAGTCCATTGGTAACTTCGGCAGGAATATTGCCCCTATTCGTACGTTTTCTGTTTTTAATGAAAGACCATATAAATTTAGGGTTTGATCTTAGTGATGACTCCATGGATTCGATATACTTACCATAGGCGTAAGATTTTATTTTTTCACATCTCTTTTTTAACAATTGAAATGTCAAAATGTCTCTTGGGTTTTTATTATATTTCCGAATTCTTGTTAAGTACTTATGTTTTTCTTTAAGAGCCTTAATTAGAGGTGTAGTAAACCAGCATGGATACTTCATACTTCTTGGTTTGGTTTTAGGTACATATTTATTTATTAAATTCTTCAGTACGTCATACAATTTTGTCACCATTTCGTCGACAGAATTAGTATTATAAAGTATCTCGTCCCAGTCCGTGGCATTCAACTTGTCCATTATAATTACGTAATCAGCTTTATAGAAGCGGAATCTAGGAGAATTGTGGGCAGAAAGAGCTTTACAGCTTTTAAACTGAATACTAAAATTTATAGGGGGGTGAAGAGGGTCAACGTTCGTCAAGGGATCATGATTGGTGTCAACATCTGTGACACTGTCGTTACTGATGACTAAATCTAATATCCTATTTTGATTGTTAGTCACATTGTTGTATTGGATTATGTCGTTAACAGAGAGGAAATCAATAAACATGTTATGTAGTTCACTGTTGCCACGAAAAGATACTGGAGATGAACAACCGTTAGTGCTCCATGATATGCCACCCAGGTTGAAATCCCCAACAACTAAAGTCTTGCCGTCTAGAGATTCTATGACCCTATTGCAATTGTCGATAAAATTCTTGAAGATGTGTCTTTGCACAGGAGGAGGTATATAAACACCACAAATGGTCAAATTTACAGTATTACCGCTGTCATGTCACTTGTGTGTGTGTCTAAAAGATCGCGAGATAGTTTCCTGAAAATTTCTATACTTACTTGAAACAATAAAAAATAAATTATTTTGTTGACTGTACCTAAAGACATTGCAAATAATACCAAAAATTGTTTTTTAACAAATATAGTTTTAATAACATTCAATATTATCACAAGACATAAGAGGAACATTATACCTACTGAACCCAGCAAGATAAGTAGAGCATTATATTATAAGATTCATAAGATAAAAATACTCTATCTAACGAATTGAACCTACTATTTAGTAACCAGTAAAGGCGGGTATCCTGCTACAAATATGTTTGGTAGACGATTTAGAAAGACATTTTAGTCTCCTGCAACTTTTAAACCTCTCAAGGGCCCTCCAGACTCACGCCGAGAACCCCTGAGAAGCGGGAATTTGATTAGTTTCTCGCCTTCTCGTTCTCGCGCTCGCCTGTTCTACTCCCGGTGTCGGTTTTTTTTGCCCGCTTCAAAGGGTTTCTCGGGCGAGAAAAGAGAACCACATCACATTCTCATTCGGTTTCAGTGTGACGTGGAGAGTGATTTGAAATAAGATTCACAAACCTTGTTCTATTTCGATGAATTTGTGTCATCCATCATCGCCTGGGCGTTCTTTTTTCTTAATATTATTTTTGATTCTAACATTCACAAGAATTTAGTATGCTAATGCACACAATACCAAACCCGCTGCACTGTCAAAGTCATCATTTCGCATAACGATCGAGAACGCAAGTGAGAAGGTCGCGTGAGTGTAGATACCGTCTCGTTTCACGGGTCAAATCACGGCGAGACTTTTCGCAGAGACTTCTCGCTTTAGTCTGTAGGGCCTATTACAAATACAACAATATAACAAACAAGACGACCTCAATGTTTGCGAGCACCGATGAAATGACAAACTCCCCTCCCGCAGACGAACACGGGGATGTTATCCGTGCGTCGCGGCAAACATATCGTGTTTCTGCTAACAAAACTCGGAAAAAAACACGTCTCGAATTAACACCGTAACCGAAATCTGCAATATTATGACATTTATGACCAGCAAATGCATTAGGATTTTTTTTTTAATTAGTAAAATAATAGTTTGTTATGATCGGCAATCGTCGGTAGGTCTCGTTCGATCAATGCACTATGCCGGCAGTATAATAGAGCGCAAAGAATGAAATAAACACGCTCTCGCTCTTTCGTTTACTCGCATGATTCGTTCATTTACTAGCGCCAGCCCAAACACGTGTTACGGGGAGTTGAGACTCGAGTTGACCCATCTCTAGTCGCAGGAGACCCGCCTTAATAAAGACAAAAAAAAAAACAATAATAAACATTTTAAACAAAAACAAATCTTCACATAAATAAAAAAAATAACGCTTAACGAGACATTAATATAATTGGGAATATTGTCATCCTTTTAAAAATACTGTACTCATTACTGATAGTGCTTACAACAAATATGAGTCAAAACAATTGACCGAAGTCAAGAAATTTAAAGGTAAAACTGGAAGCCACAACTCGAAACAAAATTGAAGACAAAAAATTTTACCTTGAAACTTTTTGTTTCCTATTTGTCCCTTTCTAACCACTAGAGCACGTGTCACGTGGTCATCTAATACACGTAAGTCGTCATATTACTTCTGGCAGAGTTAGAAAGAGACAGGTAGGAAACTAGGTAGGTTTACCATAATGGTAGACCCATAATGTAGGGTCGTCTGGGTAGATACCACCGTCTTTCTTATTTCTGCCGTGCAGTGTTTCGGATTAAAGGGAAAGGTAGCCAGTGTAATTACTGGGCATGGAAGCCATATCATCTTAGTCCCCAGAATGGCAAGGCACTTGCAGTGTTAAGTGATTTACCCTTCATTTAATACTGCAAGTATCTATAGGCGACGGTCGCAAGCTTGTTTGCATCTCGTAGTATAAAACAACGGAAACATTCAAAGGTTACTTGGGGTCAAAAAAGTTGTCTTCGCTTCTTTATTGGTAGTGTGGCTTCCAGTTTTACGAGACGAGTACTAGCTAAATTACACAACGTAATCTTAGAATATTTGTTTCCATAACACCCGCTTTATTAAACTTTCGACTAACAAATATTTGCAAGTGTCTTTCAACACGTTCAGCTTCGAACGACGCATTGAAGCGGTAAGAATGCGTTTAGAAAATCCTCATTTAGAGAACAAAACTGTCGCACACTCCTTGCATCAACATGTGACTTTTCCATGCTGACTTATCTCCAAAATGTTCGATGCAAACGTTACACTTAAACCTGCTCTTATGGCGTCTTATATGTTCCCCAATAGATTGTTTATCTACAAATCTTTGCTGCTATGCGTGCAGAGGTATTCAGACGACGAATGTTTCTCCATATGTTTAGAAAAGCAAGGCTTTCTAAAAAACGCTAGACCACATTCCGGACAGCGAAAAGGCTTAGATATCAGATGGGACTTACTCGCGTGGCTGCTTAACGCTTTCTGGCTTTCGAACTCCGACGGGCAAGCGTTGCATTTGTACAAAGTTTTTGGACCGCCGTGCACCAGTTTTTCGTGGTCCAATTTCTGGACTGAATTGACAAATTTCTCGTTGCAATGACTGCATTTCTGTGTTTTATTCCCATTAATATGGACGACTCTCTCGTGGTCGCGTCTCCGCATTTTATTATCGAACGCTTTAGGGCAGTAACTGCAGTAGTACACTCCAGTTTTATGCCTTTCTTTATGCATTTTGTATCGTTGTTTATTTATGAAGGGCGTGCCGCAGATCTCGCATTCGAAGTTCCGATAATGTTCGCTCATGTGCTCCGCTAGAACCTTGAAGTAGTTGAACACGTTGGAACAAATTACGCACTTCATTTCCCTGCTATCGAACTTGTAAGGAACCATTTGGTTGGTCACGTCTGTGTGTATGAAAACTTTGTGGTCGTTCGTAAGATGGACCATGAGATCTTCCAGCAAATCCATTCTTTCGCCGCACAATTTGCATTTTAGACCAGTTATGTCCAACTTTATACTGAATCCAAATGCTACTTTTATATCTGATGCCTTTGATACGTCCTTATGGTATTCCAATGTATGTTCCTTCAAATTCGCCGGCGCAGAGTACTGTTGGCCGCAATAAAAACAAGAGTACAAGATACCTGTTTGGCTCTTGAACGGAGTGGCGTTAGAATGTTCTAGTACCGATCGGACGTTTTCCCTGTGTTTCTTTACTTCGGGAATTCTTTGCCGGTCACTCCGGAGTTGATCCTCAGTAAGGTCTACGAAATCTAGAAGAAGACAACATCGTTGTAGGCATTTGGGATTGTATTTACTCAATAGTTTGGTCTGAGCAGTGATTTATTTGACTTAGATGGGCCCTGTATCAAAATTAGCGGAGAGCAATATTTTTCACAAGCAAAATCGCTCGACTGATTTAACTAATGCTTAGCTGAATGTCAGTTTTACTAAGATTGTTTGCCTCTACAGACAGAATCAAGGCACGGATGGGAGCGATCCATTGCCCGTATCCACTGGTCGGTATGCCGCGAGGCACGCCCTGGGTTTGTGGTAGGTTTGACCCGAAACGCGGTCGTCGAGAAATCGTGTTCGAAAGGAAAAACGGCGAATGTCCTCAAACGACGGTGAAAAAGAATCGTCATCGCCGCTTCTTCTATTGCGACATGCGTTTCATTCGTTCCCATAATAAACTGTGGCTACAATTCCAATGCGAACTATAAAATTTGCTCATATCTATGTCACACAAACAAGAAATGGAATTCAAGCACACGTATTCTCTTACAATCTTGGGTCATTGAAAAGAGGCGTCTAGCAGGTCGGTATCTTATCTTATCTTATGTAGGGGCCGTGAGTTTCCCCACGGTGCACTTCAGACCCAATGGGATCCTTTGTGTCTCCCCAGTCTCGTTCACTCTTGTCGCTCCTTGAATATGCAAGCCATCAGTCTAACTATATTCATGGGCTTGAAGAGCCTGTAGTCTTCTGGCTTAGGATAAGCCAATCCCAGGAAATTTATTCTGATCCTGGCTATGGAATTACAGTCACATAGTAGGTGTTCCATGGATTCCAGGTTATGCCCACATGCTCTGCAATTTTTTTCCCCTTTTCAGGGTCACGACCGCGCCCGAAGTCCCTCGGGTGCGGTCCGATGGCTAGTCCCGGTGTCCTCGTAAGGAGGACGTGCTAGGTAGACCAGCCGTCGGTGAGGAGGCGGCCTATAAGGCCGACGTCGGCCAGCGCCCCCAGGGGGTGGCGTAAGTCGGTAGCCCCTGTTGGCTGCTGGCCACCAATTGGTGCACAAGGAGTGCCTAGACGGGCAGCGTTGGGACAGGCGCGGTCGTGACCCTGAAAAGGGCCGTCTCCGGAACTAGCCGTGGTGGGAAAACAAAAACAACTCGACGATGGCATGTGATTTCGAATGCCAAGGGGACTTGACATCAAAAGCCACACACCCGCCGAGAAAGTTTCCCCACCACGTTACCAGGGTCCGCCACGAGGCTTCCGGACGAGGACCCCAACATCGAGACCACCTACCCAGACGACCCTACATATCTTCTACGGGTTTACTTATTATCCCAAATGAAATATTTATTTATTATCCCATATTATTATTATTAAAATATTTTTCTAAGCGTAAGCTGTTGTATATCAGACATTATTTTTTTAACTGCTTTTTAGCATCTGTAGTGCAATATTTTTAGTATAGGCCTACCGACAAGAAGTATTTTTGTGGGTTAAACATTTTCTGTGTGTTGTCCATTTTTGGGTACATTTGGGTTTTTATTTAATATCTCACAATTTAGCTGGTAATAAATTCTAAAAAAAATATTAGGTTGGGGAAAAAGTCTTTTCGCATTATAGTATGTATAAACTTGTAATAAAATCTCTTTGGCTATACCTTTTGTATCTGGCTGGTTTTGGTATCATTGAAAGTTTAAATTTTAAAGAACATAATTCCAAATTCAAATTAGGAAAATGTGTGATTTTCATTTGTTTTTCGTACCGCCAAGATGAGTGAATCTATTGAAGAAATTCGATACATTTTAAAATTTTACTACAAAAAAGGTAAAAATGCAACGCAAGCCGCGAAAAAAAATTGCGATGTTTATGGACCTAGTGCAGTGTCTGTGAGAGTAGCACAAATTTGGTTTAAGCGTTTTCAATCCGGAAATTTTGATGTCAAAGATGCACGTCGCTCTGGTCGCCCTATTACAGATAAATAGGATGCCATTTTTGAAAAAGTGGAGCAAGATCGGCATGTCAGTAGTTACGACGTAGCTGAAGAACTGGGAATTGACCACAAAAAAGAGAGTGTAAAATGTTCAAAAAAGTTTCAACAAAAGTAATGTTATACAATTCTTTGGTTAGGTCTCATCTGGAGTATTGCAGTGTGGTTTGGTCTCCTAGCTATAGAGTACATATTGGTCGCATTGAAAGACTGCAAAAACGGTTTCTTTGGCATCTTACTTACAGTTGCAAACTTTCGAAGAAGTTTAAGTCATACCAGGAGAGATTAACCTACTTCAAGATTCCAACATTAGAAGACCGCAGAAAGCTAATAGATTTATTATTTCTTAAAAAATTAGTTACAGGTAAAATGGATTGTCCTAAACTGTTGAGAAAAATAAGCTTTAATGTACCGCGTTGTTTACCAAGATCTTGTGATCATAAAAAGCTATTTTCTACACCAAAAGCTCGCACTAACTTGAGGTCGCACAGTTCCTTGGCTCGCATGTTTTTAGCATATGAGGAATTTCGGGGAAGTGTGGACCTGGATCTGTCGTCTATATATAGCATCAAAAGAGCTGTGTTAAAGCGTTAAATGTTTTGTGCGAGGTATGTTTTCTGTAATTCAATTCAGCGAGTTTTATTTGTATTTAGATAAGTATAGATTGTAATTGAATATATATTCATACTTATATATTTAATTTAATTTTTTCTTGTTTTTGTTAATTTGCATGCTGTGCCCTCCTATAAGTAATGGGACACTTAGATATAAGTTTTAATTGTATGTATTTTTTTTCTGTCTATTTACAGTGTACTCATTGTTGTGAGAGCCTAAGAAAATAAATAAATAAATAAACAGTTTTGGCGCATTTGAAAAAAAACTGGGTACACAAAAAAGCTCGACATTTGGGTACCTCACGAGCTCACTGAAAGAAACCTAATGAACCGTGTACTCATTTGTGATTCTTTATTACGACGTAATGAAACCGAACCATTTTTGAAGAAGCTGATAACTGGTGATGAAAAGTGGATCACGTACGACAAGAACGTGCGAAAAAGGTCGTGGTCAAAGGCCGGTCAGGCTTCACAGACTGTGGAAACCCGGGTTAACTCGCAACAAGGTGATGCTGTGTGTGTGGTGGGATTGGAAGGGCATTATTCATTACGAACTGTTACCACCAGGCAGGACCATCGATTCTAAACTCTACTGCGAACAACTGATGAGATTAAAGCAAGAAGTTGAGAGAAAGCGGCCGGAATTAATCAACAGAAGGGGTGTGGTTTTTCATCATGATAACGCTAGACCTCACACATCTTTAGCCACTCAGCAAAAATTAAGAGAGTTTGGCTGGGAGGTGTTAATGCATCCGCCGTATAGTCCTGACCTTGCACCTTCAGATTTCCACCTGTTTCGGTCACTTCAGAATTCTTTAGGCAGTGTCAGGTTAACATCACGAGAGGACTGCCAAAACCACTTGTCGCGGTATTTTGACCAGAAGTCCCAAAATTTCTATAGCAATGGGATCATGTCCCTAACTACAAGATGGCAAAAAGTTATCGAACAAAATGGTACCTACATACTTTATTTAAATGTAAATAAACTATATTAAAAAATGTTTTGAATTTTCTTATAAAATGCGAAGAAACATTTTCCCCAACCTATTATATATTGTTCTAGATGACCATAGCTCCAAATGGTTTTGTAATTATCATAACTTATTTTTTTTGAATTGTCAATTGTAATACTAGAAAAAACAAACTCAATTGTATTTTAAAGTGGCGCAAGTAGTCCTAAATATGCGTACTGTTATTTATTTAGATACCTACTTCACGTTAAGAAAATGATAAATGATTAGGCAAACCTGTTATTAGAAAGAAATAATATACCTCATTCGTTACGTAACGATTGCTGCTTGGCGCTCATGGGCGCGAGCGCGCACTAATACCGATAACAGAGGATGTTGGCGCGCTGTTCTCAACAACAGTCAAATTGAATAACTGAATAAAATTCAGATAGTTTAAATAAATAAAAAACTGTATTTGAATAGAACATTACTTCCGTGTAATAAGCAACTCTGTTTTAGGATAACTTTAATGTTTCTGGTCGTCGTTTACAAGGATACACTCCGCAACCAATATTTTTTACGAGGTCCGCTTAGCGACAGATACGATTTCATAATGGCGGTCGGTCGTCGCGGCGAAATAGTTTTTATAAACTGACATGAACGTTCGTTCATGTACTTTCGCAGTTCACGAAAGTACATGAACGAACGTTCGCTTGCCGGGGAACGCGTTCGCTTGCCACGTCCCGTGTTAAATTGTCTAAGCATCCATATAGTAAAAAAATGCTATTAAAAAAATGTAATGTTGTCAATTATATTTGCGTTTAACCTGTCTATATTTTTACTTTCTTGTATACCTAGTATAGAGGAAGTCTTGTAATCGTAAAAAAATCGACCTCGAGACTTTTGACGGATTTACACGTTTTGGACCTCCCTGAGTCCAAAAATATTTTTTTTGGAATTATGTCTGTGTGTGTATGTGTATAACTCGAGTATGCTTTAACTTATTGCAACCAAATTTAACATGCGTGTATGAAATCAAAATATAAGGTTTCTATCAACTTTTGAGTCGTCGATCACGAAAGTTAAGCAACCAAGTGCGTGGTCGGTACTCGGATAGGTGACCAAAAGGAGATATTCCAGAATGTATGGAGTCTGGCCTATATAGTTGTACAGTTATTCAAAATGTAGGCAATAATTTATAAAACAGTTCTCAAGTGTTAAATTCATATTTATAAGCGCTTTTGGCTTAAGTTGTTTAAATAATGCAATTATTGCAACACAACAGACCACCATCATGGCGGAAGATGTCACTTTATGACCACAGACTAGTTAGAGATACTACGTGACATTGTGTGACAAACAACGAGAGACTAGCGAAGGCAAAGAAAATAAGCCCATCCAGCCATATCTTCATATATTATTCGTTCTTGACGAAACATCAAAATAACCGTGTAATATATTTTAACGTTTGGGGATATTTCATTTAAATACGAATGATTATTTCATAATTTGTTCCATCTTAATAATTATGTTAACGGGGTAATGCATACGTAGTGCTGACTTTGTACTCGTTAAAACAACAATTCGGAACGGAACGCTCCAGTTTTTTTTTTAGTGTAATACGCTATCTATAGTTGCCATATTCAAAGTGAAGTGAACTAAGAAGTTCAATTGTTTTAAGCCAAAAAACTATACATTATTTATATTTAATTGTAAATTTCCCAGAATCATTTATTTTTTCTCCATTTTTTGAGATAGTGTACAAGACATGGGCCAGTCTGAAACATCTCCTTTAACATGCATGTATGACATCAAAATATAAGGCTTCTATCAACTTTTCAGTCGTTTCCGGTATACGAGAAAGTCAAGGGGAGACCACTCCCGATTTCTTTACGTTATTGCTAGTTAATTTAATTAGGAAAACTAACCTGGTACTTCAGTCTTCAGGAGACGTAGCTTCGCAGTCACCGTCTTCCTTGGCAATCCAAAGAACCTGGTCGCCTCCGATATACTCATCTCCTTCTGCTGGATAGCCTGTAAACAGTTTCTCATATCCTCGTCCGAGTAATTCTTGTAAGGTCTTTGTACTTCTTCCTTCTTCTTCTTTCGAGGCCATTTGGTTATTTTCTTTCGTTTCGTCGTATCATCTGTTTGTACGACAACTGTTGAGCTAACGGTCTCTGTAAGTGAGATGGATGGAAGAAATGTTTCAGCATTTCAGCCGAGAGACGCAAACTGTTGAACAGGCCTCTCCCAAGGATCTCAAGCCCTTAAGGACTACGCGTGCTGGCTTACGGTGCCATGACGAACTGTGGCTACCATTCCAACGCGAACTTAGAAAGGAGAATGCCCAAACCTGCCCACAATACAATACACAACACAATATAAACTTCATAACATTTTGAATAAAATAGAGTCTTGGTTAAGAGACCATAACTTAGTACTAAATTATAATAAAACAAAACTAATTACCTTTAAGCCATATCAGAAACGTCCATTAAATATAAATTATTCAATAAATGATATTAAAATAGAATGTGTCGATAGTGCTACTTTGCTAGGAATTAAAATAGATAGCAGTCTAAATTGGAAATATCATATCGAATATGTGTCAAACAAATTATCGAGATTTATATACGCACTTAACGAATTGAAAAGGGTCACTAATACACACACAGCTAAAATTGCATATCACTCGTATGCTCATTCATGGTTGCGCTATGGCATACCGCTCTGGGGAAATAGTTCAAATATATCCAAACTCTTCATCCTACAAAAAAAATGTATTAGAATATTAGCCAATATAAATTCAAGGGAAAGTTGCAGGCCATTTTTTAAAGAATATAAAATTTTAACAGTCACATCTTTGTACATATTAGAAACTTGTAAATTGGTAAGGAAAAATATCATAATGTTCCAAAAGACTGATACTAACAACATAGGTATGAAACTAAGATTAAGAAATAAATTAGTGTTGCCCGAAACAACTTTATCTTTATTTGGATCTGGACCATACTCAATGTCTATAAAATTATATAATGCTTTGCCTAGACACTTGAGAGATATAGAAGATGATAAAAAGTTTTTATCTAATTTGAAAAATCATTTAAATGATAATTGTTACTACAGTTTAAGTGAATATTATGTTAATTTAAAATAGTAGATAAAACGTTTACCAATTTACGACATTTTAGTTAGTAGTTTTTAATTAAGTAGTTTTGTTTGTTGTTTTAGTATGTATAGAAGAATATATTTATGTTTATGTGATATAATTGTTAAGTTTAAAATTTAAAACATGTTAGTTAATATATATACGTAGTGATTTAATAGGAAGGTAGTATAATAAATAAAGTAGCATAATATGAAACGTAATATAAGTATGTAAGTACCTATAATATTGTTATACCCTTGCAGGGTTCATGTGTTGGACTATAATCTTCATTTGTAACAACTATGATGTAAACCACATGTTAAAGCAATAAATGATTTGATTTGATTTGATAACCTGTACTAACTTCCTGCTACACTTTATTTACCCTATACTTGGTAGGTAAAAGAATTTATGTGACACGGCTGCATGTTTATTGAGTTTCATTAAAAAACTATCTTGTTAAAATTATTGGCCACAAGCTGGCTATCCAATTAAGCTTAATAATGTTGTTTTATCCTGGTGGTTCTCAAAACGAACTTTTAAATACGAAATTCAAAAAAGAAAAAAATATCGAAGGCGTGGCTGTATGGGTTAGACCCCTTTGCCTTCCCTTTAATAGGGAGCATTTAAGAACAAAAAACTTCTGTCAACATTTGAATTTAATATAGGTAGTTAACCTCGAAAAACATTAACGATTTCTTAAAACTCACCAAAAATAATTTAACGATATTTTGTCCACTTAAATTATAGATTTTTCCCAGTCTTTGGACCTCATGTCACTAAAGCGCAATGACGGCCAATTGAATCATGGCAAATGGCAACTAGTTTCTTTGTTTCACAATTAATAAATGTAATTCATTGCCGGCACAAGTGTTCCCTCTGCCTACAATCCTGGGTCATTCGAGAGGCGTAAAGAAGCACCTTGCATCTCGGCAAGGCAAGGGTAGCTAGCTCAGAGTATAATCTCTTGCGCTATTAATCTTCACATTTGGACTCCACTTCTATTTACCATCAGAATGGAGTCATTAATCATCAACAGCACATCATATAATGTCCCCACCGAGGGGCTCGAGCCTACCCTACATTGGGGCGATTAGGCCTTAGTCAACCACGCTGGCCAAGTGCGGGTTGGTCAATTTCACACACAACCTAAGAATTTCTTTATAGGTGTGTGCAGGTTTCCTCACGATGTTTTCCTCCACCGTAAAAGCGTCGATTAAACGTACATATGAATTCAAAATTTGAAAACACATTGGAACGTGGCGGGGTTCGAACCGGTGCCTCCCGGGTGGGAGACAACGCCCTTACGCACTACGCCACCGACGCTTCATGCAGTCATTAGTTTGACCTTTTTATTAAAAAAAGTAATATCTTCGACATTGTTAAGCATAGGCCATCTTGTGACGTAGGTATATAAGCCTATAGACGCTAGCAACACATCAAGCAACCCTTCATGTGTTGCAAGCGTGTATAGGCTTCGGTATGCTTGTCTGCCAAACAAATAACATAAACAAGATGCATATAAGCTGTAGTTTTAAACTTATAGTAAAATATTTAATATATTATGACAATTCTTTTGATAAACAGTTAAAAATACCTGACTTAGAACCACATGAAGTTCCGTTCAATAAAATTAATAAATATAGTAACTAAACATAATATAAAAGCTTATATTGGAGTTTACTCCTTAAGAATAGATTTGCATATATAAGGGGCCCGGTATGAGAAAAATGTGAGGAGTAAAATCTATCAATGAATGACCTCGTTACGTTTTTGAAGGTCAAAGTCATAATTGGTGCGCATCCTATGTCGCGCAACTTTCTAACTGTCAAAACACGGATGACAGCAGGTGCGCCATCTCACCTGTCTCGGAGTAAACTCCAGTCGTGCGTCGGAGCTGACACACACAATTTTTTTATTTTATTGCTTTAATATTTTTTAAAGATAATTTCATGTATATTGCCCATTATGACTATTTAAAAGCACTTAGTCTTAAGTCAATTTAAATAAAGAACTTTTTGATTTTTTTCAAGCAAAAATTTAATTTATGATGACGATGAAAATCGGAGTTTACAACTTAAAATCCATTTCTCCTATTGTTAAAGTCGGTTAAAATATAGCCGATGTCACAACAACATCCGATGAATAAGGCGCTAGTGTGGAACATATAAGCGTCGGTGGGTGGCGTAGTGCGTAAGAGCGTCGTCTCCCACCCGGGAGGCACTGGTTCGATCCCCGCCACGTACCAATGTGTTTTCAAATTTTGAATTCATATGTACGTTTAATCGTCGCTTTACGGTGAAGGAAAACATTATGAGGAAACCTGCACACACCTATGAAGAAATTCTTAGTTTGTGTGTGAAGTCGACCAACCCGCACTTGGCCAGCGTGGTTGACTAAGGCCTAATCGCCCCTAATGTGGGGTAGGCTCAAGCCCCTCGGTGGGGACGATTATATGAGCTGTTGATGATGTGGAACATACGTAAATAAACACATACATACTGCTAAAATCATAACCCTTCCTTTTAGCTTCGCTGTAATCGAAATCGTAATAAAAATAACATTTACCTGTTTTAGGAACTGCCTCCACGTCTTCCTCTAAATACTCCACCTCATAATACACCGTATCACTTGCTCCGTCTCCATCATCCAAATTCTCCACTTTGATATCATATTTGATGTTATCATAGTCGATGTTATCATCGGCATCTTCAACTTTAACTTGGAAACTATTCTCTTCTGCAAACAATAGATGAGATCTTATGAGATTAGAAATAAATAAAAGACAGCAGTCAAGCAGACGTTACATCCATAGGTTTATTATTTATCGCGCATATCTCACCCACAGTGAGTACAGCTTTTTACCGCCAGCGCCCTACGCTCTTTTTCCATGTCTTCATCATCGGTCATATCAGTAGTAACAATATGACCCAGATATTTACTTACGCCACTAATTTTCATACAATATCTAGAAACGCAGTTACTATACTTAATGTTATAAAGCTGAAGTGTTTGTTTGTTTGTTTGAACGGGCTAATCTCAGGAACTACTGATTCAAATTAAATAATTATTTTTGTGTTGGATGGTCCATTTATCGAGGAAGGCTACAGGCTATACAACATCACAACATGCGAACAAAGTCGCAGGCACAGCTAGTTATTTATATTATCTATATTATTTTTGGGTATTTATGTCACTGCGACTTATAAAGATCTATTGTAACTAGCCTCCATCATGTCTCTTACATGTACTCTCTTAGCTGGATACTATCTAAAAATGATGCGATATTCCCAGCTTGGATTATTTTGATACCATCTGGGTTGATAATATATCTCCTGTCAGTTTCTTTTGTGAATGAGAGGTTCTACATCCTAATTAAATAAATTTATTACCGTCTAAATCATCACACATGAGCAGTTCAGAAGCTAACACTTCCTTCTTAAAATTGTAGGCATCTCGCAGCCGCAGCACGCAGGACTCGCAGATGAATTCATCGTCATCGTCAGAATCCCACTGGAAAATTTTAGATAATATACATGGTGAAATTTAGGTGGCTATTGAGCCAAAGCCATTCTAATAGGTAGGTAAATACAAACAACTCTTGCTATGGGATCCTCGTTGAACAATAATTTCAATAAATTATCCAATTTTCCGTACGATTTTCTTAACTTTTTTTTCCTTAAAAACCTTCTACAAGCTATAAGAAAACTTTTTTTAAAAAAGATGAATTAAACAGGTAAAGTGATTCAGAAGTTTTGGTGTGGCTAAGGGAAACAGGGATTCATTTTTATATTTATATAGATAGATAAAGATAGATTGTATATGCAGACGCATGAGATTTGTTACCTACTTTTTAGGTTTCATGTCATAACCTGGGTTGCCAGGTCTTTTCCAAAAAAATACCGAACAGTGAGCAAAAAAAAACTTGCCATATTCCTTTGAGCCGTGCACAAAAAACCGACAAAATAGGGTTTATGAAAATAGCTTTACTATGTTGTATATCCGGATTATATTACTAGGGGGGTTGGTGCTTTTGCCTAGAGGGTGGTGAAATGGCTAGATGGGAACGGGCCACGATTCGTTAATCAGGGAGAAAAATTAATCAGAAAAAAAAATACCGAAGCTCCCATACTTCGGTATTTTTGTCATACCAAACACAGTGCTAAAATACCGAACAGTTTGGTAAAATCCGAACACCTGGCAACCCTAGTCATAACCCTTTTGGAGTTGGGAACCTCAACATTTTAAGGCCTGCTTTGCCCATAATGTCAGATGTGGCTGTTTGTGTAGCCTAATATACCTAAAGCTCTGCTCAACCTCTTTTGGGATAACGAGCGTGATTAAAAGCTGGACTCCAAACTTTACGTAAGTCTTTCGTCGAAGGCCAAAGCAGCACCGTAACGTACAGTAATTATAATTTCTATTCCTAATGGCGTCGCGACACATAAAGATTACGCATTTTGCCAATGTCAAGTGAAAATTTAAGCTACATTAATTTAGGAATGGAGTCTCTCAACAAGTATTATCACAACAAGAACTCAGGACTGGGCAGAAACTCCCATCGTAATTTCAATGTCTCTTGACATTGGCAAATTCGTGAAAATGAGAGCCATGAAATAAAAGATTTAGGTTAAATTATTTTGTTTATCGCGAAACAAAACAAACTTTGACCAACGTAAAAATACAAAATTTTCATAATTAATTTACAAATCAACTTACTGATAATGAAAAGGTCTCCATCAACATTTCGCCATATATTTCCCGAATCCCTTCCCAGTGATATTCGGACCACATAGTTTTCATGTAACCAGACTCAAGACAACATTTGCACTTGCCGTAATATGTGTTAATTGTGGCATTAGTGTCGCTTTGCGACGGCGAACCCAACGAGGATTCCATTTCTTTGTTTTCAAATGATAAATTAAATTAATAATAGTAAAATATTTATTGTTTTTGTTGTTAAATTTTCCCTGTTACGGGACGGCAAAGGGGTCTAGCCCATACAGCCAAGTCTTTAGTTTCATTTTCTTTCTTGATTTTTGCATTAAAATGTGGGTGCCACACTTTTTAATGCATCTAGGGAGTGCTTGGCGAGAAATGCATGGTACAGACCTCATGATGGTGACTGATGAGAATTGTATAATGGGATTTCCAACCACTATACAATTCTCAACGCCACATACACAAAACCTTTATTTCAATGATTCCTCATAACTGTTCGTCAACACGGATGCTTATGCAACAAAACGACACCACTTTCGCTGCACAAAATCCACTCCGAAGCAATTTTGAATTATCGAAATAAAGATCGACATCCAGACGCCATGATTTCCCGCCAAACACTCACAATTTTTTTACAACAGATGTACTGGCGCGGCGCATCAGCTCTTTGACCACTACAGATTAGAAAGAATATGTCTAAAGATTTTTGACGCTACCCACAAATTAAAAAGTAACTTGATTTTTTTTTACGATTGCAGACAGCAGACTATACTTGGATTTTAGACAATTTAACACGGGACGTGGCATAGCGCAGATTTAGTACTGAAAACATTCTGCCGTTTTTCGCGGGGGGTGAGGCAAACACGCATACCACACATTTAATCACTTGTGCACACTGTTGCAGAAAGTTTAATCGCTATTATGAGCACACACTCGCGGGCTCGGCTAACCCGCGTACCACCATATCACCTAACGTTGTTATATCGTTGTTTCTGTCGCAAAATTTGTAGATGAAAAATTGTATTGTTATGTGAAACAGTAGTTTATTTGAATAGAAAATTACTTCCGTGTGATAAGCAACTCCGTTTTAGGATAACTTTAATGTTTCTGGTCGTCATTTACAAGAAAACACTCCGCAACCAATATTTTTTACGAGGTCCGCATAGCGATAGATACGAATTCAAAATGGCGGTCGGTCGGCGAACTAGTTTTTATAAACTGACATGAACGTTTGTTCATGTACTGGCAGAGGGGAACGCGTCCGCTTGCCACGTCCCATGCTAAATGGTCTAAGACTTGTTAGACTTGGATATTACCTATAAACTGCTTGTATATTGGATATACCTGATTGCAGAGTTACTATCAAGAAGCTTATATTTATCTTCGTGGTTACTACATGGCCTAGACTCAGAGAACATGCATTTCGACCTAGATTTCGACAATCACTCTCGCTATCGCTAAATCAAAATATGTAGAAGATGGATATAAGAAATCGAAAAGTCACTTCGATTGCTTTGTCCCATACAATTTTTATTTAGCGAGAGCGAGTGTCGACTAGACCCTCTGAAAAGACTGCAGATCAGATTGCCGCTGATGGCATTTTCTGCGTTACCGAGTATGGCTTCCTATTCTACTTCGCAGAAATGTACATATCCTTTCCTTACTGTACAAAATCCTTCACAACCCTCAACATCCTTATTATTTGCGCTCTCGTTTTAATTTCCTTCCCTCTGACTCCCGTCCTAAGCGTTCTTGTATAACTAAAACCTATTATATGTTCTGTGACTAAAACCCTTGCCCGACCTGCAGCCAAGTCAAAATTTTTTGGTAAATCTTATACTCTGCATGCTGCACAACTTTGGAACAAATTACCGCCGGGAATTCGTGAGAGTGATTCTGTGACTACATTCAAACGAAAACTGAAAGAGCACTATCTCTCTAACTTATCTTAACTTTATGTTTATATTTGTATTTATTATGTACCTATATATTTATATTTATGTACATGTGTATGTAGGTATACGTAGATTATATAATTATGTAAATTATGAATGTATAAATATAATATATTTATGTTAGTTTAGTATTATAATTTTAGATAGTTAACTACTATTATTTTTGTGGTTTATTTGCAGTGTACACGTTAGTCCCGCATATAAATGCTTAGATTATTGCTAGGGTTGGCTGGAAGAGATCTCTTTTAGAGATAAGCTCACCTTTGTACATTTTTTTTCCAGCACTATGTTATAACTACCTATTGTGTGTACAATAAAGAATATATATGAGTATTTAAGAAGGCGAAGACCTTGGAGGGCATCTCCTTGTCATCGAAGGAGGAATATGCATTAGTCCACCACGCTTGCCCAATGCGGATTGGTGGACGGAGTATAAGGTGATCCCACTTGGCCGATCCATTTGTCACCTTTTACGACACCCATTAGAGGTTAAGGGGTGATGTTATTCTACTCTACCGGCATCACAAGGTTATTTTTAGTCATACACAAATTATAGGGAAATTTTACGATATTTCTGTACTTATACCCATTTAAATTTTAAATGCATGAGAATTATATTTATGCTAAAAACAAATACCACGTATTTTTTAGCTTAAATTTAATTCCTCTTTCTTTTCTTTTCTTTTTATATAATTTTATATAGTTTATTTTTATATAAGTATTTGCTTAGTCGACAAAGGTATCAGTGTGTCCGGGGAAGTAGTAATCAAACTTTAAGGCGCCTTGTTCACCGACTCGGTGCGTTAAATAAAAATAAAAGATTTCTTAATATAAATTTATTACCATCATTAGCTTAATAATATTAGGTAGGTATTTTACTAACATAAATTCGGTCAAGATACTTAACAAAGTTATTAATATTATAGGATTTCTTTATTACTCTTCTCTCAATCTAAGCGACCTCCAAATAAGTTTCTGCGTAATTCTCCCCAAGAGAATTGGATGCTCTACAACCGTAATAGCCAGAATCGGATTGTTGCACGTTTTGTATAGTCATTGCTTGTTCAGTTATAATATATCTGGAGTTGTTTGCTGGTTCTGCGTTGCGAGTCCATTGTGGTTTGCTTGCAGGCCCAACTTTCTCAATTTCGCAAGGCAAGACCACATCTTGTCCAAGTTTTGCCGCGATACGTGGCTCCGGCTTCTTTGCGAATCTGGGCGCGCCTGCACAAAAAAAATTATTAAGGATTTTTTTTAAAAAAAAAGGTCAAGGAAATGACTCCATTCCACCTGATGGTAAGCAGACTGAAGTGGAGTCCAAATGCGACTATAGCTGGTGCGAGAGATAAACCACTGCGGTATCCATCCTCGCCTCTTTTGAATGACCTAGTATTGGAAGGAGGCAACACGTGTGCTAACAGTGAAATCCATTTCTTGATTGAGCGACATAGAATAGAATCGAGCTATCAATCAATTTATTATTTCGTGTTAGAATCAAGTTTACATGAAAAACTTGAAGCCACACTAGTAATGAAAAAGTGAAGTCAAAAAATTTGACCTTGAAACCGCATAATTCCTATTTGTCTCTTTCTCACCACTAGAGCAAGTGTCAAGTGACCGTCTAAATATGTACGTCATCATTTTACTTGTGCGGGAGTTAGAAAGGTAGGTAACGGAAACATTCAAAGGTTACTTGGGGTCAACAAAGTTGTCTTCACTTTTTTATTACCATGTATGTACAGTCAACAGCATATCAGGCTATACAAAACTGTAAAATTTCTCCAAACGATTTTCAACCTAAGACTATTCAATATAAAGTGCATAATCGATTGGGAAAATTTGACAGTTTGTGGTAACCCAACGTGCTGTTGTCTTTACTTACCATAGATATAGGAAACTGTAGATCGGCAATGTAAAAGAGAAAGAGCATACTAACGCGTATATTAGAGCGAGATATCAGTAAGTGACGAGGTTACCAGTAATTATAAGAACAGTTAACAAGATTGTACTTAAACTGATTTCATAAACTGTATATACTGTACTCTTATGTTGGTAATCCTATGAATAAATAAATAAATAAATAGATAGATATACGAGACAATTTCACGTAGACGCAGGAGGCCTAAGGAGGCCTGTCAGTCACGTAGAAAAGACAGCAACTGTCAGAGTGCAGTACTATTTATCATGCACACATGCGCATTACTCACACATCGGTGTATTTTATGGTCACACCCTAGTCGATTCATTGCCAATCTAGGGTGCGTTCCAAAACGCTCGGGGTAGAGTAAAGGTAGAGTAAATTTTACCCTAAGGTACTATCAGAGTAAATTTTCGCATACATTCGGATTCACTCTGGTGTATTTCGCCGTCGTGGTGGAGTGGTCAGTATAGCTGGCTTCACATCAAGCGGTCCGGGTTCGAATCCTGGTAGCGGCAAATGTTTGTGTGACGAACACGAATGTTTGTTTGCGAGTCATGGTTGTTTATATATTTATTTAAGTTTATTTATAAAAATATCTAAAATTATTATGTATATTAAAAAAAAAAAAAAGTCCGTTATCTAGTATCCGTAACACAAGTTCTTAATGATACTTACTTCGGGCTAGATAATTGGTGTGAGCGTGAAAATATATTATTATTATTATTATTATTTTAGAACGGCTTAGAGTAAAATTTACTCTACCCTAATCGTTTTGGAACGCACCCCTACAGGGTGTAAAAGACATGAACAATCAAACGAGAACCATGTATTCTGCTCACCATCATAACATTTTTCTTCCTTTAGACTATATCTGGGAAATTGATAGTTACGATTTTATTGAAGGTCAAAGTCATAATTTTTTTTTTTTTATGAAAACGTATTCTATACGCTAATATTTGTTAATTATCGTCCAAAGAAACATTATCATTTTTTTTAGTATTTCATAACAAAAAATAGCTTCAAAACGTTAGCGTTCAATGTAGCTCACTCGATGCGCACGGACACTAACGAACGGGGCCGCCGTCTGGCAAAATTATTGAGCCATTTACATTGCGCGGTACATTTTGCAATTTTTTTTAACACCAAAAAATAAAAATCATTTCCCAGCAATATTTTTTTTGAAATATGTCTTATTTTGATGTATAGAATACATGGTTCTCGTTTGACTGTTCATGTCTTTTACACCCAGTATAGGCGTCAGTAGTAATAAATCTATGGTACTTACTAACTACGCTGAGGTGCAAGGTGTGGTTCTGCACTTGTCCGACCCCGTTGTTTATGACGCAAGTGTACTGGCCATCGTCTTCTGGCAGCGTCTCCTTGATCAACAGCCTCTTGCCCTTACTCCGGTTGTACCTGGTCACGCGGTCGCCGGGCGAATTGTTCACGTTGACCCCGTCCTTCCACCAATCGGGGTACGGCATGGGACTGGTGAGAAAATAAACTCAAGCTGCATTTATATAAATAACAGAGGTCATGTGATGCCGGCAGAGTAGAATAGCATCACCCCATATCCTCCTATGGGTGTCGTAGAAGGCGACTAATGGATCAGCAATGGGGTACTGATCACCTTATACTTTGTCCACCAATCCGCTTTAGAGAGGTCTTGTGTCCCAGCAGTGGGTCGAACTCATAGATATAGGAAACTGTTTATCGGCAATGTGAAAGAGAAAAAGCATACTGACGCGTATATTAGAGCGAGATAGATAGACGAGACCATTT
Source organism: Elophila nymphaeata (assembly GCA_955850985.1). Classification (NCBI taxonomy): domain Eukaryota; kingdom Metazoa; phylum Arthropoda; class Insecta; order Lepidoptera; family Crambidae; genus Elophila; species Elophila nymphaeata. The sequence continues at coordinate 5,329,814 of OY039093.1, forward strand.
CACGTACTCGCAGGCGCAAATCGGGTTGTCAGTCACATAGAAGAGATAGCATCTGCCAGATAGCAGTAGTATTTTTCACGAACATATGCGCATTACTCACAAATTGGGTAATTTTTTGGTCTCGCCCTTATCGATTCTTTGCCAATCTATAACCGTCAGTAATTATAAATCTATGGTCGAACTATAAAGGCTGTTATGATGATGATGATGAACGGAGGTCAATAGCCTGGTCCACAAGACGATCCATTTTGGATTAGCGATCCCGTGGTCCACGATCCAGGGTCATTGTCATGGATCGTGGATCATCCTGGGGCTGATCCCAGCCGATTCAATTTAATATAACTCCAGCAATCCAAATGATAAGCGATCAGTGAAACAGTTCAGACGAATTCTTGCTCAATATGGAGGCGTACTTAACCATTAACGATAAATTGAGATAAAACATCTAAAAGACCTTTTGCGACTAGGAGTATTCATTTCCGAGAAATACAGGTATGCTATTCCACATTAGAATATTATTCCATATTTGGTTATTTTCCACTACTTCAGAGTTCCACATACCCCTGCATTTGCATCTTACCTACAGCAGGGATGATATAACTGTAGATACCTATAGTTAACAGCACGTCATGTATGCACAAATTCCCAATCGATTTTGCGCTTTATAATTCAGCGATTCAGGTTGAAAATCAATTAGAGAAAGACAGATTTGGGTAGTCTCTAGTTCAGAACTTACTTTCCGCCATAAACGCAGTAGATTTCAGTGACATCTCCGACCTTAGCCGTCAGGTCTGAGCTCACGTACTGCTGGACTACTTCGTTGTCTCCCGGTTCAGAGGCTTCAGACAGACCCTCGACGAGATGCTCTGCAACGGCAACCTCTTGGTCAACTGCCGGAGATTTGGCGAAGCAGACATACTTCGAACTGTAACAGGTAATAACAGCGCGGTTGTTTCATGCGGCAAAGACTGCGGAAGATGCGCGCGGCACGCACTATTCTTTTTTCCCCATACATTTTTGCCGACGATTGCCGCTGCGTCAAACAATCAACGGTCATTGCTTTTCCAATATCTGTGCTTCATACGTTTATTTACATTAGTACACGTCAATCGCAATGAGTTTTCCGCAACGCTTGTACTGAGCAGTACTTACAGAGTCAATACCACAGTGGTCAATACCGATACCGACTTTTCTTGAGTTTGCGAGTAGACTAGACAAAAAAATTAAAAACTAGCTTTTGTTTAGTGTGTGTGAGGATTGAGGGCCACTTTGTCATATTCTCTTAAAAATGTGCGTTCTAAAAGAAATGTGAAAGCCTGAAACGACTTTGTGAAACCTTTGAAAGGCGAGTTATAGGCTGAAAGGTTGGGCCCTCAATCCTCTATGTGAGGAGAAAAAGTTTTCCTGTAGAGTGTTTAGTTTACTAGTTACACTAGTAAACTAAACACTCTACAGAAAAACTTTTTATATCAAAATCTAACGCTATGTTCAAAAAAATGCTCTAAAGAATAAAATTTTGAACCAACTTGTCTCCCTGTGTAAATCTGCCTTCAAGTCAAAAATAGTTAGGTAATACTTACTCAGTACTAACATCTTCTTTCGTTGCATTTGAGAAGTACAGGTTTCCTTGCGGCGAGAAGATCCTGGGGTTCCGTATGCTGTCAACCTTGCTGTCAGCGATGGACTGTCTCTTCCACTCGATGGTCGGCTTAGGGTATCCATCAGGAACCCGGCACTCGAGCTGGAAGGGCCTGCCTTCTACTGGCTTCAAATGTTGCAAGGTGACTTGGGAAACGTTGATGTAAGTCTTCTTGACTCTGATGCGTCTAGTTGTGGCCACACCTGTTAATAAAGATGTATTAATTAAAAAATATTTCCTTGAATTTTTTTTTGTTTGTCAAGTTTAGTTATGATTGAAATTGATACCAAATTAAATAGAAAACGAAAAATATAGAAAAAAATCCTGTCATGTATATGCTGAGACGGGACTTAAACCCGCGACCTTTCGCTATCCGGGTGACTGCTCTTATGCGTTACGCGACCGCACACATCGCGATGTCGCGAATATTCGCGTTATCGCGATGTGTCTAGCCAAGTATTCGCGAATACTTCGGCACTTCGTGCAAAGTCGCAAGGACATCGCGCCGTTGTCGGTAAACTGGCGCACATCAAAGCGTTTTTATCGCGATGTCCTTCGCTTGCTTGGCAACACTTCGTGGTCTTCAGTCGTCGCACAGACATCGTGCGCATCGGACGTATTGGTTTAAATAAGTTTTCTACCATGGATTGGAATAACGACAGGATTTTAGAACTTATTAGCAATTAGGAGTGCGAGTCAATATTGTTTAGACTTGCTTTTTTCTTAAACAATAATTCCTGACAGAATAAAAAATAATTGTCCTAAAATATAGGCCGACCGCGGCGTCCATTTTGTTTTTTGCGTAACATCGCGATCACATCGCGACAGACTTTACAGCGCGCAATGTGTGGCCATGCACATTCGCGGTAGGCCGAAGGCGAAGATTATCGCACGAATGTTATCGCGATGTGTGCGGCCGTAGCATTACAACTGAGCTACACAGAACTGTTTGACCGTCACGAGTTAGATTTTTCTCTTCAAGTTTTTTATGAAAACCAATTTAAAATACTATTTCTTAATTTTTGTCCACAGAAACGTTATCAAAATTTTAAGTACGTATTTCATACCAAAAAAATTGCTTTAAAACGTCAGCGCTCAATGTAACCAAAACACTCGATATTGGGGTCACTCAACTCAGCCAACCGAACGTCGCCCAGCCAAGGAACTTATATCGCTAACTGGAACGCTGAGGGTAACCTTAAAATCGTTCCGAAGATTTAGCTACTTAAATGGAGTGTGTCTCGTTCTACTAATGTGTAAATACTGTTGTAAGAAAGACACACTCCATTCTTGTCGCTGTCTGACGGAACGTTTTCCTCTTTTAATATGATAAAATCAAATCTAGACCTCACATGTATGTACATAAAGTACAATATTCCTTTCATGATATTGTTTCGTGAGCATTCCAGTTATATATACATGTTCCTTGCGCGCAGCACGTCTCCAAGTTGCTAAGCACCACGCGACTTGCGCGCTCTACATTGCGCGGTATTTTTTGTTAAAAATCTTTTCCCAGCAATCTTTTTTTTAAGTATAATGTTTCTTGTGTAATATATAGAATGCCTAGACTTCGGCTTTGACCTTTTTACATCCTGTATAGTCGCCACTCGAGGACCTTTCCTATTTAAGTAACTTTTAGTAAAATATTTGTAATTCAATACATACCAGCGGGACTGCTGCCGAAGCACTGGTACATCCCTTCATCGGTGTCTTTTGGCTGTTTGAAGACCAACTTTCCTTGCACCTGCTCTATATTAGAATTGGCTTTGACATCCAATGGCTTATCGTCTTTGTTCCATGTGAATCTGCAAAAAAACAACATCATTATTAATTACGTGACGTGTTCAAAGGGGTGAGGCGAAAACTTTTTAATTAAAAAAAAATAGACTTCAAAACTAAAAACAAAGAAAAAAATTGTTTAAATAATTCTCAATGTTTTTTTGAGCTCGGTCCCAAATTAATACAAGTGACAACGTTTATTCCAAATATAGAGGTTGGCACCGACCTCAAAAAAATTTTTACTCAAACCCGCGACCTTTAGCGATCGAGGTTTGTCCGCTATCTAGTATCCACACAAGTTCCTTTGGGCTAGATAATTAGTGTGAGCATGCAAAAACACTGTTACTGGTCGCCCGCGGTTTCGCTCACGCCAATATTGGTTAAATCACGGTTAAATTATAGCCTACTAGCGACCTGCCCCGGCATCGCACGGGTGTAATGCTTATGTAAATATGCATGTATTATACATATAAACCTTCCTTAAGAATCACTCTATCTATTTAAAAAAAACCGCATCAAAATCCGTTGCGTAGTTTTAAAGATCTCAGCATACATAGGGACAGACAGACGGCGCAAGCAGAAGTTTTTTACTGGCATAAAAAGAATATTAAGGAATGTTGCAATAATGCGAAAAACACAAATGCATAACATACATGAATATACAGGGTGTAAAAGACATGAACAGTCAAACGAGAAACATGTATTCTGCTCACCATCATAATTTTTTTTTTCCTTTAGACTATACCTGGGAAATTGATAGTTACGATTTTATTGAAGGTCAAAGTCATATATTTTTTTTTAATTTTTTTATGAAAACGTATTGTAACATTATTTCTTAATTATTGTCTTTTTTTTGGTTTTGCGAGTTGCGTGCGAGTTGAGCGCTTTACATTGCGCGGTACAATTTGCAATTTTTTTTAACACCAAAAAATAAAAATCATTTCCCAGCAATTATTTTTTGAGATGTTACTTATTTTGGTATATAGAATACATGATTCTCGTTAGACTGTTCATGTATTTTACACCCGGTATATAATGTACATTGTCCTCGGACCACGGATTAGCAAGACGCTTTTCGGTTTTAAAATCGCGCGTTTGACGAATATGTCATGTGATATCTAACTACATCCCCCTCCCCCCTTGTCATATTTGGTGATTTTTGATTTTTGCCCCGCCCCCCTTTCGGAGCCTCAAGTGATTAATGGACCCCTTTATAATATTAGTATCGTACTAATATTATGAAGGGGTCCATTAATCACTTGAGGCTCCTACAGGTACGTGAAGGTACTTACTGAACATTGGAGCTATCACCGGATTCAACAGCGCAGTCCAACTCAAAAGGCTTTGGAGTATCCTGAACTCGGAACAACACTTCCTCTGGCACTTCTTTCAGCAATGGAGCTTGGGTTACCGGATGAGATTGTACGAGACCTGGACAAAATGATGGATCAGAAGAGGTCTATGACGCCGCGATCACAGAAGCTATATCAGGACCTAATGCGCGCTTAATCATCATTATCATCATATCAGCCTAGAGACGTCTACTGTTGGACATGGGCCTCCCCCAAGGATCTCTAAACCGACCGGTCCTGCGCTGCCCTCATCCAGCGGCTTCCCGCGACCTATGGGGGGTCTCGCTAGAGCCTACAGAAGGTAGCTCCACAACAGCTTAGGGGGGCGGCGGTGCTGATGCCGCTTCTTGCGGGGCCAGATAGGTCCTGCGTCAAAGTGTTGTAAAAACTGACATCAGGCTAGCAGACAGCAGGCTGTTGACTAGCACAGTGGTTCCCAAACTTTTAACTTCGCATACCGTAAAATGGGGGTAATCGGGACACTTTCGGACTTCAACACTAATTATTAGTATTTTTTAATTTGAAAGTACAAATAATTATGATGTTAAAATGTTTCCGGTACTTAGTTATTTATTTCTTTTAGATGCATTATATACTTAATTCACTAGAAATATCTAAAAACCCACCACTCATGACCGCTCATGATCTAGGGGCCCCACTGGGCGTTGCCGGCAACCGCCGCCGCCGGTCGAGGGAGCGCGAAATATTTATTTACCTAATTTCAACTTATTATAACGAGTTTTTTTTTGTAAGAAAAGTACATTTAAGTTTGGCCATGGCTGCTTGCGTACCATCCTAATAATTGTCGCGTAGTAGGTACCTACCACTGCAGAGTGCGTACCATAGTAGGGAATTACTGGACTAGAAGATCATAGTCCAAGAGCCCGTAACGGTCAGATATTCGTTATTTCCTTAGTTGTGCCATTTCTCGAATAAAATGAAGGATTATAAGTACACAGAGAAACTTTCAGGTTTTACAAAAAAAAAGTTCTGATCGTCATGACCTCTTCCTCTATCAGAATATCCTTATATTTGAGTCGCTTAAGCCGAAGACAGCAAAGCGATCAGCTCCGTCGTGCCTTTGTAGACACTTCGTGACTGTTAATAAAAGCAAACGACAGTTTTCTTAGCTCGTAAATATACAATTTTACGATGACATAATGACTACTTAAATAAAATACTTACATATAACTGCGCATGTGATGAATGCAACGTACTCATGTATTGACCCCATTTCTTTGAACTGCAAAAAACATAACTAAGAGAAACAAATCTAAGAGAACATTATGCAAAAAACATAGTTTAATTATTTTAAAAAGTAAATTAAATATCCATTGCTGCTTTTACACAAGAGCCATACCTAAATAGCGTTGTAAACCAGCAATGGATATGTAATTCACTTGGCAATCATCACTATCATGTGTTGAAAAAAGTTAGCGAATAAGCCAGCAGTAGGCCTATTGCCTAACTTTTTTTGACAATTGAAAGTGATAATCACCGAGTAAATTACACATACATTGCTGTTTTACACGACACGCTATTATGGCACTTTGTAACGGACAGAGTTCAGAGTGGAGAAATAACAACCAGTAAGTTTGGTCTCGACTGTTCGACGAGCGTTTTAATTTAATAATGAGAAAGCAAAATGGACGACGACAACTTTTATACTTTATTACAAAATTGTGTCACAATAAACTATTTTATATAATACGAAGACTAAATACAAAGTAATTGATTAAATAAATATTATGTAATTATTGGTTGCATTTGTTTATAGATATATAAAATATTATACCTAGTTATTATTAGGCAAAACAATTATATTTCATGAACCGGAAGTAAGAACTGTATAACACAATTAATGTTTAGCTATATTTTACATGATTTTAATTAATCTACAGTTATTATAATTAGTATTTCACAAATTAATTATTAAGTGAAGTGATGAAGGTGACAATGATTATTTATTAGGTTCCATATAGAATTAGCGCGCTACAGGAAGCGGAACTTGTAACAACTTGTCGCGAAAAACAGCAATGTATACGTAATTCGCTCAGTGATCATCAGTTTCAACTGTCAAAAAAAGATAGCGAATAGCCCCCATAAGTGCTAACCTAAATAAATTAAAAATAATAATATAAAATAAAAAAGTGACTGTACTCACACTGAACGCGTCCGTAAACGCACCTTTGTGAATGGCGGGAAAATAACTGAAAAATGGCGTCTGGTACAACCTTTTATATGCAACATACGACTCACCCGCTTGCATACATAATTGAAATGTAAAGTACCGCTGGAGATTCATGTAGGTACAATAGCCGCTAAGCTAACAAAATAATCTTATTGATGTCATGATGTGTAATATACCTATCACAGAAATAATAATATTTCTGTGATGCCTATCGTCTATAGGTAAGCATCAAGAATGAAGCTTCTTGGTAAGAAGCTATCTACTTAATATATAAAATTCTCGTGTCGCGGTGTTTGTGGTTAAACTCCTCCGAAACGGCTTTCCCGATTCTCATGAAATTTTGTGTGCATATTGGGTAGGTCTGAGAATCGGACAACATCTATTTTTTATCCCCCTAAATGTTAAGGGTAATCCACCCCTAATTTTTTTTAATTTTTGTACGAAATTTTTTGTTTGTTTTTATTTTTTTATTATGTGGCATTAAAAATACATACAACCCTAAATTTTTACTTTTTTTTATCACCAACCCCTATTTTTTTATAGCCATTTTAGTAATTTAATCATTTTTGTAAGGCAAAATAACGTTTGCAGGGTCAGCTAGTACTATAATATTATCTAGTCATAGATATGGGCAGGCACGCAGGCACGGAGTGTTATTATAGTCTTTGGATATAATTAAAGTTTTTACGTAGATAGATTTATCCCTACTGAGTTGTACTCGTAAAGCAGAGTAAGAATATTAACGATTTATTTAACCGAAGTTGGCAAGTTTTCGAACACTTCGTCTGCACCATAAGAGAATTGAATGTTCTACATAAACCTTTACCAAAAATCTTTTGAATATTAATTGTGAATAGAAAAAGAAAATTCAAAATTTTTCTACATCCAAATGTTAAACATATATCTAGTATATTTTGAGATCTGAGTTATACAGCATTTTCTCTAGTTGGCAGATTGAGTGTTCCAGTCAAGAAGCTTATAGTTTACCTTAACCTATCTTCGTGGTTCCATGGTTCCAGTTAATTGACCAGAATTTTTTCACTATACAGAGTGTAAAAGACATGAACAGAACAGTCAAACGAGAACCATGTATTCTGCTCATCATCATAACATTTTTTTTTTCAACAGTGTGTCCCCGGATAAAGTGCACAAACGAAAATGGGTGAAACTAGACCACAATTTGTCGATAAAAAAAATAAGAAAAAAAATATTTTTATTTATTATAAAAAAAAAATATTCTCTTTTTTACGACCTTTTGTGTTTGTAAAATTGTAATTTTTTAACCACTGCGTGGATTTTGTTTAAATAAAAACAATAATGATCCCAAAAGATTAACATTGTATAGTAAGAAAAAAAAAACAACATAAAAGCAGTCACCACGGAGAAAAAAAACTCTACCTGAGCAATGACGTAAGCGGCACGTTCGCAGGCCCTTCAATAAAAGTTTTGTAACTAAGCATGTATTAGATATAGAATGTAGATTTTTTTTTTATTAAAAAGGTTATAAGATCCGGATTAATAAAAGGTAATAAAAATAAATTGTTATAGGGGGCATTATTTGGTAAAAATAAACATTTACCCAAAATTTAACACTTTTATGTTCAAAATTAGTGATAAAACATTTTTTTTCTCCGTGGTGACTGCTTTTATGTTGTTTTTTTTTACTTACTATACAATGTTAATCTTTTGGGGTCATTATTGTTTTTATTTAAACAAAATCCACGCAGTGGTTAAAAAATTACAATTTTACAAACACAAAAGGTCGTAAAAAAGAGAATAAAAATATAAAAATCAATATTAAATACAATTTAATTTTAATTATTTTTTTTTTATTTTTTTTATCGATAAATTGTGGTCTAGTTTCACCCATTTTCGTTTGTGCACTTTATCCGGGGACACACTGTAGACTGGGAAATTGATAGTTACGATTTTATTGAAGGTCAAAGTCATAAATTATTTTTTCATTTTTTATGAAAACGTATTCTACACGTTATTTCTTAATTATTGTCCAAAGAAACTTTATCATTTTTTTAGTATTTCGTAACAAAAACGTTAGCGATCAATGTAGCACTCGATGCGCACGGACGCTAACGAACGGGGCCGCCGTCTGGCAAAATTATCGCGGTTTTGCGAGTTGCGTGCGAGTTGAGCCCTTTACATTGCGCGGTACAATTTGCAATTTTTTTAACACCAAAAAATAAAAAATCATTTCCCAGCAATATTTTTTTTGAAATATGTCTTAATTTGATGTATAGAATACATGGTTCTTGTTTGACTGTTCATGTCTTTTACACCCAGTATATTTCACATTTTTTTATCTTCACCATGAAAATTACACAATTATTTCCTAAATTCTTCCTTGATTTCGTAAAAATATGATTATGTAGTTTCAAAAAATGAGCCCTCATACCATACCACACGCACATGTCTAAATCTATGGTCTCAATCTCCCAACAGGTGACACGACCGGGGCCCCTCAGCCAAGCCAACCTATAGTTACGCCCTTATTACGCCCATTAGTTATATTATAGTCTTTGGTTCCGCCCAAAGACTATTCCGTGGTTACGCCACTGCGGAAAGGTAGAACGTTGCGCTAGCCAAAGGAAATTACACCAATAATAAGAGTCCGAATTTTAACGCCTCGCTTTTGACTCGCTAGCGCCATATCTACCTCGTGTTTGTTTAAATAAATCATTGGATTTAGGTATAAACAAACTGAATATTACGTGATTGCAGTAAATTTTCCTTGTTTTGTGATGATGATAAATCGCGATAGTTCACTTGCGCCGATGAGTCGCTCTTTCATACAGGTACTTTTTTGATCCAGTGACTCATCCGAGGACGTGTCACACTTTGGCGGCTAAGCACATAACCAAAGTGGATCAGCAGCTCCGGTTCGTCGATTACAGTTCGACGGCTAGGCGGCCACCTCAGCCTGTTTTCAACCGGGGCAGTTGGTCCAACTCTGTCCAACTGGTTGGACAGAGTTGGACCAACTGCCCCTGCTAGCTTTTTTAGAGTTTCCACCAACGAGCCTCCAGTAGACCTGTACGCCCAAATATTTTTGTAGTCGGATCAACAATCCCACTTCAAGCCTTTTGTAGGATTATCTAGAAGTACCATAAAAATGGCACTAAAGGAGTATTGTCAAAAGAGGCACCTCAGGGAATGGTTGTCCACTCCTCGACTGACACACTCAAAGAAATTTTTAGGATCCTCACACACAGGCTACCTTAAAAAAATAGGAGGGAATCGGCAGGACCCAAATCCGCTGCCTCACAGGTGCTCTCACTGGCCACTTTGCCACTAAACGACACCTGTGTACAATAGGCAAAGCTGAAGACCCCATCTGTAGAATATGTGGTGAGGAGGAAGAAAGCATGGAGCACATAGGTACTATGCACTAGCCAATAGGCAACTAAAGGTCCTGGGTCTAGGTTACCCTAAACCAGAGGACTTTATAGACCTTATTCCCGCCAACATCGTAAAACTCATACAAAATGTCCCACTAATCTTCAACACTAAGACTCGTGGTCCCACTACTATAACAAAACAGGAAAAAAATTATAAAAATATTTTTTTTTTTTTAATATTTTTTTTTGTTTATTTTTATTAATTTTTTCTACATTCATTTGAAAAATTGAAACTTTTGGTGTGTGCGAGTACGAGTCATGAATCTTAAATGCCACAATGTACACATTTTTTTGGTGACCGGTATAATTTAATTTCTTAAGGTATTACATACATCCGCTATTTTGACTCTCATTTCAGTGAGACTTCTTGTAGAGGCACCACGATCCGTTACTTGGTGGGGCTACGGGTCCGGTGGGACAAAAATTGGTGGGACCACGAGTCAAAAATCTCTATTCCTTATAGTTATACCCCAAACTCAGATCTTACTGTGATGACCACCTACGGAACCGAAACTTGGCCGCTTACAATGGGCGCCATAAGAGTCCGGAATATTCTCAGCTAAAATAATATTTGTGTTTTACCCTGAATCCTACCGCATTGGAATAACACGCATTTTCGAATAGCAAATACACATAACTATATCGTCTTCAACAAACTTGTTTAAGTGGTGCCTAATAAAATAATCTCTATTCTAGTGATGGTAGGTACTAAATGAAAAATAACACATGGTAGTTAATTAGCTTTATTTTCGCTGATTATTATCAATTGTTTACAATCAAAAACTTGAATCACTTAACTTTTCTCGATGACCATAAAAGATCGATGATTGAAAACCTCTTGGGCACAGTATTGGGCTTCGGTGCGTTCAAACATGGGTAAACGTCGCGACAAGGTGGATTCAGCCTTGGAAGTTGACAGCCGTCCTTAGGACATACGAACTTCTTCTTTTCCTTTGGCTCAGGAACTGGCCAAGACGGTATAGGTATCCAAGGATCGTAAGTCCGAGCGTACACCTCTGCTCTTCCAACAGCGTCTTCCAAAACATCTATTTGTCCACTCAAAGCGGCTAATAGGACAACACTACACATGTTTTCAACTCTCATTACCCCATCTCTGACTAATACTTCAACTTTTGTCACCGTATCAGGGGCAGAGCTTAAGTAAGTTAGTACAGGCAGCATAGATTTCGGAGGTACGTGGAATTGGGGGCCCAAATGAAGAAGTAAGGTGAGAATATCTTGCACAGATACGATGCATTTTGATGTAAACTTACCGCATGGGTTTTTCTTAGCTGGAGGGGAGGGAGGCTTCGGAGGGCATTGCACTGGAGGGCAAGCAGGAGGACATTTTGGTTTACAGGGATCCGGGCACGGCGGTTTCGGTGCTGGCGGTGGGCAGGGCGGAGTAGGTGGTGGGCACTTCGGCGGCGGGGGGCATTTAGGCACCGGCGGTGGACAGGGCGGTGGAGTCTTTCCGCAACTTCCCTGTAAAGGTTCTACTAGCCCGCCCTGCATTTGAACTTCGAATTCCCGAATGTGCTCCAAACGGTTTCGTTCTCTAACCCTTTTCAATAGCTCAGATAGAGATACGTCTTTATTTGCGTTCAGTTTGGGCAATTCCGTAGCAGGCATCTGCAAACTTTCTTTGGCAACATGGCCTATTGTTCCTTTATCGAGTAGAGGGTTAACGAAATTCTCTGATGGAATAAACTTAGTGGGACCCACCTCTTTACTTTCAGAAATGTTTAAAGTTTGCCTCAAAACACGTTCCTTTTCTGAATAATCGTATCTTGGTAAACGACCAGTTTCAGTTACTATTACTTGATCATCGCCCTGAGTAAACGTTTCCCTTAAAATATCTCTAGAATGTTCTTTCGGTAGTGCATAATTATATGGATTTTGATTTGGATTAAATGATTGCCTCTGTGGATAGTACGGATGTTGAAAGTATGGTTGTTGCGGATAGTAACTTGGTTGTTCAAATTCTTCATTTACCCCATTGGGGTATTTAGCAGTATCAGGGTTAATAGGTGCCGATTTACCCATAGTATCAGTTTCGTAGTCTCGGACAACGACCCCAGGTTGTTTTAAAGAGGGATCCACATTATCATCAATTTCGATGTTTTCTAATAGACGGTTAGGTGAAATCCTTTCAAGTTTGAAGTCTGTATTTTGTTCTGTGTCATCAGCTACATTACTTTCTTTGGAACTTAGAACAAAGTTTGGTCCTAGTTCTTTTTCCTTGGCTAAATGAGGGTTGACAATTTGTTGCGAATTTAGAGATCCTTGAATATTACCTAAGTTACTCTCCGTATTGTGCGTTGCTTCTTTGAATAAGATTAGTGGATCATCGTCCAAATGCGACCCGGCTTGTTGAAGAATAGCGATGTTATCTTGTTTTATTTCCTGCTCTCTAGCTTCAGTATCCTGGACAGGTTCTTTGGATAATATAGCTGCGTTGTCATCAACAAAAAGCACTGGCTTCGCCCTTTTCTGTGTGAGATATTCAGTCCTAGTTTGTATTAAATTCTTAATAATTTCGGTGTTTTCAGTGCCCTTTGCTTCTCGATCTGTACCGGCATCTGAAGACAGGACATGCGTCGCAGCTGTCAAATCATCTTTAAAAGTGGAATCATTATTTATTTGGAATGGTTTTATTTTATCTTCTATATTAACCAGTAGCTCTGCTTCATTGCTTTTATCTTTAGAAGTGTCATTTCCCGTTAGAACTGTTGTTGCTACGTGACTAAGCATTTGTTGTTCAGTGTTATTTTCTTTACAAGATATACCAATACGTTCCGTATGTTCTTTTAAATTAAAGCTTCCTTTCCTCAATGTAGATTGATCTGTCTTATTCACTAATTGACATTGCTGTATTTTTTTATCCTCACAAGCGCCCTCATCGTCTTTACTTCCAGAAATATTACTGCAATCACCAACTGGTACATCGATGGGAGTTGGTTGTAGCCTTTCGTTATCTGAAGCAACGTTGCCTGCTTCTAGATAGTTGTGATTTGTTGCAGTCTTTGTTAGTTGATCAGAATTATCTTCATCAGATTCTAAAACTTTATTGCTAGGATGTACTTTTTCAGTATCGGATGCAGAAGTGGATGCAGATGGACTAGAATTACTGTCAGAGTTACTAGCCAGATCAAAGGAACAAGGCTGCAGTTTTTCGATCTCAGATGTATGAACAGGTGTGTTGGGATTTAAGATAGCTTCGTCAGGTTTTAGTTCAAAAGGAAATGGTGGTCTTTCAGTATCAAGAATACGGATGCCTGTTTCTTGATTATTTGAGCTGGGATTATAATGTGAGAACTCAAAAGGAGGTGGCAAATCAGCGTTTAAACTATCCAGCTCAATTTTCTTCGATGTAGCAAAATCAAGTTCTAGCTTCTCTACTGGCTTCCTAGGCTTCTTCATAATATCAGCTTGGATGATGTCACTGTCATCAAATCCTTTTCGCGATCCTCGTCCAGATGATGGAGGCACGCCTAGCTGTTCCATTTCTTTCAGCAAGCGTTCGTCAATATGGTTAGTCGGTGAATCAAGGCAACGTTTTGCCAAATCATCGAACGTTGGAACCTGACCTCTTTTTCGTTTTTGGCTTTTATCTGAGCAATTGACGATTGCAAATCTTCTACGTGAATAAACAGGCTTGTCTATTGAGCTGTTCAGTATTGGAATGTGTTTGTAAACGTCTTTTCTCTTTCGCCGACCGCCTAATACCTTAGGAGGAAGGTTAAATCCTTCATATTTAGGTGCTTGAGCTTCGACTAGAGGTATCTCTTCGATATGTTCGATTTTCTGCGTCAGCTTCTCAGCATCATCTTTGGCTGTCGCTTGCAGTGTCTTACAGTCAGATTTATCATCGCCGAAAATTTCATTGATAATTCTCTGGCACTTTTCGCAGTGCGACTCATTGCTTGGTGGCAATTCTGGTGTGGCTATATGCGATAGTATTACATGCTTCGCGTCCAGATCCAATGTGTCTACGTGTGACAAGTTCGGCTCGAAGATACGATCGATTATTCTCTGGCATTTCTCCTCTTCATCCCTTTTGGTGTTAGAAGCAGGGCAAGTACTCTTGTCCTTTCGCTGTGCATCGTGAGATACTGAAAACAAGTAGGTATTTATTATTAAAGAAATAATGAATCCTCAGACCAAATAAAAAAGCAGGTCCAGGCCGAGTGTTATGAAGATAAAACTGAAGCCGGTAAAATTATACAACGCCTCGTCCATCGCCCGTGTACGTAAACAGTTAACACGCATAACCTTATACAAAAAAACGGCTTACGCAATACATAAATAAAAAAACGGCATCAGTTTTTTTCTTCGCATCGCTCTATACAACATGTAAACTAAATAACCAACACCCTGAATACAGGTGGTTTGGGATCGGCTTCCTAGTTGATTTCAATAATTTTTTTTTGAAAAAAAAAAACAAAAAAGAAAATTCTTTTAAATTTTTATAGGCACATACAAAAAAATTCAAAACTAGGGGGGGGGGGGGGTTGGGTACTTGCCACGGGCCCCACATGGTATAGTTACGCCTCTGTATCATTGACTGTATCACAGTTATTATAGCATACTAACGCGTATATTAGAGCGAGATAGATAGACAGACCATTTCACGTTCACGCAGGCGGCCAAAGTAGACCTGTCATGCTACGGCCACACTTGAAGACGAAGATTCGCGTTCGCGTTGTCGCGATAAAACTTCGTGTTCGCTCTACGACGAAGTACTTGGCCACATAAGAAAAAACTTCGATACTTTGCGGTAATCTAGAACGTCGCGCTAAATTCATTTCGCGAATAAAAATGGATGAGGCGGTTGCGCTATATTATATGTTGGCAAATAATTATTTACTGCATCTTTATTATTTGAACAAAAATAAACTAGTCAACTAAGCGAGCGAAGTGTAGCCAACCGCACGAACTTTGTCGCGATAAAACCCTTTGATGTGCGGCAGTTTACCGACACCCATGCGAAAGGCATTCGCATTTGCGAACATTATTCGCGATAGGACAAACTTGTTGGCCAGACGTGTCGCGACAACGCAAATTTTCGCGTTATCGTGATAGTGTAGCCGTAGCATAAACGTCAGTAATTTTTTACCATTATTATCTTAGACTAGATGACCCGGTGTACTTCGTATCACCTATTCACGGAGTACTAAACGTCTTTGCACCTATCCTAACGACATTAAAACTCTTCCTTCGCTAAAATGGCGGAACGTCAAATGTTTGACAGGAAAGTAGGCAGAACAGTTTATATGGGAAAATGAAATTGTTGTTTTTACTATCTTCCTCGCAATTTTTCCATATTTTCTCACCTTTTAAACCTTCCCTGGACTACGACAAACATTTCAAGACCAAGATAAGATAAATCCGTTCAGCCGTTCTCGAGTTTAACGAACAGCAATTCATTTTTATTATTATCTTAGATTAAAGCAAAGGGAAGATACGGAATCCTCCTTAAAAGCAGGCTTAAAAGCAGAAAAAGCAGGCCTCGTCAACTACTTACCTACAAAGACAAACTATGCTGAACGTGTCGCTCTCACGACTCTTGCATTTTTTATCTCGCTCACCTAACAATGCAGCTAAGACGTAGTAGGACCATTGGTCTCAGTTTTCTAGGCACACGAGCTTTACTCTGGTAACGTATCTTCCCTTTTTGCTTTCATCTAAGATTAACGTTTGGTCGGACTACAGAATTTTTTAGTAATCTTATAGGATAGGTACTGTTTCGAGTAGGCATGCTACCTGCTAAGTTTAAGCATGCTTTTTTTTAATAGCATACCATCATTGTAAAATTTTCATGCTATGTGCAGCGTGCTAATTAAAGCATGCTATTTTATTAGCACGTCGGCATTTCTTGCTACTTACAGCATGCTTTTTTTAGCAAGTCAAACTACCTACCTACAGCGATTTACGACACACTCGTCAAAACTGCATATTGGTCAAGCAATACTTATTTTAACTATCTCATATTTTTGCATACTCATCAATACTGCACATTGGTCATTCTTATATAAACGTCGAATGTAGTTGAAATATTTCAAGAAATAAAACTTTACTATTAGTAATTATTAGTTATTTTGTTTTAATACACACATAATGTGTGTATTAAAACAAAATAAGACTTCTAACTTAAACTAAACATACTTGAGATATAAAAAAAAAATTCAAATTTCTTTATTCATATAAGTACAATTTGTACACTTATGAAAGTCAAGTTTGATGCCATCGCGATCGGTTCAAAAGTCTACGAGGAGGCCTTGTTCTGAGAAGAACCGGCAAGAAACTCAACAAGTTTTATCCTCCTTTTACAGTTTTTATAGTTTTGATTTGGAAAGAGTCATAATTTTCACGTTGAAGTCATAATAATAATTAATCATTATAATATAATAAAGACTAATAATTAAACTTATAATAAAAATTAGGACGTCTTTCCTTACAATATTGGCTTAAAATTTGAAATTGAACACATATTGATATGTCTCTAGATTACAATGGAGAATCGAGCATATTTGAATGTGTCTACACATTTTTATCGTCTACATATACCTGAACTTTGTAATACGCTTTCTTCATTAAAATTTGATTAATGTGAAGCTTAGATTTATGTAACCGAAGTTCAGTTACATGATGTGGGAGTTTATTATATATAAATTTGTATAAATTTCCCCATGAGTGACTAGTTTTATGAAGTCTGAAACTTGGAACAGCAAGATTATTTCTACCTCTTGTGTTTAAATTGTGATAACCACTTTTCTTCAAAAACGTATGTAATTTTTTATGAACATACACAATGTTGTTATATTAACTTATTCGCCCAATTTTGGTTTGTCCATTTTTACTTTCTCGTATACGTAGTATAGAAGAAGTCTTGTAATCGTCAAAAATTTCGACCTCGAGATTTTGACGGATTTACACGTTTTTTGTTATTTTAAGTGGTGAGTGAATCTAAAAAATGAGGTAATATAAAGCAAAAGCAAAGAGATTTATAGACTATATTCAACGATTATGAAAGTTTGACCTATGTGCAGTTTTGACGAGTATGCAGAAATATGAACTTGACGAGTAAACAGTAAAAATAAGCATCGCATGACCAATATGCAGTTTTGACGAGTATGCAGAAATATGACGAGTAGACAGTAAAAGTAAGGGTTTTGCATAGCTTGACCAATATGCAGTTTTGACAAGGGTGTCTTAAATCCATACAGCGTGCTACATAAGTATGATCATAGAGTATCTCATGATTTTATTTAGCAAGTCAAGCTACATGCATCTTGCTAATTTCAGCATTAAGACGCATGCTAGTTTCAACATGTTTTAAAAGCATGAATGCTAATACCTTCGTGAAATAGACGATAATGCCGCAAAAAAGCAAGAAATAATTTATTTTGTAGTTATTGAACTCGTAAACTCACATTTTTCAATTCTCTCCGGTGGACAGTGCATGCCCCCACGAAACGCTTTAGGCACGAATGTCAGAACACATACTTGCTTAATTTTGCTTAAAGTTATCCGTATCATTTTGAATCGACTGTAATTTTTAGTACCCACTTATTGTTTAATTATAATCAGCGAAAATAACTACATTTTTCCGACATGAGTAAATAGAAGAAGTTCTTCGAACTTTTGGTTGGTGGACTACGTCAATTAATCAATTGTTTTATGTCATGATGGTATTTAACTTTTATTTTTATGACGTTCTATGGAATACTCTAGCAGTGCACGAAAGGTACGAAATGAGTTTCTAATATATTTCTTGATTTAAACTTATAAAAGAAATAGATTAGATACTCATCGCTCAAGGTCAAAGTGGAGTAACTTCACGTGCTGCCGACTGTAGGTACGTTTGTTTCAATCAAGACAAAACCAAGTTGATAAACTAATATCGTAGTAGAATAGGGTAAATCCTTAGATTATACCTGGGTAAATCCTTAGATTATACCTGGGTAAATCCCCTGTTAGTTTTTGATCGACGTCTCTATAATATGTAGTCTTTTGTGTATTATACGTGAATTCACAGAGGACAAATTCTGTAATTTAGTAAGCGAACTAAGAAACATTTTTTTTAATTATAGCTAAATATTAAGTGATTGTAAGTGGTTGAAATAGAAAAATTTCAGCTGTTCACAAGATATGGCAGTAAGAACCAGTTTTCATTTGCCTTCTCTTCTAAGACGTTCGCTTAAAAACAAATTAAAAAAAAAGACAAAATAACAAAAATGGCTGATGAACAGGTGAGCACCAAAATATTACGTTTTTTATAAGATTTTAACTGTAATATCTATCCTTCACTAATTATATCAGGACCATTATTAGTTGTAATTAATTTTGCGTAACAAAATTTAAGTGTCACTTCAAAATTATGTCGAGATCGAGATTAGATTTCTCGAGTGGGTAACGCACAGAGAGAGTTTTTGTGAGAATTTTCATGATATAAACTCTTATTTAGACATTCTAATAAGTCGTCTTTAATGGAAGCATTAACGCTTTTGTTGTACAGCACATATTCTACCGGCGTCTTGGTTATATTTTGATGTTTTAGTTTGTCAAAGTGGTTACCCTTGAAACGTAGTCAACAAATCTGGATTCTAACATTTCAAACATATTTATGACTAAACACCGAAAGCGATGTTACGGATTATGCTTTTCTTTATTTTCAAAGTACCTCTAATCTAATAAGATTCCAAACACAAGTATTTTGATAAATATTTCAGTTATTAGGTTTTATTATTTATGTTTCAATAATTAGGTCACAAGACTAATTTGTATACTCTAACTAATATTTCCATATTAAAGCTACTTCATTTTTAATGATACTTTTATTGTTCACCAAAGAGAAAGTAAAAAATATATATAATCATGTTCATAATAAAGAGGTTGTGTAAGAGCTTTAGGTAAAATTTGGTTACACATAAAGCCACATGTGGCAGTATGGGCCAAACAGTAGGTTCCCGAAAATAGTGATAGGCCAGCTTTCACCTTCACAAATAGGGGTATCAAACTCAAAAAAGCTAAGCCTTCATTGTACCACACTAAATTACTCAACAGTCTCGGTAAAAATACAAAATAAATTACTAAAATGAATGTTACTGGGTACCTAGCAATATTCATTTTAGTAGTACAATCATTATTAGAGATGCAGCGAATAGTTTTTATAGCAAATAGTCAAATACAGATTAATTGCTATTCCCTATGGCAAATAGTTGAATAACTCTCTATCATTATTAAACATAAAAAAGAATATAAAAAATATTTGTTTTGCTATCAAATAATAACATCACACTTGTAGTACCTATTTGTGAACTATTTGTCATTGTTAAATGCTGGCAATCCTTTTCTTGTACATATTTTATTTATAAATTCTTTATTGTACACACAAAAATTGACAAAACATAAACAAGAAAGGGCATGTACAAAGGTGAGCTTATCTCTAGCAGAGATCTCTTCCAGCCAACCCTAGCGATTGTGTAATATTTATATGCGGGGATATACCTAGTGTATACAACTAATAGACATTGATACAATAAATAAATAGTAATAATAATATAAAACTACATACCATACATATATAATATAACTATCCTAATATTAAATACATGTTATAATCCTATACATACATACACATATAGATAAATATTTTTATCTAAGATAAAGTAGAGAGATAGTGCTCTTTCAACTTCTGTTTGAATGTAGTGATTGACACACTTTCCCGAATTTCTTTGGGGAATACAAAGCTTAAAAGTGTTCAATTTGAACTTGGATTGTCTAAACAACTAGATAAAGCTGGAACTCAACATATTACCTACTGGAGCGTCTACCTAAACAAAAATGAGCAATTTCAGTTTATATATCAGAATCAAGGAGTGTGAATTTTGAAAATTTATTTAGCTAGGTACCAGTAGAAAACAGCTGTTAAGGCTTCTAAAACCTTTCAAAGAGATAACAAAAATAATGAGTTCTACATATCATATGCACCTATGTATATCAGATGTAATACCTAGAACAGTTTAATTAACCAGATGCATTATGAGGGATGTGCTGATTCAACAAACATAAAATGTTGATTATTTTAGAAAGACACTAATTGAAAATATGCAAGCCTGTTTTAACTTGGAGGATCTATTGATTGTTTAACAAGACATATTGCTTGTCGACATTTTTAGATCCCTGCTACAATTACTTTTTATTTGACCCTGCCCAAGCTGAATAGGTCCATAGAGTTGTGCTCAGAGATGGTGTTAAGCTTTCTTTAGCTAAATGATACTTAAGAGGAAACACAAGGCCCGTTTTTCTATACAAACGTAGTCCCCTGTTTCCTCCCTGGACAATGCCGGTAGAGTTATAATTTTTTTCCTGAATATCTATGGCCACTATTAACATGTCCCTATGTTTTCGTTTTTTTCATAAATTAACTAATAAAAGATATATGAACGTTCAAAAACCTAAAAAAATGGCCAAATTTTCCTCTGTGTTCAAACATCCAAGAAACAAATTTGACTGAATTATATCAAAAAATTAAAACATAGGAACACAGCTTAATCCTTTGTTATTTTTTTTATGAAAAAAGTACTTAAATCGGTTAAGTTTTGGAGAAGAAATCAGGGGACTACGAATCGTTGATTTTCTGTTCTTTTAATAGGTATTTTCAGTCCAAGCTGCCGTTGTCTCTATCGCGCTCTGCGGGGGGAGGCTTGAGGTCAGGGAGACGCGGACTAACACGTATACACTCATGACGTGACATGTAGTCGATAATTTTATCGATTTAACCTAGTGTTGTTCATCGATATCGATATTTCTAGATGAATATTTTGCGTGCAATGTATTTAACACATTATGATGTTCGATTGTTAGCTCGACTGCGCAGATGCTACTGCTCAAATAAACTTTACTGCCCCTTTGGCAACTTAGGATTATCACGCGGCCTTCCGCCACTGCGAAAACTAATCTCATCGCCCCCACTATGGGTTCCGTTCGCCTTCCGCGTTCATACTGTTGTAGATAGTGCCGCGATGGAGTGCAGGAAAGAGAGTAAAGGAAAAAAAAGGTAGCGTAAAATGTAAAAATAAAAATTATATTACTGCAAAAAATACGTTACCATGACAATCAAAAAACAATTAATTAATCACAAACAAATCTTTTCTTTTTTTTATAACTCAACTGACAAACATAAATTATACCTCTGAAGGAGGTCCAACTATCCCCAACATCCTCCCCCGGCAAAGAAAAGGAACATAAAATTAAACAAATTAATACATCAACCTGTTTGGTACTTTAACGCAACGGCCACTGCGTGTGACAACAACTGGTGGCGTCTCTGAAGTAGAAGGGATGGGATTGGTGTGTGTGGTTTTAACTAACAAACAATTTTGTACAAAATTAAATACTTGTGATGAATAATGTATTTATTTTGATAAGGAATAATATTATGTTTACAAAAATACCTTCGCATCTAATGCATTATTTTAGAACAAAATTTATTAACAAAAATAGGTTATAGCGAGTCAACCTTAAGAGATAGATAAATGCTGTCTGTAACCTTTTTTTAGAACTTTTAACGGAGAATAATTCTGTGGTACAGAATTTTTGCGTTACTCCGTTTACGCAGCGCACGCAAAGAAAACTCTGAAAATCAAAATTTATTATTTTCCGTTTATTTCAAACTATGATATTTCTTAAGATTCATTCATTGAAATCAAAGAAGTCTCTGAAAAAAATTGTGCAAAATTAATTACTTGTGATAAATAATGTATTTACTTTGATAAGGAATAATATCATGCATACAAAAACACCATCGCAGATAATGCATTATTATAGAACAAATTTGTTTACCAAAAAGACAGGTTATAGTGAGCCAACCTTAAAATATAGACATATGCTGTCGCGGATTTTTTTTTTAAATTTTAATGGAAAACAATTCCGTCATACATGATTTTTACGTAACTTTAACCATTTACGCAGCGCACGCAGTGAAAGCTTTGAAAAGAAATATTTTTCTCCCGTTTTTGCAACATTCTTCATTGATGCTCCGCTCCTATTGGACATACCGTGATGTTATAGCCTATAGCCTTCCTAGATAAATGGACTATCCAACGGAAAAAGAATTTTTAAATTTGAGTCAGTAGTTGCTGAGATCTTAGGGTTCAAACAAACAAACAAACTCTTTAGCTTTATTATTAGTATAGATTTGTATAGATAATGGAATAGGATATAACAGTCGCCTTGAAATTTTATACAAGCTGCGAACTTGCGAGCCTGAGGGGGCTGCTGCTTCCGATAGCCTTATAGCCACCATACTAGGCAAGGGGTGCTTAGTCGGTAAGAGTCCGACATAAACCGAAGGCCGTCCTTCAGGTATCCATGAGGATAACACCACCTTCTTCCATCAGGATCCGGAAGGTCTTCTTGGCCTCGATTCGTTTCTTGCTCACTTTTCGAAGGGGAAACAGACCGAAAAGTTAAGGGGAATAAAACGATCTCAAAATCTCAAAATCCAATACACAAGCCGATATAAAACAGTGAAGTAATACAATATAAGGTAATACAATAATTACACGAAACAAATACTCCGTAAGCGCCGAAATCAACTTGTCGACTGCAAGGCAGAGTAACGAAAGTCTCTGGGAGCGTGCCGGCCGAGCGCAGGCGGACGCGGCGCCACGCAAACATTGACAGTCACACTCACACATTGATAGCTCGCGCGGCCGGGCACTGCGCGACAGCAATAGATTTTACAAATACCTATTTTTCATTTCTCTAGCCCGTGGTGTTTCCTCTTAATCACACGAATCACACCAGCAAGCTCTGATTTGATTGTGCAGAAGAGCTAGCTTTTTTGCACCACAACCTGCCCCTTTTGGAAAGACTTTAAATTAATATAGTAAAAGTAAAGTTTATTATTTTTAATTTTTTCTATGGTTTGTTGATTAAAAGTTTATTTTAGAGAACTATTCGCTGAATGTCAAATTATTAGCACATAAGTATTTGATATTCGATGAATAACAACAAAAAAAAAGAGTATTACTGAATAATAGCAAGTATTCATGGCATCTGTAAATTTTATCAGCACACTAATTAAGCTAGCAGATTTTAGGGCTGGTAAAAATGGAGAAGCAATGGATTTAGAAAAGATTCATGTTTATAAATATACCTAAATGATATTAGATCTACACCAACAATTCATTATGCAATATGTTCTTATTCTTATGCAAGGGGCTGAGGCTGTGTCTCAAAGCACTTCGACCCTATGGGATCTTTTTGCTTCCCCTTTCCTTATCACCCATCCCCGCCAACATCGAAAACATTTTGTATAAGTTTCACGATGTTGGCGGGAATAAGGTCTATAAAGTCCTCTGGGGGTAACCTAAACCCAGGACCTTTAGTCGCCTATTGGCTAGTGCATTGCAGTCACATAGTATGTGCTCCATGCTTTCTTCCTCCTCACCACACATTCTATAGATGGGGTCATCAGCTTTGCCTATTGTGCACAGGTGTCTTTTAGTGGCAAAGTGGCCAGTGAGAGCACCTATGAGGCAGCGGATTTGGGTCCTGCTGATTCTTCCTATTCTTTTAAGGTAGCCTATCTGTGTGGATCCTATGCAATATGTTTCGTCGCTTATCCGATTGTTAGTACACAATCAAGAAATGGAATTCACTGCCAGCACACATGTTTTCTCTTTACAATCCTGGGTCATTCAAAGGAGGCTTGATGAAGCACCTTGCAGGTTGGCAAGGCGAGGTTGACTAGCGCGGCGGTCTATCTCTCGTACCAGCTATCTTCGCATTTGGACTGCACTTTTGATTACCATCACGTGGAATAGAGTCATTTGTGAGATAAAAAAATTGGTTGTCTGTAAAGTCGGTTTACTGACGATAGTTGAACGTGACAACGTCTTAAGAAAATACTGATGGAATGGTAGCATTTTTCAAAAGAAAAAATTCATTTCATTTGTTTAATAGATTTCGCATCATAGTATGAATAAACTTGTAATAAAATCTCTTTGGCTATACTATTTGTATCTGGCTGGTTTTGGTATCATTGAAAGTTTAAATTTTAAAGAACATAATTCCAAATTCAAATTAGATAATTAGATTCAGAGCGAGGTAACGCCGCATGACGTCATGTTTTTCGTGCGTGCAGCCGGCTCTATCGAATTATAAGACGTTGTCACGTCAAAAAGGTCGGCCAATGTAGAAATGCCTATTCTTGGTCATAATATTTTTACAGAGTTAATATGAATCAACAATGTCTTTATAAAATATGGTACTTAATATGACATTATTATCACAGTAATACGTCTTCATACAAATTGGCCGCTATCCATTAGAATGTGTGCGTGCGTACTCGGCGCCGTGTACGCACGCACTGTGACGCACACATTGACATATAATATGGGGGCTTAAGGTGGCTGCAGTGCGGGCCGCGCCGTCTCGGTGTGATCGCGCGTTTTTTGTCATTGCACATTCGCTCGCCGCTCGTCCCCCCCGGCACATTTACGAACCCTAGCGTCAACGCAAGAGTAGGCTAATAACTCGCCGACAGCCCGCAGTTAAACTACTGTTCTTGGTATATTATGTTGTCTAAGAATCCATTGTTGAGAACAATAGGGTCACTTATTCTAATATTTTATTACCAATGAGTTTGATATTGCAATAAGAATGTCTGTATTAATTTTTAGTCACATTGTTTATTAGAATAGAATAGATTATATGTACAAAGGGCGACCTTATCGCTAAGAGCGATCTCTTCCAGGTAACCTTAGGATGGACGGGACTAAAAAAAAGCACTTGAGGAGATGGCAATGTATAATAGTTATAAATAATATAAAATAAACTACATACTACAAACATACGTTATATCCAGTCACTCTGCGGTTGAGGGTTCCAGGTGACGGTTCTATCTTCGGTCTTAGCGTCACTTGCCATTAGTAATGGAATTCACTGCCAGTACACGTGTCTCCTTATGAGCCTGGGTCATTCAAAAGCGGCGGGAAGAACCACCTAGCAGGTCGGCAAGGCGAGGGTTGCCAGCGCGGCGATTTATCTCTCCCGTTATCTTCGCATTGTACTCTACTTCTGCTTACCATCAGGTGGAATGTCATTTGCTTGACCTTTTTTTTTATAAAAAAAGGTGCGATGAAGACTAAGAACTTCCCTGTCAAGAAAAAAAAAATCTCTTAGTATTGCTATGTGTTCTTGATAAAATTTTGCACCCTAATTGCTGTGTTGTCTCGTATCTCCTATATAGATAAATATTATAATAACAGGTTATGGTTGAAAAACCAACAAAAATTATTTAAGAAGTGGCAGGAGCAAAAAGGAAAGGAGATATAAGTTATGTAACTAATTCGTTATTCATTTTCAGCAGGTGTTTCAGATAGAAGTGCTATGCAAGCAGTTGTACGAGTCCACGGATCCCGTGCTGCGAGAACAGGCGGAGAAGACCGTGGTAGCTTTTCAGGTGAGGCTTTTACCATACTTCGGTGCTTTACAGACAGAGCAACTTTAATCGAAGATACTATAAACTTAGTTGAATAATGTAACAACTTAGTTGAAGAATCTATCAACTTAGTTAAGAATATATAAACTTTGTTGAAGAATCTAACAATTTAGTTGAAGAATCTAACAACTTAGTTGAAGAATCTATCAACTTAGGTGAAAAATGTATCAACTTAGTGGAAGATTCTATCAACTTAGTTGAAGAGTCTATCAACTTAGTTAAACAGTCTATCAACTTAATTGAAGAATCTATCAACTTAGTTGAAGAATCTTAAGTTAGTTGAAGTAACTATCAACTTTTAACAGTTATCGTTAAAGTTTGCCAGTTGCAGCAACAAAACTTAGTTTGTTGTTGCCTCGATTCTAAATAAACTTTGAATTTTGGTTGCTTATTTTATTTGGCATGGTTTAAAATGTTTGAAATTTACAACAAATAAATTAAAAACGGAAAGACCAATAAAAAATCCTGTCATGTTAAAGCCTGAGACGGGACTCGAATCCGCTACCGATCGGGATCCAGGCGGTTGCTCTTTCCTCTGAGCTGCACAGGACTGACGAATCACGACGAATTTATTCTAGCCTGGCGTTTCTGATTGCCTCACAAGATGAAGTATGCCTCACAATATTGAAGACATTGACTCTTCAATCTTCTTCTTTAGTCCTTCTGTTTAGCTATTCCAGGCTCAGCTTTAGAAAGAGGTATCTAGATAGACGCACTATAAACTGACACATTAACTGCAATTTTACTTATTATAAATGTTCACTAGATTTTGAGATAAATATTCCAAAATTATATACAAATACACTATTTTTTTTTTAATCAAATAGTTTGACAGTTGTTGTTGTTTTAAAATTTTATCCATAATGGTAAAGCGAAGGAGGTTATTTCATTCAGCCACAACCAAACAATAATTAGGTAGGTATAACATTGGTTTAGGTTAGGTTAGACTTGCGCCCTATACGCGCGAGCCGAGCGTGCCGCGGGAGCGGCCAGCGAAGCGCCAGAAACGACCTTTTTACATTTTACTAAAGGACTATTGCATGTATTTTGGGTTTTTATGATGCAATTAGGAATTTTTTGTCAATTTTGCAGAAGTTGGGAGGTAAAACAGTTCAGTGTTTCTTGATGATTTAATAGTGTTTAAAATTTTCATATTTAGTTTTTAAGCTATTGCATAGCTTCTATCGCGGGCCTTGAGCGCGGGGACCGAATCCAGAAATTCCGTAACGAAAAAACCTCACGCTCCCCACTCCGACGGGCAAGGAGGTGTGGCTTGAAGGCCGTGCATCGTCTAACGTCGTTTCAGTTCGGCAGTCTTCGACACGGCGTTGTGTGCGTGCGATTAGACGTATTGTACGAAACTCGCACGAATCGAGACGAGCTGCTCCGAAATCGGACGAATACATAAGCAGCTGTTTATGAGAAAGTATATAGGTGTATAGGTATTTATGTACAACAGTGAATAGCTGTACTTGTAAAATTTGTGTATAAAGTGTTTTGAATATGAATGTTAATTATTCCAGTTAATTATTTCAATTATAAAATTAATATCAAAGAAAAAGAAATACTGCATGAATAAAATAAATAAATTAAATTATAATTGCATAAGTTGATACAAAATGCTATGCAATAGCTTTACCGCGGCGGCAGTCCCCGAGTGCCACACGTCTATTTTTTTCTTTAAATCTATGCAATTTATATAATAAACAGTGTAGAAGGGGTTGCCAGGCACACCCCTCTTTTCCCCACCACCCCAAAAAGACGATCAATTTGGTACTTCTTTCTACAGTGCTTCCCTATTCCATTCTGTTTCAGGAGTCCCCGGACACTTTAAGCAAATGCCGGCCTCTGTTAGAGCGGGCCGACTCCAGTTACTCCCAGCTGCTTGCCGCCACTACATTAGATAAACTTATCAATAGGTATGTACATTTTTCTTTCTATACGTTACGGGAACCCGGCTACGTTATACCTAGTTTTAGCCGGTTAGAACTAGGTGTAGCCACTTACACTTGGATAAATCTAAATATACAGAGTGTAAAAGACATGAACAGTCAAATGAGAACCATGTATTCTGCTCACCATCATAACATTTTTCTTCCTTTAGACTATACCTGGGAAATTGATAGTTACGATTTTATTGAAGGTCAAAGTCATATTTTTTTTTTCATTTTTTTATGAAAACGTATTCTATACGTTATTTCTTAATTATTGTCCAAAGAAACATTATCATTTTTTTTAGTATTTCATAACAAAAATTGGCTTCAAAACGTTAGCGTTCAATGTAGCTCACTTGATGCGCACGGACACTAACGAACGGGGCCGCCGCCGTCTGGCAAAATTATCGCGGTTTTGCGAGTTGCGTGCGAGTTGAGCCCTTTACATTGCGCGGTACAATTTGCAATTTTTTTTAACACCAAAAAATAAAAATCATTTCCCAGCAATAATTTTTTTGAAATATGTCTTATTTTGATGTTTGAATACGTGGTTCTCGTTTGACTGTTCATGTCTTTTACACCCAGTATATAACTCAAAGGTGACTGACTGACTGACATAGTGATCTATCAATGCACAGCCCAAACCACGGGCTGAAATTTGGCATGCAGGTAGATGTTATTACGTAGGCATCTGCTAAAAAGGATTTTTGGAAATTTCACCCCTAAGGGGGTAAAATGTCCACGCGGACGGAGTCGCGGGCGGAAGCTAGTCTAGTATAAGCTGATTGTTTTAGGGTAAAACTATGTCTGACCGGTATCATTTCGGCCAGCACTAGGTCCTACCAAATCCTCCACGTCCGGAAGCCTCCTCGTGGCGGACCCTGGTAACGTGGTGGGGAAACTTGCTCGGCGGGTGTGTGGCTTTTGATGTCAAGTGTGTCCGCTTGGCATTCGAAGTCACAGGCCATCGTAGAGGTGTTTTTGTTTTCCCACCACGGCTAGTTGGGGACGACCTCGCCCGAAATCCCCCGGGTGTAGTCCGATGGCTGCTCCCGGTGTCCTCGTCAGGAGGACGCGCCAGGTCGAGCAGCCGTCGGTGGAGGAGTGGCTGCTGGCCACCAATTGGTACAAGGAGTGCCTATACGGGCAGCGTTGGGACTACCTCGGTTTAGTTAGTTGCGCTCACGTGCGCAGATCCCGAGCCGTCCCGCAATAGCGCACTGGAGGTCAGGTCGGGGAGGATGTTTAGTGGGTATGGAGGGAACGCCTTTACCTCGAGTCCCACATATCCCCTGCGGTTGGCACCACCCCGCAGGGACGTGGCGTAAATGCATCTGATCTCCCCGTCAACAAAAAAAAATAAAGGTCTAATCAAATCCTAGTGGCTGATACTAGGTCTAGCCGATATGCCGGCTACAATTAGATCCAACCAAACCCTAGTGACTATTACTATGAGTAATTTATACACGTTGGTTACGTCGGCTGGAAGTTGTTCTACTAACTCAACAAAGCCACATATTTCTGGCCTTTAAGATATTAAAAAATCACCTAATAATAAGAAGCGCAGAGAAAATATAATTCAACGAATTTATTTTAATAATTTACTATCAACAAAATCAGCAAAAATTTTTTAAGAAAAGAAAATTATTGTATTTTTTTATTTGTTACATAAAACTATTACTAAAGTATGACTATAATGTTACCATTATAGGAACAATCAGCAACATTTTTTTTAATAAAAGAAAATACACTTAGTATCAGCCACTAGGATTGGATTTAAAAAAAAAAACGTCGTCGATGTTTTTCAGTATATTTTTTTCTAGTATTCAAAATATTTACGCGTTTGTAAACGCAAAATTATTCCATAATGTAAGGTAGTTTCATCTTAACTGGGCGTCAAATATTTGCAAAAATGTTTCGTTCGGATCTTAGAAGTGCAAATTTCAAAGATTTGATGAAACAACGCTTTCTATAAAAACAAAGCTATTTTGTCAAAGCAGACTTTGAGCATGTCAACGCGGCTTTACAATCCTGTGTGTGACCCGTGACGAAGCACCTTGCAGGTCTCTAGCACTATACAGAGTGTAAAAGATATGAACAGTCAAACGAGAACCATGTATTCTGCTCACCATCATAACATTTTTCTTCCCTTAGACTATACCTGGGAAATTGATAGTTACGATTTTATTGAAGCTCAAAGTCATAATTTTTTTTTGTCATTTTTTTATGAAAACGTATTCTATACGTTATTTCTTAATTATTGTCCAAAGAAACATTATCTTTTTTTTTAGTATTTCATAACAAAAAATGGTTTCAAAACGTTAGCGTTCCATGTAGCTCACTCGATGCGCACGGACACTAACGAACGTGGCCGCCGTCTGGCAAAACTATCGCGGTTTTGCGAGTTGTGTGCGAGTTGAGCCCTTTACATTGCGCGGTACAATTTGCATTTTTTTTTAACACCATAAAATAAAAATCATTTCCCAGCAATATTTTTTTTTGAAATATGTCTTATTTTGATGTATAGAATACATGGTTCTCGTTTGACAGTTCATGTCTTTTACACCCAGTATATATCTTCACATTTTGACTCCCTTATTTGTTGGCATGATTACCAAAGAACTAACTTGTACTAATTTCCCCAGGTCCACAACAAGTCTATCGGTGGAGGAGCGTCTAGATATAAGGAATTATGTCCTCAATTACCTCGCCACAA
Source organism: Elophila nymphaeata (assembly GCA_955850985.1). NCBI lineage: Eukaryota > Metazoa > Arthropoda > Insecta > Lepidoptera > Crambidae > Elophila > Elophila nymphaeata. The sequence continues at coordinate 5,360,355 of OY039093.1, forward strand.
GGCCCAAACTCGCAAACTTTGTTGTACAGGTACGTAAACTAATAACGACTTGCCAATTGCCGCTTATAGACACGTGGGTGAGATGAGAATGCTACTATGAATGTGTGGACTGACAAGAATGGGTAAATTGAAGAATGAGTAAATTAGAGGAAGTTTGAAAGTGGCACCAGTGGCAGATAGACTGAGAGGTGATGAGTGATAATGAGATGAGCATGTAACAAAGAAAGTAATGACAATGAATGTGGATGGATTTATGAGATGAAGCGGATATCCGGAGACTATCCGGCGCTCGGCCGGATATCCGGTAACTATCTGGTATCCGGCCGGATACCGGATATTCAAAAAGTACTATATTTTCATATAATGAAATGCAATACATTAATCTTGGTGAGGTAAATATCAATAAAATAGCTTATAATCATGACGGCTTTTATTTAAAGTCGAAAAAAAAACAAAAATACCATAATGCCTTCGAAAAAAAAAAAATTGCGTGTGTCAGCTCCGACGCACGACTGGAGTTTACTCCGAGACAGGTGAGATGGCGCACCTGCTGTCATCCGTGTTTTGACAGTTAGAAAGTTGCGCGACATAGGGTGCGCACCAATTATGACTTTGACCTTCAAAAACGTAACGAGGTCATTCATCGATAGATTTTACTCCTCACATTTTTCTCATACCGGGCCCCTTATATATGCAAATCGATTCTTAAGGAGTAAACTCCAAAAAAATCTGAGATCTTTACTCTAATGATAAATACATAAATGTTAAATATCTAAACAAAAAACTTTGAGTAAAAACTTAGCGAAACCGTCCGAATTGATCTGATTGCGTTCGCCGCACCTGTGGGCGCTAAACTCGTCACGACATGCAACAAGACAATGGGCCGGATATCCGGCCATCCGGCCTCGCAGTTTGCCGGATATCCAGTATCCGGTATGCGGCCAAACAACTATCTGTTTCCTCTCTAGGAGAGGAAGACCAAATAGAAGATGGTTGGACTGTGTGAAAGGTGATACGGCAAAGAAGGGTGTTAATGTTTAGATTACGACAACCACAAATTTTTATTTATGGTATGAAATGATGAATATTTACTTAAATGTGATAAATGTGAAATGATGAATATTTCCTTAAATGTTGAGCGAACTATCATTTAAAGTAGGGGGTAGTAAAAGACAGAGAAACCTGTTCTCTGTACCTCATTGTAGTAACAATGTAACTTATAATGATCCATTGTATCTTATATGTAGAGCTTACAATGACATTAGTAAAGATTATCTAGATGTATTCTTACATTTTTCAAGTGAGCCTTCAGGGCCAAATCCTAAACTATAAGGAATATCGAAAAATGCTCAAAGGAGTTGCCAGCCCGATTTTGATGAAAACCAAAATTGCATCATTGGAGTTTTGAAAAAAATAATGACCATCGATTATATCTTCAACCAAGGTGGAACAAGAAATATTTTATTAAAATTTAACATTTTACATTAGTTTCCCGTATATCATTACTGCACAGAAATCGATCCTTATTAACAACACTATCGAATGGTGTAATAATACAGGCTATGTTTTTTTCCAAAATCATTGGGTTCGATTGTTGGCTAGGATTATTGATTTTTAAAAAATCCAATGATGCAGTTTTTGTTTTCATCAAAATCAGGCTCGAGACTCCTTTGAGCATTTTTCGATATTCCTAATAGTATAGGATTTGGCCCTGAAGGTCCACTTGAAAAATTCACCCTGTATATTAGGTAAATTTCAATTGCTTACAGTTTTTATATTAACCTCCGTGTAAATGTGTGTAATAAAATCGACCCACCTCGTAGGTTTTGAATCGAAATAAAATTTGTAAATATAATTTGAATGCATATTTCATAATCGTTATACGAAGTGTTGGTGAATTTTTTGGAAACTCCTGTTTTTAATTTGTACGTCATACGCCATCTCCGTAACTGTGCAGAGTGTTAGGCGTTTTCATCGCGCGATGAAAGTAATGTTTCTGTACTCGCGATATGAGATGGGAGCTCAATCCGGACACTCTAAAGAAATCTTTTATGGTGAACTCATCGTGCAATGAGAATGCACCGTATCACCGTACTATCGTTTGCCAATTAGGACGACTCTTTAAAAGTTAATCAATCATTATTTAACTTTGACAAACATATATATACTGGAAATATGCATTTTTATAAAGACAAATACAGAATACTTCACAAATAAAGCCGACACACGTACAAATATTCGAAATAGATATAAGTATGATCTTTGTGTACCAAATATAAATAGTTACATTTATCATAAGAGCGCCTTAGCTACAGGTATAATTTTTTTTAATAATCTGCCTTCAGCGATCAAAGCGTTGCAGATGCCTAAATTCAAGTCAAAATTGAAGTCGTGGTTGATTTGCAATGTGTTTTATAACCTGAGCGAATATTTTATTGTTAAACATGTATGAGTTGCATTTTTAAGTATTTAATTTATTTTTAAGCAATATTAATTTTAAGTTTTTTACCTTTAATTAAGTATTGCATGCTCGATATGAGCTCGATTCTGTTGTGTCTAATTCTATGCCTAATCACCTGCAATATGTACACAGAAATAGCAATAAATGATATTCTGATTCTGATTGTTTTTTCAATAATTGATTAAACAGATATTCAGCTGATTTCCGGAAACTATCATTTCTTGGCTTTTGGTTTCAATTTGTAAAATCAATAAATCAAAATTTGTCACAGTAAAAACTGGTCTAATGTAAGCTTAGGTTCTAGTTTAACACACAGGGTTAAAAGTTATTATTTATTAATTATACATTTTGATTTATCGAGCTCAGAACCAAAACGTACAGTTGGGTCGATTTCATTGCACATAAGTCTATGTCCGTTATAATTTCAGGCATTGGTCACACTATTCGCTCACATCACAAAACTCAGTTGGTTCGACATGCACAAAGAAGAATATGTTTTCCACAATGTCATGAATGACGTTGGCAAATTCTTACAGGTAAGTACTCTTTTAATGATTTTCAAAGTGCGTGATAGATATTCGACAAAGTTCTCGGTGTTCCACTTGTAGGCGATAATCGTGTGGCGCCGACGTGTCTGATTGGCAGGCATCTCGCCCTCCAATACCGGTTTGAGCCAATCAGAGCAGACTATGTCGTCGGCCATGCTAGAGCGACTGCTCGGAGGCGCTTGTTGGCAACGAGTCACACTGTAACCTGTAACACTGTGACTCGTTGGGAGAACTTTGTAAAATAATTCCCAACCAGTCACAGATGCGACACGTTGGGAGACCTTTCTTAAAATTATTTCCAACCAGTCGCACTGTGCCACGTTGGGAGACCTTTTAGAAATTTACGAAATAAGAATACTCACTAAACAAATGATTTTTATTTAAGACTAGCGACCCGCCCCGGCTTCGCACGGGTGCAATGCTTATGTAAATATGCATGTATTATACATATAAACCTTCCTTAAGAATCACTCTATCTATTTAAAAAAACCGCATCAAAATCCGTTGCGTAGTTTTAAAGATCTAAGCATACATAGGGACAGACAGACGGCGGAAGCGACTTTGTTTTATACTATGTATAAATAGATAATTATACTGTTTCCAGGCCACTAATCCCCATCGACGTTCCCCATCAATGTGAGATTGTGAACTTTTCAGTCTGTATGTTTCCAACCTGAAGTACCAGGCTACCATGACTATGCAGGAGATGTTAGGCATGCTATTAAATCATAATACATAATTGGGTTAAATAATCTTACTCTTATATGAATTGAATTGATAAAGGATTTTATAAAAGAAAGGTTCACCTATATAAATAGAGTCCAAAATAGAATGAACAAATTAATCAGTTAAAAAAAAATTGTAACAGTATACCTATCAGCTGGTTGGTCTAACGTTAGGAATGATTTAAGAAAGGTCTCCCAACGTGTCAAAGTGTGGTGTGACTGGTTGGGAATCATTTTACAAAGTTGTCCCAACGAGTCACAGTGTTACAGGTTACAGTGTGACTCTTTGGGAACAAGCGCTCGGAGGGGAGGCGACCTGCGTCTTATTGGTTGCGCTATACTACGTTAATATTCTATTGGCCTGTGTAAAAAATAGGCGGGGCTTGCACCGTTTAACCCTAAAAAGAGAATCTGCGTAAAATTGACGCATATGCGTTTGAAATATTGCTCTCTCGTTCTAAATAGTGCGAATCTGTTGCTCTGCGCTTAAAATATATCACACATGTTGCTTATACATGCTGAGCAGGTAAGTTGTGAAAAGTGTCATGAATTTTGAATTATAACGACCGAGTGATGACGTTTACTTCGTTACATTCGGGTGATAAACTTCGTCTTCGGCAAACCGCGAATGTGCATGGCCACAAATTGCGCGATGTGAACCCACGCAAAAACAAAATGGATGCCGCGGTTGGTTTATATTTTATGACAGAGAAATAATTATTTTTTATGTGTCATAAGCGTCGGTGGCGTAGTGCGTAAGAGCGTCGTCTCCCACCCGGGAGACACTGGTTCGATCCCCGCCACGTACCAATGTGTTTTTAAATTTTGAATTCATATGTACGTTTAATCGACGCTTTTACGGTGAAGGAAAACATCGTGAGGAAACCTGCACACACCTATGAAGAAATTCTTAGGTTGTATGTGAAGTCGACCAACCCGCACTTGGCCAGCGTGGTTGACTAAGGCCTGATCACCCCTAATGTGGGGTAGGCTCGAGCCCCTCGGTGGGGACATTATATGAGCTGTTGATGATGATGATGTGTCATAAAAACACACATTTCTGTAAACTGACGCACATCAAAGCGTTTTCATCGCGACGAAATTCGCTTGCCACCACACTTCGTGGTCTTCAATCGGCTCGCAGGCATAGTGACCAGCGGACCGTTTCATTTAATATTTGCGACATCGCGAAGTGTGCGGCCGTAGCTTAAAATACAGAAATGTGACCCGTATTTGTTTACCCATAGGGTCCAGCTGAAACTTGCACGATAGGTGTGCAGCTGTTATCTCAGCTGGTGTTTGAAATTAACCAGTTGACCGACGCGGAGGCAAACAGATCCTACGCCAGACACAGGAAGGTCGCTTCTTCGTTTAGGTGAGTTAATGTATGATTAGTTTATAAAATTAGTCTATGGTACGGGAAATACCAAAACAAATACATTATCCCGCGACTAATTAATGATCTTTCGAGTAATCTCAAAGCAGAGATTACCTGCAAAAATATTAAACAATAACTGAAACTCCACTTCCTTAATAATTTAATATAAATCAACCTATAAAACAATTTAAATAACCAACATCCTGAATACATGTGGGTTGGGATCGGCTTCTGAGTTGATTCCAATAAAAATAAAAAAATTGGTTGGTCTGTAAAGTCGGTTTACTGACGATAGTTGAACGTGACAACGTCTTAAAAAAATACTGATGGAATGGTAGCATTTTTCAAAAGAAAAATTTAATTTCTTTTGTTTTGCCGGCCTTACATGGAACGCCTCAGAGCGAGGTAACGCCGCATGCGTCATGTTTTTTCGTGCGTGCAGCCGGCTCTATCGAATTATAAGACGTTGTCACGTCAAAAAATCATTTTTTTTTAGATGACGTCACCCGTTAATTAATAAATGAATGAATGAATTTATTTATTTCAGACCAACAGTCCATAGAATTTATTAGTATAGTTGTTAGTAACAATTTTCACTTAAAATTAAAAATTAGTATTGTTAGCTATTACTACTACAGATCCTGTTTTAACTACTCTATTTTGTGTCAGTAAGTATACGAGTACACAGAAATACATTCGATTCAAAAGAAAACATTAGATTATATTAAATTTCAAAATGTCATGTCATTAAATTTATAAAACAGTAATATGTAAGTACTTTAAACAAATTTTTTGAATTGTCCATAAAATAATATGTCAAATAATAATATAAATGTCTATAGGTCTTTAATTAATTAGAGAGGTGAGACACTCATATTCGTATTCGATAGTGCACTCATTTTAGTCTTAATCCAATTAATAACTGATAGCGTTCTGTGACGAGTCTCGACGCGCACTGACGGAACTTTTGAGATATCTTGTCAATATGACAAGATTTTGGCACGCGGCCACTTCACTGTTCTATTTAGATTTATTTCTGTGGGTCAGACATATCAAACAAACCTCACTTAATTAATGGGCACCCCCACAGATTTAATAATACAAGGAGATAGGCCAAGCCGGCGTTTAACTTGCGACAAGTGTATGCCCTGTGGGCATACATTTCCGCCACTTCGCCTTCCGATAAAGTCAAGTGAATACGTAACTCAGCGATTCGACAGATCTCCTTTGCGGCTGTGCTTGACTTTCATCGCTTCGCAGTCCTTATGACGCGCGCAATGAATAGTGTATATTACGGCATGCTCAACTAGAACCATGTTATGTAGTACGGCCGCTGATCGCGACACTCGGCCTTCCTATGAACTCGGCGATTCGACCGATCTCCTTAGATTGATATATAAATAAAACTTTTTGATCTCATCACACTATATGAACTCATCAACGGTAATTTAAATTGTCCCAATCTACTTCAACAGACTAGTTTAACTGTTCCATATCAAATTCCTAGACATCCATTGACTAATCTCTTCAATTTACCTTATTGTAGAACTAACGTGGGCAAGTGCGCTCCTTTGTACCGATGTATGCGTACTTACAATAATTTAAAAGATGGTGACATTGACATCTTTCTAGATTCAGTCCACTCATTTAAAGGGAAGTGTTTGGCTTTGCTGGACTCAGGCGACAGCTAGTTCTTTTTTTTTTCTATTTGTGAAGTTACGTTAAAGTAGATAATTAGCCAAAAACTTAACTTACTCCATTTAATTATCAGTATTAGTTTAAAAAATATATTTTTGTTTTAAATGTCGATAAGTTTTATGTATAAGCCGTATTTACCTGTCGAGGCATATCTTTTAACGCTGTAATTTTGTATGTTATTGTAATTGTGAAATGATATGTTGTTGGTAAATCTATATCAATAGATAAATAAATAGATATATCTGTGGGCACCCCCTTAATATTATAATTTGCTCAACAGAGACTCCCAGTTGTTCGAGATCTTCCGTATAGCTTGCTCGTTACTGGGAGCGGCCAGAGCCAAGTCTCTAGACCTCAACGATGAGAGGCAACACGCGCTAATAGCAGCTTTACTTAGACTGGTCAACAACTGTCTCAGTTTTGACTTCATAGGTACCACCAGTGATGAGTCTACAGATGACCTTGGAACTGTACAGGTGAGAAAGTGTTTTAGTAATTTCTGATTCAAAAATAGTGTTGTTGTAAGTTTATTTATTTACTTGTTTATGTTATAAAAACATGTCACCAACAAATAATATTGAAACTAATACATTACATATTTTAAAATGCAATATGATCAAAATGAATATATCGGCATATTACAATAATATGAGTTGGGCAAATAGATACATTACAAAACCCTTCTAATTCCATGAGTACCTACAAGTAAAAATTAATCATAGTATAATATAATATAATCCCTACTAATATTGTAAATGCGAAAGTAATACTGTCTGTCTGTTAAGCTTTCACGTCTAAACCACTGAACCGATTTTAATGAAATTTGGTACAAATATAGACTAAAGCTCGGAGAAGGACATAGGCTACTTTTTATAGCGAAAAAGGAAGATAGAATCATGAAACTTTCAATTTAGGCACTTAATAAGAAAGAAAGACATATTTGTTCTAGGATTTTTACCTGTGGGTATGTATAAGGGATGAAAGTTTGTTTGCGATTCCTCAATATTGAAGATAAAACCATGAAACTTTGTATTTAGACACTTGATAAGAAGTAAATAAATATTTGTTCTAGCGTTTTTGAAATTAGACGAAATTTTGGATGGAATAGGAGATGAAAGGTCGTAAAGAAGTCTTAACAAAGTCACACTTTTTCAAGTCGATTTTTTTCAGTGCATTTTTCTAGTATCACACTTTCATGCTCAACAGCCGAACCGACCTTCATTAAATTTGGTACAAAAATAGACTAGCTTTTGAGATATATATAAACTATATTTTTTTTTGTAAAAATAACAAGGGGTTGAAATAATTCCTCAATATTGAAGATAAAACCATGAATAGGCTGCGATCTTGATGAAATTTGGTATGGAGATATTTTGAGACCCTGCGAAGGCCATAGGATATTATTGGCGCGAAAACCGACGTTAACCTGCGGGTAACCGCTATTAGTATCCTGTATACTAATAGCGGTTACCCGCAGGTTAAAAGACATGAACAGTCAAACGAGAACCATGTATTCTGCTCACCATCATAACATTTTATTCCTTTAGATATACCTGGGAATTTGATAGTTACGATTTTATTGCAAGGTCAGTCATAATTTTTTTTTTTCATTTTTTTTTATGAAAACGTTTTCTAAACATTATTTCTTAATTATTGTCCAAAGAAACATTATAATTTTTTTTTAGTATTTCATAACAAAAAATGGCTTCAAAACGTTAGCGTTCAATGTAGCTCACTCGATGCGCACGGACACGAACGGGGCCGCCGTCTGCAAAATTATCGCGGTTTTGCGAGTTGCGTGCGAGTTGAGCCCTTTACATTGCGCGGTACATTTGCAATTTTTTTAACACCAAAAAATTAAAATCATTTCCCAGCAATATGTTTTTCGAAATATGTCTTATTTTGATGTATAGTATACATGGTTCTCGTTTGACTGTTCATGTCTTTTACACCCAGTATAAAAGAATTCTACAACTCAGCTACTCGTATTCCAGATACCAACATCATGGCGTCCCACATTCCTGGAATCCAGCACACTAGAACTATTCTTCGACTTGTACCACACTTTGGGAGGTGGGCTAGCCTCGCTAAGTCTAGCCTGCCTAGTTCAGCTGGCTTCAGTGAGACGGTCGCTGTTTAGCAACAGCGAACGGGGCAAGTTCCTTAACAGACTAGCCGCTGGTGTGCTACGAGTGTTGGAGAATACACAGGTGATTATTAGTTTTACAATAGTAATACATACTTACATACAATCACAGTTACAGACTAGCCGCTGATGTCCTACTAGTGTTGGAGAATACACAGGTGATTATTAGTATTACAATAGTAATACATACTAACAGACTAGCCGCTGGAGTGCTTCGAGTGTTGGAGAATACACAAGTGATTATTAGTTTTACAATAGTAATACATACTTACATACAATCACAGTTCCTTAACAGACTAGCCGCTGGAGTGCTACTAGTGTTGGAGAATACACAGGTGATTATTAGTATTACAATAGTAATACATACTAACAGACTAGCCGCTGGAGTGCTTCGAGTGTTGGAAAATACACAGGTGATTATTAGTTTTACAATAGTAATACATACATACACATACAATCACAGTTACATAACAGACTAGCCTCTGGTGTGCTACTAGTGTTGGAGAATACACAGGTGATTATTAGTTTTACAATAGTAATACATACTTACATACAATCACAGTTCCTTAACAGACTAGCCGCTGGAGTGCTCCGAGTGTTGGAGAATACACAGGTGATTATTAGTTTTACAATAGTAATACATACAATCACAGTTACATAAGTGATTTACCCTTAACATTGCAAGTGTCTATAGGCGACGGTCCCACTTAACACCAGGTGGGCCGCAAGCTTGTTTGCCATCTCGTAGTATAAAAAAATAATAGTTTAAAAAAATTTAAAAACGCGCTAAAAAAACTTAAAAGTGAAAAATTACTTTTTAGTATAGAAACTAAATGATAAACGAAAAGTATAATTACTGTTTAGAGAAAAGGGGGGGGGGGGGGGGTGCTCAATATTCTTATTCTTAAATAAGGGACTGAGGCTGTATCTCAGAGCACTTCGACCCTATGGGATCTTTTGTGCTTCCCCTTTCCTTATCACTCATCCCCGCCAACATCGAAAACATTTTGTATGAGTTTCACGATGTTGGCGGGGATAAGGTCTATAAAGTCCTCTGGTTTAGGGTAACCTAAACCCAGGACCCTTAGTCGCCTGTTGGCTAGTGCATCGCAGTCACATAGTATGTGCTCCATGCTTTCTTCGTCCTCACCACACATTCTACAGATGGGGTCATCAGCTTTGCCTATTGTGCACAGGTGTCTTCTAGTGGCAAAGTGGCCAGTGAAAGCATCTATGAGGCAGCGGATTTGGGTTCTGTTGATTCTTCCCATTCTTTTGAGGTAGCCTATGTGTGAGGATCCTAAAAATTTCTTTGAGTGTGTCAGTCATGGGGTGCTCAATAACATTAGTTCTTGAAAATATTCGATCGGTACAATTAAATTGAGCACCCCACACTTTTAGTTTTTTATTTAACATATATTTTTTTTAAACCATTATTTTATTTTCCACTTTTTAGTGCGAATTATAACCGCCGATGAATGTACTGTACTTACTTAATGACAACGCTATCTAGTGACATATAACTGAAATAACATTCCAAACGTTTAATTTATTAGTCCTGGTGATTCTAATCAGGATAATGGGATATTCTTATCGAATTATTGTAATGTCATCGGTCTTTGATAAGTCTATTAAGTTAAAATGAAATCTGACCGTTTAAAGTGGGTCAAAGTAGAGTCTAAACGAGTCAGTTACATACATACAAACAAACATACAGGTGAAACTAATATAAGCGAGAAGTTTCTTTTATACAACATGTAAATTAAATAACCAACACTCCGAATACAGGTGGTTTGAAATCGGCTTCTGAGTTAATTTAAAAAAATAAAATAAAAAAAACAAAAGTACCCAGATAAAATGTTGTACAATATTTTCTGGGTACTTATTGTTTATTTTTTAGTCTTTTTTTTTTTAAAAAAATCGTTTTTTTTTTACAAAAATATTGAAATCAACTCAGGAGCCGATCCCAAACCTGTATTCAGGGTGTTGGCTATTTAATTTACATTTTTTATAATTTGGTTTTAATTTTGTTTACAGGGTTTATCAGACCCCACGAACTACCACGAATTCTGTCGGCTGCTCTCAAGGTTGAAGTCCAACTACCAACTGGGAGAGCTGGTCATGGTGGATGACTACCCTCGTCTCATAGAGCTTATAGCCAAATTTACAGTGCAGAGTGTTCAGGTAAGATATATCGAAAAAAAACTGTTTATTTCATTAAAAAAATCCGGCCAAGTGCGAGTCGGACTCGCGCACGTTGGGATGTAGGGCCGTACATCTTATATATAAAATTCTCGTGTCACAATGTTCGTTCCCATACTCCTCCGAAACGGCTTGACCGATTCTCATGAAATTTTGTGAGCATATTGAGTAGGTCTGAGAATCGGCTAACATCTATTTTTCATACCCCTTAGTGATAAGGGTTGTCCACCCGTATTTTTTTTTAATTTATAAGGCAAAACGTTTGCGGGGTCAGCTAGTTATCTATAAAAAAAACGGCAAATAATCATGTTTCCTCCCTTGAATATTTGTATTTTTTTAATGCAAATTAAATTTTGTGTTTATGCAGCAGAAATGAATGGAAATGTAAAAGCACTTTGCTAAGTATTTTAAAATCATCGAATAATTTTTGCGTTTATGAACGCGTAAATATTTTTAATACTAGAAAAAATACACTGAAAAAAATCGACCTGCCTCAGGCGGGAATCGAACCCAGTATCTTCCGCAATCTGGGCGACTGCGTTAACCACTACGCCACCGAGGCTCTGGTTTTCGCTGTCGAAATTTGTCAGTGATTGGTGCTTATGTTTTTATGGTAAACATTGTTTCATCAAATCTTTGAAATTTCACTTCTAAAACCCGAACGAAATATTTTTGCAAATATTTGACGCCCAGTTAATATGAAACTACCTTACATTATGGAATAATTTTATTTTTGCGTTTACAAACGCGTAAATATTTTTAATATTAGAAAATATTTTCAAAGATTTGATGAAACAATGTTTACCATAAAAACATAAGCACCAAGCACTGACAAATTTCGACAGCGAAAGGCAGTGTCTCGGTGGCGAAATTGGTCAACGCAGCCGCCCGGATTGCGGAAGATGCGGGTTCGATTCCCGCCTGAGGCAAGTCGATTTTTTTCAGAGTGCTTTTCTGGTATTAAAAATAGAAGCGTTTGTTAACGCAAAAATAAAATTATTGCATAGTGCATATTTTATTTGATTTTAATATTGTTTATTATTTTGTAAGTTCAGAACACAAAAAAATATGGTAAATAACAGCACAATATGGTATTTTCAATAAGTAAATAGTTCAACTATCACCGTTAGGTAGTTTTGCATTTATCCGAACTGATAAAAAAAGTAACGTTGAAAATTGAAAACATTTAATCTTTATTACAGATGTGGCAATTCGCACCGAACTCGGTGCACTACCTACTGTCGCTATGGCAACGCATGGTAGCTTCTGTACCTTACGTAAAGGCGACCGAACCACACCTCCTGGAGACTTACGCGCCAGGAGTCACGGCGGCCTATATCAATTCTAGACTGGACGCGGCCACTTGTACAGCCAGGTTGGTAAATAGTAGACATGAAACGGATATCCGTTTAGGATATCCGTTTACCGGATATCCGGATATCCGGATATCCGAATATCTGGATACCGGATATCCGGCGGCCGGATATTCGAGACATTGTCCTGTTGCATGTTGTGACGACCTATCTGCACCACTCTCCTCGATCACTCGTCATCTCACCATTAACACGCTTCCTTGCCGTATCATCTTTCACACAGTCCATCCATCTTCTATTTGGTCTTCCTCTCCTAGAGATGAAACGGATAGTTGTTTGGCCGCATACCGGATACTGGATATCCGGCAAACTGCGAGGCCGGATGGCCGGATATCCGGCCCATTGTCTTGTTGCATGTCGTGACGAGTTTAGCGCCCACAGGTGCAGCGAATGCGAGCAGATCGATTCGGGCGGTTTCGCTAAGTTTTCACTAAAAGTTTTTAGTTAAGATATTTACTATTTATGTATTTATCATTACAGTGAATATCTCAGATGAAAATTTTAGTTTTTTGGCCTTATGACTTTTTTGTAACCTTTTCGACTTTAAATAAAAGCCGTCATAACTAGGTTATGGCTTTTATTTAAAGTCGAAGAATATCCGGTATCCGGCTGGATATCGATCTAATATCCGGTATTCGGCCGGATATCGATCTACTATACGGCATCCGGCCGGATTTTTTTTTTTATGTTAGGAGATGGCATACAAGCTTGCGGCCCACCTGATGTTAAGTGGTCACCGCCGCCTATAGAGACTTGCAATATTAAGTGTAAGTCACTTAACACCGCAAGTGCGTTTGCCATCCTGGGGATTAAGATGATATGCCTTCCATGCCCAGTAATTACACTGGCTACCTTTCTCTTCAATCCGAAACACAGCGAACTGCTTCACGGCAGAAATAAGAAAGGCGGTGGTATCTACCCAGACGACCCTACATATGGGTCTACCACCTAGTAAAGGATAGCTTAGGCTGGATACCGGATAGTTACCGGATATCCGTTTCATCCCTAGTAAATAGCACCGTAAATAGAAGTAAGACATTTCTCAATGTGTTCCATATGTTTAACACCCGTATTCACAAACATTACTATGAGGTTTCTCGACTCTTGGTTAAGGAAACGCATTGCATTGAATAGAGCTCTGTGATTGGTTCGATTCTGTTGCCTAGTTCACATCGTTGAATGTACCGACGTTTTGTTACTTCAAACCTCCTTCAAACTTTTGACATCTGGACCTGCGCGTTGTGTAATATAGCTAGCTGTGCACCTAAGCTGTGCGTTCATTTTAAAGTACGCATAGTTCCGCTTAAGTATTGCTTATGAATAGGTTTTCACGACCCTGTGCGTCCACTATGAGACCTCAAAATGCTTGCCATATGGCATGACTGAGAAATGCCTTATTTTGCATAGCATTGTTTTTTTCTAACAAGTATTGTTTGTGAATATGGGCGTAAGCCTATTGGATAAGTAAACGCATTGCGTTGAATAGAGCTCTGTGACTGGTTCGTTTTTGTTGCGTAGTCCATTTCGTTGAATCGACTGACTTAGTGCTACAAACTTATCTGACCCGGCAGTAAAAATTAAAACTACTGATCACGCCGTCTATCATGTTATGAGAGAAACAACAGGTGATCAATCATCGTTCAATCATACATTCATTCCATACCCATGTTCACGCCATCTATCATGTTATGAGAGAAACAACAGGTGATCAATCATCGTTCAATCATACATTCATTCCATACCCATGTTCACGCCATCTATCATGTTATGAGAGAAACAACAGGTGATCAATCATCGTTCAATCATACATTCATTCCATACCCATGTTCACGCCATCTATCATGTTATGAGAGAAACAACAGGTGATCAATCATCGTTCAATCATACACTCATTTCATACCCATTCAGAAATTCATTCGTCGTTCACTCTTTTTATATACATTCACTCTTCCCTTTGATTTGAAATACAAACATACAGGAGTTAAGCGTGTTAAAAATATTCTATTCTATTAATGTCCTATTGCAGGGAAGGTTTAGAAGACCCCCTAGACGATACGGGAACAGTCCAACAACAATTAGAACAGCTATCAGTGATAGGTCGCTGCGAGTACGCAAAGACCTGTCAACTACTAGTAGCGCACTTCGACAGGGCCGCCGCCGCCTTAAGTGTGGAGACACACCCGCAGGAGATCGCTGTGTTACATGGTGAGTGAGATGGGAGGAGATAGAGTAGAATATCAGTAATAGATCACTGCTAGAGTAATATATAGGAGATGACAGTGTTACGTGGTTAGTGGACTGAGCAAGAGATGGAAGATCACTTTGATATGGTGAGTGGACTGAGTAAGAGATAAGAGATGCCTGCGACATGGTGAGGAGACTGTGTAAGAGATAGGCCACGACTGTGACATGGTGATGGGACTGAATAAGAGATAAATAAATAAATAAATAATGAGTGAGTGTACTGAGTAAGAGATGGAAGATGACTGATATGCTGAGTGGACTGAGTAAGAGATAGGAGATGCCCGCGACATGGTGAAGAGACTGAGTAAGAGATAGGCGATGACTGTGACATGGTGAGTGGGCTGAGTAAGAGATAGGAGATGCCTGCGACATGGTGAGTGGACTGAATAAGAGATAGGAGGTGCCTGCGACATGTTGAAGAGACTGAGTAAGAGATAAGCGATGCCTGCGACATAGTGAGTGTACTGAGTAAGAGATAGGAGATGTCTGCGACATGGTGAGGAGACTGAGTAAGAGATAGGAGATGCCTGCGACATGTTGAGGAGACTGAGTAAGAGATGGGAGATGCCTGCGACATGGTGAGTGGACTGAGTAAGAGATGGGAGATGCCTGCGACATGGTGAGTGGACTGAGTAAGAGATGGGAGATGCCTGCGACATGGTGAGGAGACTGAGTAAGCGATAGGAGATGCCTGCGACATGGCGAGGAGACCGAGTAAGAGATAGGAGATGCCTGCGACATGGTGAGGAGACTGAGTAAGAGGTAGGAGATGCCTGCGACATGGTGAGTGGACTGAGTAAGAGATAGGAGATGACTTTGACATGGTGAGTGGACTGAGTAAGAGATAGGCGATGCCTGTGACATGGCGAGGAGACCGAGTAAGAGATAGGAGATGCCTGCGACATGGTGAGGAGACTGAGTAAGAGATAGGAGATAACTGACATGGTGAGTGGACTGAGTAAGAGATAGGAGATGACTTTGACATGGTGAGTGGATTGAGTAAGAGATAGATGCCTGCGACATGGTGAGTGGTCAGAGTAAGAGATAGGCGATGCCTGTGACATGGCGAGGAGACCGAGTAAGAGATAGGAGATGCCTGCGACATGGTGAGGAGACTGAGTAAGAGATAGGAGATGCCTGCGACATGGTGAGTGGACTGAGTAAGAGATAGGAGATGACTTTGACATGGTGAGTGGACTGAGTAAGAGATAGGAGATGCCTGCGACATGGTGAGGAGACTGAGTAAGAGATAGGAGATGCCTGCACACATGGGTAAAGACGAATCCAATTATAGCAAGCTTTTTTTGGAAGTACATACAATAAAAATATCGAATCGTTCCAATAATGAAAGTCAGATACAGGTGTTTTGAACTCCAATCTCACCAGATTTCTTCGTCGGCACAGGTCAGCTGACCTGGCTGGTGTATATAATCGGCGCGGCGATAGGTGGCCGCGCGTCACTGAACACGTGCGATGAAAACGACGCAATGGACGGTGAACTGGTCTGTCGGGTTCTTCAGCTGATGGACTTAACTGATTCGCGCTTGTCTAGGGTGAGTTGTACAGGGTGTTAAAATACCTAAGACAAAGCCGAAGTCTACGCGTTCTATACATCAATACAAGAAACATAAAAAAAAAATATTGCTGGGAAACGATTTTTATGTTTTTGGTCTTTAAAAAAACTTCAAAAATATCGCGCAATGTATACAGCGCGCGGCGCTTAGCAAGTTGGTACGCGACGTTCGGTCGGCTGAGTTCAATGACCCCGATATCGAGTGGTTACATTGAGCGCTAACGTTTGCTAAGCTATTTTTTTGATATGAAAAACTTAAAATTTTGATAATGTTTCTTTAGTCAAAAATTAAGAGATAATGTTTACAGTTTTCATAAAAATCTTGAAAAAAGGAATCTTACTTTGACCTTCAATAACTTCATAACTATTAATTTCCTAGGTATAGTCTAGAAGAAAAAAATGTTCCTAATGATGAGCGGAATACGTAGTTCTCGGCTTTGTCATCGGTCTTGTTACACCCGTTATATGTTGAAGTTTACTTTTATGAACATTTTCAGTCAATCGGTTTAGCTTATTTACCGCTCGTCAAATATTTGCGTGCCCGTACAGTACTGTCGTGTCGTATTTATTCGACAAAGCAGTAAATTAATCCCATTTGAACATATTGCAGGATATAAGTATCATATATTTCAACTCAGGGTATGTAAAGTCGACAAAGTTGCCGGTGTTCCATTTAGCAAACAGAATCTTTTAAACGGCTGCCCTTAACGAAAACAAAAAAGAGCTAGTTTGTCATTGCGTGACCATTACCATAGCAATCATGGCACCATATAATTTGTTTACAATGATAAAAACAAATTAATTAATATAATTTTGGCTTACTTACTTATGATACGTGATTCCATGAGCTTTATTTATTTTTCTTGCATAGTTGCTTGATTTGCTTGATTTTTGTATAACACAGGACGACATTTTGTTGCTTAAATATATAACTTGAAGGCACATGCGACTGACCGGTTTGGAGATCCTTGGGGGAGGCCTATGTCCAACAGTGGGCGTCTCTTGGCTGAAATGATGATGATGATGACACGCGAACTGTCTGCTGTTTCAAGAGAGAGCGACTATGGCCCAACAGGCGACACGTGTAGTCTGTTTTGATTTTGTCTTCGGCGCGCCTATCTACCTCTTTTATACTATATAATATCATTGTATAAAGTACAAAATTGATTCGGCAAATTTAAGTAATATTGATAGATTTGATTTGATTTGATTTGATATAATCTACTACGGATTTATTAACAAACGGTTTTATTTGGTTAACAATTCTCACACACTACAATCCGCTGCGCCGTTTTCTATTACGGAGTGTTATATCCGCTTGCGACATAAATAAAACTACAATTAAAATATATATTTTATTAATTGCTTTCAGGGAGGTTACGAGAAACTAGAGTTGGCTATGATGTCGTTCTTCGAACATTTCCGCAAGATCTACGTTGGTGAGCAGGTACAGAAGAACAGCAAGGTCTACCGCCGCCTGAGCGAAGTACTCGGCCTGAGCGACGAGGGACAACTGCTCAGCGTGCTCATGAGGAAGATGTGAGTCTCACATACATACTATCTCCACCTCAACATAAAGGTATCCCTTCTGAGCAAGGTGTCGGCCTGAGAGACAAGATACACTCAGCGTGCTCATGAGGAAGATGTGAGTGTTACATACATTCTATCACCGCCTCAACATAAAGGTATCCCTTCTGAGCGAGATCTCGGCCTGAGCGACAAGATACACTCAGCGTGCTCATGAGGAAGATGTGAGTGTCATATACATACCGTTACGTTGTAAATGGTGTCCCTACCAGTAGCCATCACTCGACATTTATGTTAATGATTAATTAAATATTAATTACCTTTGAATATTCATAGAAAGTGATTAGTTTTTCTCTCTAACAATACCACTGAATATCTGCTGAATTAGTTTCAATTTACATAGGCACAAATAACATGACGCTTGCTGGAGTCATTGTACAACATTTTCTCACAGTACAATTGTTTTTTGGAAAGTTATAGACTAGTTTTTAAACAAGTAACAATTACAAAATAGAGCTATGCTTATACAATCACCACCTAAACATAAAGGTATCTCTTCTGAGCGAGTATACTCAGCGATATACTCAGCGTGCTCATGAGCAAGATGTGATTGTATTCATGTTATACTCAACGTAACGGGGTTCACTGTGGGAATGTGAAAGTCGAGTTGGGATATTAGAGGCTAGAGAACAACTCTTCTAGTACCTTTCCTCATGACGCCGTTGTGGTGGAGTGGTCAGTATAGCTGCCTACACATCAAGCGGTCCAGGTTCGAGTCCTGGTAGCGGCAAATGTTTGCGTGACGAACACGAATATTTGTTGATGAGTCATGAGTTTATATGTTTATTTATAAAAAGTATTATGTATGTCAAAAATTTGTCCGTTATATAGTATCCATAACACAAGTTCTTAATGATACTTAATTTGGGCTAGATAATTGGTGTGAGCGTAGAAATATATTATTATATCATAATATATATTATTATTATATATAGGGTGAATTTTTCAAGTGGGCCTTCAGGGCCAAATCCTGATTTGTCAGGATTATCGAAAAATGCCTAAAGGAGTCGCGAGCCCGATTTTGATGAAAACAAAAACTGCAACATTGGATTTTTGAAAAAAATAATGATCACCGCTTTGATTATCGCTTCAACCAAGGTGGGACAAGAAATATTTTATTAATATTTAACATTTTCCATTAGTTTCCCGTATATCATTACTTCGCAGTAATCGATCATTATTAACCTCTCGAGTGTCGCGCGGCAAAATGCATCGATACTGTGTAGTGTCGATGCCTTAACCTGTTGACCTCAAGTGAACTGATGTATTTTACTATTTTGCTTATATTACTAATAATTTACATCAGTTTTATATGATTTATACATTTTTAGAAACCTTTGTCTAACATTATCTAACGATTAAAATTAAGTAATCACAAATACATACCCTTTTTACAGAATTTTATAGCATTTAATTTCACAAATGGTCAAAAAATACACAAAGAAATAATACACAAACTTTGACGATTCAGAAATCATGTAAAACTTGCTCAAAATCACATTCTTTTTAAATACACACCAAGCATATACACTTATCGACATAAAATATTCAACACAATACATAATACGTATTTGTAAACAAAACTATAGAATTAAATACACCTCAACACACCCCGGCTGACAACATGCCAAATGCGTCACCATTTTTTTCAACGATCAATACTCACACTTTTTCTATGAACACGATAACCAATCATAATTTAGTATTTTAGAGCATTGAACACAGAATCGATTGATGTCAAACACTCCTATTGGTTAAAATGAGTTGAAGTAGTAAAAAAATAAACTATAGACCATGACTATCTGCGGGACGCCCGGTCTTCCCGCCGACGCTCAACGGTACTTTTTTTCGTGGGAATGCGGGGCTTCCCGCCGACGCTCGAGAGGTTACTATCGAATGGTGTAAGAATACAGGCTGTGTTTTTTTTTTCAAAATCATTTGGTGCGATTATTGATTTTCCAAAAATTCAATGTTGCAGTTTTTTTTTAAATCAAAATCGGGCTCGCGACTCCTTTAAGCATTTATCGATATTTCAAAATTCAACCTGTATATCTATCTCGTTCTAATATACGCGTTAGTATCCTCTTTCTCTGTCACCGTGCCTATCTACAGTTTCGAAATATATGCTTCCGAAGCACTGAGGAAAATATAGGTACCAATTACTACTACACAGTATCAAATTTACCGTTTCCCAGTATTACGAACCTGAAGTACTGGGGCGGGAGTGAGCAAATCATCGCTAAAACGCTCGGTTTGCTGAGCGATCTGAGCGGAGGATACTCTTGCGTGAGGAAGCTGGTCAAACTGGACGAGACGCAGTTCATGCTGACACATCACACGGTCAGTATGTAGTGTAGTGTACGCTCAAACAAAAAATTGATGAAAAATAGTTTGATTTTTTATTAGTTAATTGTTTTTTTTGTTAGTTATTTTTTTTGCTGCGAGTGACGATATTAAATCATGAACCAGTGAAGTACTCTAGAATTGAATCACGAGCATAGTGAGTGAGTCATGAATATACTACTGAGCGCAGTGAGTGATTTAAATGCACGAGAAAAAAAAATTTGCTCTCGTGTAAAACATACAACTCACTCACTCACCTCTCCAGCGATGAAATTGTTAAAGGTGAGAAAAACCGATAAAATATTTTAATACATGTTTGTTATCTTAAAAATAATTATTGGAAATTAAAAGTAAGATTACTAAAAATATTTAGATTGAACGTTACAGTGTTGTTCAGAACTCCCAGCAACAAGCGTTTTTCCTTCGAGATTTTACGAAGCAAAACAGGTCTTTTGGTGCTGGAGAGGTGAAAACTACTTTTTCACCTCTCCAGCACCAAAATTCTAGACTACTTCGCTGGTTCGTGATTTAATATCGGCACTCGCAGCAAAAACTAACTTTGCTCACTTGTTGAACAAATAACTATTTCACCTCTCCAGCACCGAAAGACCACTTTTGCTTCGTAAAATCTCGAAGGAAAAACGCTTTTTGCTGCGAGCTCTGAACAACACTGTAACGTTCAATCTAAATAATTTTAGCAATCTTACTTTTAATTTTCAATTATTATTTTTAAGATAATAAACATGTATTAAAGTGTTGCCTTGTTTTTCTCACTTGTAACAATTATCTCGCTGGAGAGGTGAAAAGTTGTATGTTTCACACGAGAGCATATTTTTTTGTCTCGTGCCTTTAAATCACTCACTGCGCTCAGTAGTATATTCATGACTCACTCACTATGCTCGTGATTCAATTCTAGACTACTTCACTGGTTCATGATTTAATATCGGCACTCGTAGCAAAAAAAAAATACATAATATCTGTTACTGTATACATACATGCGTTTGTCTTTGTGATAAATAGAAAATTGGCGGCAAAGGTGAAAGTTCGTCTTGATTTGTTATTTACATACATAATATATTTATATATTAAAATTCAGAGAGTGAAATGGAGATTTATTGTAGTCCACCAAATTTAAACGACAATCGACTCAAAGGCAAAAGCAAAGAAATTTTTAATTAAAGCCCCAGATGATTAAAAGGTGAATTTTTCAAATGAGCCTTCAGGGCCAAATCCTAAACTATAAGGAATATCGAAAAATGCTCAAAGGAGTCGCGAGATCGATTTTGATGAAAACGCAAACTGCATCATTGGATTGATTGATAAAATAATGATCATCGCTTTGAATATCGCTTCAACCAAGGTGGAACAAGTATTATTTTATAAATTTAACATTTTCCATTAGTTTCCCGTGCATCATTACTGCCCATAAATCGATCCTTATTAACAACACTATCGGATGGTGTAATAATACAGGCTGTGTTTTTTTTCCAAAATCATTGGGTTCGATTCCTGGCTAGGATTATTGATTTTTCAAAAATACAATGATGCACTTTTTGTTTTAATCAAATTTGGGCTTCCGACTCGTTTGAGCATTTTTCGATATTCCTTATAGTTTAGGATTTGGCCCTGAAGGCCCACTTGAAAAATTCACTCTGTATATCGCTAAATATACAGGATGAATTTTTCAAGTGGGTTTTCAACAAAGGTAAAGTATGTTTTATTTCCCTGCATTCTTTTGAGAAAAGCACTATATAAGGAAATTGCCATTTCGGTTTTCAATAATGTACTATTCTTACCGTTTACCGTTGTTACAGCCGGAACACTTCCCAGTGTTGGGTATAAGCGGAGTGGGCACTTCGGAGATGAGGTGTCGAACTATGCTGTACACAGCATTGGGTAGACTGCTGATGGTGGAACTGGGAGAAGACGAGGAGCGGTTCCACGCCTTTATGATGCCGATTACAGGTAAATGAAGTACCTTGGGTACCACGTTGGTTTGTCACCAATTCTTTATTTCGTAAGATATCCTTTTGGAACTTTTTACTGGTTTGATTTATATGAATTAAGCTTAGACTATTAATACGGGACGTGGCAAGCGAACGCGTCCCCCTCTGCCAAAGTACATGAACAAACGTTCATGTCAGTTTATAAAAACTTCACGCCATTTTGAATTCGTATCTGTCGCTAAGCGGACCTCGTAAAAATTATTGGTTGCGGAGTGTTTTCTTGTAAACGACGACCAGAAACATTAAAGTTATCCTAAAACGGAGTTGCTTATCACACGGAAGTAATTTTCTATTCAAATAAACTACTGTTTCACATAACAATACAATTTATCATCTACAAATTTTGTGACAGAAACATTGTTCGGAATAATTCTTAAATTATGTAGTACCGCTAGTGCCATCTCTGTGTTGTGTACGTAACGCAAGTTAACTTAGTGTACGTGATTGGACAATTTTATGTATGCGCCCCCCTCTTTTCAAAACCAATGTAGTACATACACGTCATTATTATACGCTGTCAAGCACCTTTCGCAAGTTTTCGCCATTTTATTTTCCACATACGCAAATTCCAAAAATTCAATCAAATCTACCACGTCTACGATTGCAAAATACATTAGCAGCATCGCAACCGCTACAAACAACGATATAACAACGTTAGGCGATACGGTGGTACGCGGGTTAGCCGAGCGCGCGAGTGTGCGCTCATAATGCGACTTGTATAAATGTTTAGTAAGATCGCAACTCGAGTATGCAACTGTAATATGGAACCCGCATTATGATAAGTACAAAAACAGCTTAGAGCGTGTTCAGAGGAAATTTCTTAAATGTGTTAGTTATAGATGCAGGCACTCAAAATTCTCTTACGATCTCTTATTGCAAAAATTTTCGATGCAGCAGCTTGTATTGCGTAGAGAACTATTTGATGTCATTTGTTTATTTAATATCACACATAACAACTTCGATTGCATCGAGTTAACTGACAGTATTGTGTACAGGATTCCTAGCCGTTCTGATCGCATTCGTAGCACATATCCATATTTGCCCTTTCACCTTGTCCATACTAATACTAATGCTGGAATTCGCGCTCCCCTGCAAAGAATTATGCGTACGTTCAACGAAAGACTTGGACAATCCGATGTTGATATATTTTCCTCTTCATTGGGTTCTTTCAAAAGTAAAATTTGCTCAGAGCTGTCACAAGCACATTCACTAACAAAATGATTTAAAGTACAGGTATTAGATGCCAATCCTAACATTTATTTTCTATTGTTGAATGTTTGAGTACCTACCTACTAATATTTAATAATTGGTTTGTTATTGTTATTGTTATATTGCTGCCTTAGTAAATGACATTCAATACTTTATATATAACTAGTAAGAGTTACCTTTCTTTTTAACTTTACCTTTTTACTATCTATTCTCTATACTATGTACCTAGATATAACATTATTTAAGACAATTCTTTGTGTCTTACAATAAGTAATACGCGGACACTGATGCTGGTCCTACAATAAGTTAAAATAACATATTATTCTAAGTTCTCTGTAATATACATTGTATGACTGTTTTTTGTCCCTATGAAATAAAATAAAATAAAATAAAAATGCAACGTGTTGCGCGTTCAGTATAATAACGCGTTTGGGGCTGCCGCGGTGGTGCAGTGCATCAGGTATGTTCACAGAAGCTCATGCAGATGGCTTTCACGCCATTATTAGAAAAAGATCAGCCTCCCTGCTGAGTCGTTTCGGATGCAGCACCAACAGTACTCTTCTCGTTATGGCCGGTCGCGTGGATAGTCCATTTGTGCGGGCTTGTACAGGGTTACATTGTTCTCAGGCTTAGGTACACCGTAATTAAAAATATATATTTTTTTTTATTCAAAGTAAATTGACATGTGTTTATGTTTGTTCATTTTTGTCTGTATATGATTATTTTATTTTATTCTGTTGACATTATTATCTATATAATTTTATTAAAGACCTATAGACATTTATATTATTATTTGACATATTATTTTATGGACAATTCAAAAAATTTGTTTAAGGTACCTTCATATTACTGTTTTATAAACTTAATGACATTTTGAAATTAAAATAATCTAATGTTTTCTTTTGAATGGAATGTATTTCTGTGTACTCGCAGACTTACTGGCACAAAATATAGTTAAAACAGGATCTGTAGTAGTAATAGCTAACAATACTAATTTTTAATTTTAAGTGAAATTTGTTACTAACAACTATACTAATAAATTCTATGGACTGTTGGTCTGAAATAAATAAATTCATTCATTCATTCATTCATAATAGCGATTACAATGTTTGCAACAGTGTGCACAAGTGAGTAAATGTGTGCTATGCGTGTTTGCCTCACCCCCCGCTAAAAACGGCAGAATGTTTTCAGTACTAAATCTGCGCTATGCCACGTCCCGTGTTAAATTGTCTAAGGAATTAAGATTGTCGAGAATTTTTTTGGAAGGTTTGTTCCTAAAACTACAATACTAGGTAAGATCTCGATATCTTAAACCTTCTAAGGTTATCCATATCCCGACACGGGTTCAAAATGCCAAATATACAGACAGTTGCAAAGATAGTTGCAAAGAGTACTTCATAAAACACAAAATTCTATCACTTCCGTCGCTCTATATTTTTGAAATGGCCTTGTTTGTAAGAACATCTCCGAAGTTATTTCCTAAGTTATCAGATAGAATTGACCGTAACCGACGAGACAAAAATAGACTGCAGACTCAAACTGCTAAGACAATTCTTTACAGAAAAAGTATATTTGGAATGGCCACTAAAATTTATAATAATATACCAAATAAGTATACTGACTTAAACACAAACCTATTTAAGATAAAACTAAAGAAACTGCTAATTGAAAAATGCTATTACAATATAAATGACTTTTTTAATGATACCATATGACAATTAATTTAGAAATATAATTTATAATATGTACCTTATTTGCTTTATCCCTTCTTTTTGACATGTTGTGTTTTCTCTTTGACATTGTGAATAATGAAATTCCTCTGACGAATTCTTGTTAAATTATATGCATAATAATTGAAATATTTTGACAACTACTTATGACTGAATTTACTTAAACTGTTTTCTATCCATTTATTAAATTTGTACGCCGTAAGGCAGGTCGCAGTGAAACATCCTTAAACTTGTTAACCTATTATACCTGTGTATCGCAAATAAAGAATTTTAAATTTGAATTTTGAATTTGAATATCATATACGTAAGCGGAGACACTTGTTCTAATACAAAATATGGCCGATGGCCTTTCCAACCTTATTTATCTTTTCAGTGCAAACAGCAAAATAACATTAAAAAAATTGGGAGTAGTCTCCCCTTGTCTTTCTCGTATACAGGAAACGACTCAAAGGTTGAATCTTATATTTTGATGTCATACATGCGTGTTAAATTTTGGTCGCCCATCCGAGTACCGACCGCGCACTTGGTTGCTTAACTTTCGTGATTGACGCCTCAATATTTGATAGAAACCTTATATTTTGATGTTATACATGCATGTTAAATTTGGTTGCAATAAGTTAAAGCATACTCGAGCTATCGTGCTAACGCACAGACACACATACAGACATAATTCCAAAAACGGTATTTTTGAACTCAGGGAGGTCCAAAACGTGTAAATCCGTCAAAATCTTGAGGTCGAATTTTTCGACGATTACAAGACTTCCTCTATACTACGTATACGAGAAAGTAAAAATGTTATTGTGTTGTTTGTTGTTACACACTAACATGAGACACAAATTCCTCAACAGCTGCCATGGAAAGCATAATAGGGTTGCTCGGCTCCGCGGAGACTCCGATGTTCCCGTCCGAAGACGCCAAGAAGACTCTAATAGGACTCGCGCGGGACTTGCGAGGACTCGCGTTCGCGTTCAACACAAAGACTACGTATATGATGCTGTTTGATTGGATGTGAGTAGTTGTATTTTTTTGTCAGATATATGAAGCGCTAGCTTCTGCCCGCGACTTCTTCTGCGCTGGATTAGTTTAAATTATAGTCTATATGGTATTCTGATCTATGAACTTTATAATTGTAAGGTTTCATTAAATCCATTCAGCAGTTTTTGCATGAATCCAAACATCCATACAAAATTTCACGTTTACAATATTAGTAGGATTATATTCTTTGTTTTACGAATAAGGCGCCAGCAATAGATTTTAATTTAGTGATACTTAATAAGTTCTATTTTGATTAATTGAGCGAACAGAAAAAACCTAACCTATCTAAAAATATCGGCTCGACCGATTTTTATGTTTTTTTTTTGTGTATTTTGGTAGGTATGAGAATAGGTACGTAAAGTATATTACCGCTAAAAAGAAAAAAAGTCGGCTGGATAGTAAATTTAGGCCGGATGGTTACAGGATATCCGTTTCATCTGTAGTTTTAAATTATTTAATAGACTCATTATGACAACTCAGTCTAGTGTTGTAAAACTGAGAACTGAACTGAGTCTTTTAGTCCTCATTTTGCGACTAAAAGTTCTTTTTGCAGAACTCACGACTAATTAGTCTTCCGAGTCCTGAGTCTTAAGTTCTTTTGAGTCGTGTCAGCTCTTTCAGTCCTAAAATTTCTTTCTTGTTTTTTTTTCAGTCCTTTGAGTTCTTTCAAGTCTTATGAGTCATGAGTTATACAACAGGACTGCAGTCCTATCAATAGGACTCGTGTCATGAAACCTTTGAGTTCTTTGCGTCGTGAACTTTAAAGTAGACGATTAAATAATTATAATAGAGAAATAGATACAAAAAAACATTTAGATGAATTGAGAACTGCTCTCAATTCGTCTAAATGTTTTTTTTTGTATTTTTTTTTGCATGTGTGTGTGTGTGTGTGTGGCTTTCTGAGAACTGGTTAAAAAACCAAAAGCGTTCAATAGATGGTGATAATTATCATATCTACGTCAAGGATTTTTAAATTGTAACATTCGATTAACTATTATTCGTTAGACTGAGCTCTTTTTAAAAGTACTCAGTCGCGAGTTCTTTTTAGGAAAGCTAAGTTTTTATTTAAAGGACTTACACCCTTATTCACAAACATTACTATGAGATCACTCGACACTTGGATAAGAAACGAACCAATCATAGAGCTCTATTCAACGCAATGGCCTTGAATAGTGCTCTGTGATTGGTTCGTTTCATACCCAAGTGTCGAGTGATCTCATAGTAATGTTTGTGAATACGGGTGTTAGTCTTGCGTTCTTTTTGTAAGCAGTGAGCTCTTTTAAAACACTCAGTCTCGAGTTCTATTTGTCAAGACTGGAGTCTATTTTATGAAGATTGAAAACTCAAAGAGGCTTGAGCTTTTACTTATTCTTTTTTGACTTGAGTCTTCAAAAAAAGACTGGAGTTTCAATAGTAGGACTAAAAGGACTCAGTTCTTTTACAACACTAACTCAGTCATAGAACGTAACTTTGCGTTAATTGTAAAACATTTTTTTACATACAGACTTGCAAGTATGTAACCCAAAACCTGTAATATAATCATTTTCAGATACCCAGTGTACATGAAAGTGTTAATACGTGGTATAGAACTATGGTACGCAGAACCGGCATTGACAACACCAGTATTAAAGTTGACAGCTGAGTTGGCGCAGAACAGAAACCAGCGGTTGCAATTCGACGTCAGTTCGCCCAATGGCATCTTGTTGTTCAGGGAGCTGTCCAATATCATCTGCGCGTACGGTCAGTGAGTTGGTTGTTGTGTGAGTTTGGGTCTGTGAGTTGGTTGTTATGTGAGTTTGTGTCTGTGAGTTGGTGATAGTGTGTGGATTAGTTTGTGAGTTTCTGTTGGCGGTGTCATGAATTTTTTCTGTGGGTTGTTAAAAGTGTGTGATCTTTGACTTTTCACTGACTCATATACTACCTGTATATGAGTCAGTGATAAAGAGTGACTGTGAAGAAGACTCTATTTATGTTTTAAAGTGCTTACCCCTTATATGAGGCGAATCAAAAAAAAAATTGTGATAGTCTTCTGTGTATGTTAGAGTTAGTGAGCAGCGTGAATTGATGATGCCGTGACTTGCTTGCAGTGTGTGACTTTTTGTTAGTGCATTGAGTGAATCTGTGATAGCTGTTAGAATTGGTTAATTTGGTCAATACAGTGCGTGATTTGGTATTGTGTATGGATTGAAGATGGTGTGCATTGGTGATTTGGTGCGCTTTGGTGTAAATGTGTGAGTTGGGGATAGTGTGTGGGCTACTTATGGTGTCTAACACCCGTATTCACAAACATTACTATGAGATGTCTCGACTCTTGGATAAGAAACGAACCAATCACAGGGCTCTATTCAACGCAATGGCATTGAATAGAGCTCTGTGATTGGTTCGTTTCTTATCCAATAGTCGAGAAATCTCATAGTAATGTTTGTGAATACGGATGTAAGTTAGTTTGTGAGTGCATGTTAGATTTGGTGACAGCGTGAGTTGATAACGCAGTGAGTTATTTGTAGTGTGTGAGTTGTTGGTAGTGAGTGATTTAGATTGAGTATGAGAGAGTGAGTGAGTTCAAACAAGACGATTTTATACTCTTATATTGATGGTCTATTTTTTGTCTACAGGTAGCAGAATACTCACAGTGGAAGTTAGTAAAAAGGAATTATACGCATTAAAACTGAAAGGCATATCCCTTTGTTTCTCGATACTAAAGGCAGCTTTGTGCGGGAATTATGCTAATTTCGGTGTATTTAGGTGAGTCGGGTCCGAAAATCGGCATAACACCTCCGTGATTAATGGACGCCTTTTTAATATGAGTATGTTTTGCAGGTTATACGGCGACGAGGCAGTCGATAATGCGCTCAATATGTTCGTCAAGTTACTACTGAGCATACCACA
This sequence comes from Elophila nymphaeata, assembly GCA_955850985.1. Classification (NCBI taxonomy): domain Eukaryota; kingdom Metazoa; phylum Arthropoda; class Insecta; order Lepidoptera; family Crambidae; genus Elophila; species Elophila nymphaeata. Next base: position 5,389,502 of record OY039093.1, read on the forward strand.
GAACGACTTACTGGTAAGATATTTTGTAATTTAATTTGAAATTGGTGCAACTGGATTGTAAGAAAGGACGAAGATTTTAAGCGTGTATTGTCAGTAGTTCCAGTGGAGTAGTCCCATGATGGAACTACTGTTTTTTTTCCCAGAGGTTCAGGAACAATTTGGCCTACGTTGTCGACCCGGCTTTGTTTGTTTTTTGAAAATCTTTTCAGTATAAATGTTTATATCTACTTACGGACTATGAAATGAAACACATAGGTACCTACTAATAATTGCAACACAAATATTATGACAACTCAATTTTTGGTGTTTCATGTTCTGATGTCTGTTGATTATTTGAAGTTTTTATTAATGAAACTATATTATAAATAACTATCTGTAAACTATGCGTTTTATGTGTCTGAGTATAACACGAGACTATTGGGAATTAATATCCCAATAGTCCAGTCAGTGGAACCTCTGGGAAAAAAATACTACTCCACTGGGACTAGTAGGAATACACGATTTTAAAGAAGACATGTGCTGGCAGTGTATTCCATTTCTTGATTGTGCGAAATAGTTTTTTTTGACAGATAGTTCTCGTTTATGATGAGTCAGCATTTTTGGCGACTAAGCACATCAAATAGTTGATATACAGATTATAGATCTGTATTTTTGGAGTTTACTCCTTAAAAATCGATTTGCATATATAAGGGGCCCGGTATGAGAAAAATGTGAGGAGTAAAATCTGTCGATGAATGACCTCGTTACGTTTTTGAAGGTCAAAGTCATAATTGGTGCGCATCCTATGTCGCGCAACTTTCTAATTGTCAAAACACGGATGACAGCAGGTGCGCCATCTCACCTGTCTCGGAGTAAACTCCAGTCGTGCGTCGGAGCTGACACACACAATTTTTTTTTAACAAACTGGTACTGATTATGTCTTTCACATATTTCCGATATTGACAGAGTGAGATAGCCTATGTTAGGGGCGGGGCCAACGCCTTTGTTTTGTTTTGGAATTGTAAAGGCCTATTCATATTAAATACTTCTAAACTTATTGTATTCGTTAACAACATTTTCTGTTCACGTGATATTATTCATAAATAAATAACAATAAAACAATATTGGATATAGTATTATTATATTTTATGCACTAGAAATTATAAATCAAATAATAGTTATACTGGGTGTAAAAGACATGAACAGTCAAATGAGAACCATGTATTCTATACATCAAAATAAGACATATTTAAAAAAAAATATTGCTGGGAAATGGTTTTTATATTTTGGTGTTAAAAAAAATTGCATATTGTACCGCGCAATGTAAGGGGCTCAACTCGCACGCAACTCGCAAAACCGCGATAATTTTGCCAGACGGCGGCCCCATTCGTTAGTGTCCGTGCGCATCGAGTGAGCTACATTGAACGCTAACGTTTTGAAGCCATTTTTTGTTATGAAATACTAAAAAAATGATAATGTTTCTTTGGACAATAATTAAGAAATAATGTTTAGAATACGTTTTCATAAAAAAATTAAAAAAAAATTATGACTTTGACCTTCAATAAAATCGTAACTATCAATTTCCCAGGTGTAGTCTGAAGGAAAAAAAATGTTATGATGGTGAGCAGAATACATGGTTCTCGTTTGACTGTTCATGTCTTTTACAACCTGTATAATTCTTGTAACCGTAAAAGGTATCGTCGTCACTTCCTTCTGATGAACTCTCTGTGAATAATAAACTGCTCTAACATATTTTCTACAGTATTGTCGACTTCGTACATTTTTTTTTCGATCTTGGTTATCACATGCTTGATACATGTCAACCACTTTTGACTATCCACTTTAGTTACTCCTTGTAACAAAAGAGTTCGAACTTCATCAATATTTTATATTTTTCTATTTGCTGTTTGATAACAGAGCATGTGGCGTCACAATATTTGTTCATGATACATTTATCATACAGGCCGGCTTTTTGTGGCGTTTGTGTGAAACCGACTTTATGTTGATTACGTGGACCAATAGCAACGCAGTAAAAATTTTCGGTACTCGTTTCTTAAAAAAAATTGACTATGTTTATTTAAAAATCAGTATTATTTTTCCGTTTTGTATTCTAAAATTATTAATATTCATACCGTCTATAGGACTATCCGAAGTTGTCTCAAACGTACTACGTGTTGTTGGAACGGCTGGCCCAAGACCATATGCCTTTCCTGGCTTCCCTACAACCTGACGCGACGCTCTTCATACTAGCCTCCATATCAGAAGGACTGACGGCGTTAGGTGAGTTTGAGATATGAAAGAGTATCTATACAGTGTGTTTTTTTAACTGTGACAGTATGGGGAAATCCAAAACCATAGAAGATACAGGAAAACGGCCTTAGGAACCAACCAAATCTGAGCAGCAGAAGTTAGTCAAATTTAATAAAATGTTTCTCATGCAACAGGTTGGTTCAATGTACCCATCTACTGCATCACAGTCGATACTTACACATACAAAAGTGTAGTGTTATGGGGTCACATAGCCATGTGTATCTAACAACAATACAGCAAAAAAACATTAAGCGATATCTCATTACAAATTGGTTGTCTGTAAAGTCTGTTTACTGACGATAGTTAAACGTGACAACGTCTTAAGAAAATACTGATAGAATGGTAGCATTTTTCAAAAGAAAAATTTAATTTAATTTGTTTAATAGATTTTTGCTTGCACTTCAAGCCTTACATGGAACGCCTCAGAGCGAGGTAACGCCGCATGCGTCATGTTTTTTGTGCGTGCAGCCGGCTCTATCGAATTATAAGACGTTGTCACGTCAAAAAAAAATTATTGGCACTTCGGTGAATGCACGCTCTTAAATATATATTATTATTATTTATCTGTTTTTAATTTATTTGTATCTGTTACAGACACAAGCGTATGCACCGGATGCTGCGCAACCCTGGACCATATAGTGACATATCTATTTAAACAATTAGTACAGAAATGTAAGTATTTCTAACAGATTTTTTAAAAAGAAAAAAAAAATAGCTAGAAAATATTACAATATTTTGTGGGTTCTTTTTGATTTTTTTTTTTAAAAAAAAAACTCATAATCATTAATGTTGTTTATTTTGTTGATAAAGACTTTAGACATCACGAGCGTTGAAAATGGTTATATTTAACATTTTTTTAGACACGTACATTTTTTTTGTAAAATTACGTCCAGGTTTTTTTTAAATATTATAATATTGATTACGTATGATTCGTATTTTTTCAAGAATTAAATTTCATTAAAACTTAAGTTAATATTCTTTGTCATCATAATGTGTTTCTGTAATTGGCTTACGTTTGTTGTTGTGAACAGCTAGCAATAAAGTATCAAACCCGCGGCAGCCGCCGCCTCAGACGAGCAACATGTTCATAGAAATGTTGCAGCGACGCCCAGAGATCATGCAGCAGTTGCTAGCGACGGTGAGTACTGTGTATTAGGTTCACCCTTGTTTGGTATAACAACGTTCAGTCGAAAATCACTCCTTCGGACAACGTTTAAGAAAATAATCACTTTGTATAATATCGGTTAACATAATTTTCATTTCATCGAATGTTTATTTGCGATAACAACATTTGCGCTATTGATCAAAAAGTATAATGTTCAATTGATGTATTGTTCAGGTGGTATAATTTTCATTTCATCGAATGTTCAATTGAACAATAGGTTAGCGAGGAGCGAAGCGACGAGTGAGTACCAGAAGCGACTAGAGCGTTTTCACTGAATTATTACTGATCTGAATATTCGATACGATCTTTCGACTAAATCATTATTAGTCTAGTTAAATATTAGGTTAATTAAAATTAGTGCATTTGAAAAAACGGTGAAATGACATTATGTCAAAGAAATAATTATGCTAAATAAAATTCTACCAATTAAATATTCGGTCAAATGAATAATTATGCGAAATTACTTTATTGTAACTAAAATTAGCCGAAACGATTTTCGACTAAACGTTTTTATACCTGTGTATTACGCATACTATAGCTCTTAGAATTACTATTCATCATTATCATCAACAGCTCATATAATGTCCCCACCTAGGGCTCGATCCTAGCCCAAATTAGGAGCGATTAGGCCTTAGTCAACCACGCTGGCCAAGTGCCACCAAGTCCACTTCACACACAACCTAAGAATTTCTTCATAGGTGTGTGCAGGTTTCCTCACGATGTTTTCCTTCACCATAAAAGCGCCGATTAAACGTACACGTGATTTTCAAATTTTGAATTACTATTCGCCAATAGAAAATTGACAAAGTTCCCGGTGTACCACTTGTAGACGTATCTGATTGGCAGGCAACTCGCCCCAATACCGGGTTGAGCCAATCAGAGCAGACTGTGCCAAGCTAGAGTGACTGCGCGGAGTGAAGACGCTTCGCCTTATTGGCTGCGACATATTACGTTAATGTTCCATTGGCCGGAGTTAAAAGTAGGCGGGGCTTGATACATTGCAGCCGTTTAAACAGGGTTTGAAATTATCAAGATAAATATGCCCTTTGATAATTATCCGATAATTATCAAACAGATATAAGCCCTACCTCCTATACTAGGAGGAAGCGTCGGTGGCGTAGTGCGTAAGAGCGTCGTCTCCCACCCGGGAGGCACTGGTTCGATCCCCGCCACGTACCAATGTGTTTTCAAATTTGGAATTCATATGTACGTTTAATTGACGCTTTTACGGCGAAGGAAAACGTGAGTAAACCTGCACACACCTATGAAGAAATTCTCAGGTTGTGTGTGAAGTGGACCAACCCGCACTTGGCCAGCGTGGTTGACTAAGGCCTAATCGCCCCTAATGTGGGGTAGGCTCGAGCCCGAGGTGGGGACATTATATGAGCTGTTGATGATAATAAACCCTATTTACTGGCATTACGTAATGTTGAAGAAACAATCTATTCTATATTTTTGTACACAACTCAAGATACGCTAAGAATTAAAAAACCAACTTCAATTTCTTTGCTTCGGCCACACACAAAACAAATGAATGAAGAAAATAATGAGTAAGTGACAGTTCAGATAGGGAAATCCGACGACGCGGGGAATCCCCGCTATTGACGTGAAGCGGCGCGTTCCGATACACGCAGTCGTTGAATAGGACAAATAACAAGTGGCATATATTTTCGATTATACTTATCAAGATAATGTTCTCTTAGATTTGCGCGAGCACTACACTATAAATAAAACAACTTTTACGGATTTAACTCGAGTCATCTCGTGACCACGAACGCTGAAAAGTGTTACGAAACGTCGGGCAATAATAACATCATGTAAAATCTAATTACACGCGAGTTAAATCCGTAAAAGTTGTTTTACTTATCAAGATAATCATCAATCTATATTTATCTTGATAATTATCTGGATAATTATCAATGATAATTATCACTTCAAACCCTGAGTTTAAAGGATTCTGTTTGCTAAATGGAACACCGGCAACTTTGTCGACTTTACAGCCTTGTTTGACCCACTGCTGGGACACAAGGCCCTTGTCATCGAAGGAGGTTTAGGCTACTCCTCCACGCTTGCCCAATGCGGATTGGTGGACGGAGTATAAGGTGATCAATACCCCTTTGCTGATCCATTAGTCGCCTTCTAACACACCCATTGAAGGAGATGGGGTTATTGCTATTCTGCTCTGCCGGCATCACCACTGAACGGTTCGCTTTAACGCCTAAAGTATTGTATTCTATTCTATTTTATTGTATTCTTAATTTATGACAAAATTCGACCTCGAGATTTTGACGGATTTACGATCTTGAGTTTTTGGAAATACCTGAGTCCAAAAATACCGTTTTTAGAATTATGTCTGTATGAGTGTCTGTACTCTGTATGTGTCTGTGCGTTAGCACGATAACTCGAGTATGCTTTAAATTATTGCAACAAAAGGAGATGTTCCAGAATGTATGGAGTCTGGCCCATATAGTTGTACAGTTATTCAAAATGTAGGCAATAATTTATAAAACAGTTCTCAAGTGTTAAATTCCTATTTACAAGCTCTGTTTTTTGGCTTAAGTTGTTTAAATAATGCATTTTTTTTTTTTTTTTTTTTTTTTTTTTTCCACGCTCACACCAATTATCTAGCCCGAAGTAAGTATCACTAAGAACTTGTGTTACGGATACTAGATAACGGACATTTTTTTTTTTTTTTTTTTTTTTTTATATACATAATAATTTTAGATATTTTTATAAATAAACTTAAATAAATGTATAAACAACCATGACTCGCAAACAAACATTCGTGTTCGTCACACAAACATTTGCCGCTACCAGGATTCGAACCTGGACCGCTTGATGTGAAGCCAGCTATACTGACCACTCCACCACGACGGCGTCAAATTATTGCAACACAACAGACCACCATCATGGCGGAAGATGTCACTTTATGACCACAGACTAGTTAGAGATACTACGTGACATTGTGTGACAAACACGAAGCTCCTTGGTGGCAAACAACGATATACTAGCGAAGGCAAAGAAAATAAGCCTTAACGTAATAATCTTAGGAAAATAATCTTCGATATTATTCGTTCTTGACGAAACATCAAAATAACCGTGTAATTTTAACGTTTGGGATATTTCATTTAAATGCGAATGATTATTTCATAATTTGTTCCATCTTAATATGTTAACGGGGTAATGCATGCGTAGTCAATGATGCGTAGTGCTGACTTTGTACGCGTTAAAACACCAATTCAGAACGGAACGCTCCAGTTTTTTTTTAGTGTAATAGATAGGTAAGCTATCTATAGTTACCATATTCAACGTGAACTAAGAAGTTCAATTGTTTTAAGCCAAAAAACTATACATTATTTATATTTAGTTGTAAATTTCCCAGAATCATTTATTTTTTCTCCATTTTTTGAGATAGTGTACAAGACATGGGCCAGTTTGGAACATCTCCTTTAACATGCATGTATAACATCAAAATATAAGGTTTCTATCAACTTTTGAGTCGTTTCCTGTATACGAGAAAGTCAAGGGTCTTCACTCCCGATTTTTTTTTAGCAAGTATCTGTTACTTTAAAGAAAAAATTAGAAGTGTTCGTATGTCTGGGCAACATTTAGCCCAGATTCGGTCAATTTCCCTTGTAGGACAAATTTGTGACTTTATGTATGCTAATTTGCTACCCAGGTACTGAACGTAATAATGTTCGAAGACTGCTGCAACCAATGGTCGATGTCTCGGCCCCTGCTCGGTCTAATACTGCTCAACGAGGAGCAGTTCGCCCGCATCCGGGCAGAGATGATCTCGCAGCAGCGGCGCGACAAGCAGCAGCAACTTGCGCTCTGCTTCGGCGGACTTATGGCCGGGATTGAACCCAACCTGCTCACTAAGAACAGGGACAAGTGAGTACCGGATAGATACCTTTGTAACTTGACAGGATGCATTGTTAGGCGGAGATGATCTCGCAGCAGCAACTGGCGCTGTGCTTCGGCGGACTTATGGCCGGAATTGAACCCAACCTGCTCTTTAAGAACAGGGATAGGTGAGTGCCGGATACCTTTGTAACTTATGGCCGGGAGTAAACCCAGTCTGCTCACTAAGAATATTGATGGGTGAGTGCTGAATACCTTTGTAACTTATGACCGGGATTGAACCCAACTAGCTCACTAATAATAGGGATAGGTGAGTGCTGGATACCTTCGTAACTTATGGCCGGGATTGAACCCAATCTGCTCACTAAGAATAGGGGATAGGTGAGTGCTGGATACCCTTGTAACTTATGGCCGGGATTGAACCCAATGTGCTCACAAAGAATATTGATGGGTGAGTGCTGGATACCTTCGTAACTTATGGCCGGGATTGAACCCAATCTGCTCACTAAGAATATTGATGGGTGAGTGCTGGATACCTTCGTAACTTATGGCCGGGATTGAACCCAATCTGCTCACTAAGAATAGGGGATAGGTGAGTGCTGGATACCCTTGTAACTTATGGCCGGGAGTAAACCCAGTCTGCTCACTAAGAATATTGATGGGTGAGTGCTGAATACCTTTGTCACTTATGACCGGGATTGAACCCAACTAGCTCACTAATAATAGGGATAGGTGAGTGCTGGATACCTTCGTAACTTATGGCCGGGATTGAACCCAATCTGCTCACTAAGAATAGCGGATAGGTGAGTGCTGGATACCCTTGTAACTTATGGCCGGGATTGAACCCAATGTGCTCACTAAGAATATTGATGGGTGAGTGCTGAATACTTTTGTAACTTATAGCCGGAATTGAACCCAATCTGCTCACTTAGAATAGGGATAGGTGAGTGCCGGATACCTTTGTAACTTATGGCCGGGATTAAACCCAATCTGCTCACTAAGAATAGGGGGATAGGTGAGTGCTGGATACCCTTGTAACTTATGGCCGGGATTGAACCCAATTTGCTCACTAAGAATAGGGATAGATTAACTTTGGGCCAACACGGGCAACAATATTAAATGATTATATTATTTTCCAGATTCACCCAAAACCTGTCGGTATTCAGGCGGGACATCAACGAGCTGCTGAAAGGTACCACGGTCACCAACGCGTCAGTTAACGATATGATGACGTCCTAATATCGGCGCGCCCAAGCGGCTGACGTCATGTTTGACGCGTAATATTACATACAAGACAATTTACGTTGTGAATTTTTACAATAACAGTATACACACGACATTATCAACTTTACGCTACCGTATAAGTACATGCGAATTTATAAAAAAAAACCGCGACCATCGAGCACATATCCAATAGAGTGGCATAGAAATACTATGGACTCGGCCTATTGTCTATAGCTATAGTTATATATTTTGCGGCCAGGCGGCCATATTGTGTGACAACTGTCAGTTACTTTTGGGTACTTCATGTGTCAACGCGTTGTAAACAATAACAAAATTAACATTTACCTTTCTGTTTCTGGAGATTTCTACGTTTAAATTACACCAGGTTGTGAAAGAACATTCCGCCATGATGCCTAAGGGTAGTGGAATAGGGTATGTGTCAAGGAAAGACGAAAATCAGTAAAGATTAACGTTGCAACAGGTTGTGTTTTTTCACTAACGTCAAACTGTCAATTGTACTATTACTAGTGTTGTATTATCATAAATCTTAACGTGTATCGATATTTGCAGTGGCATAACACACGATTCCTTCGAGATAGCTTTATTTTATGTGATAACATTTCTTTGTTAAAATTATTATTGAAACTCAATTCGCGTTTTATGTAATTAATTCTACCACTTTTCACAGTTTTTTTAATATGTGTTACTTTCTGTATTATTTTATACTTTAACTGGCAATGATTACCTAATTTTATGTTTAGGTACTTATACTTATTTGACTGACAATGTCAAACTTTGTTTATCTTATATCTGCCGTGAAGCAGTTCGCTGTGTTTGGGATCGAAGGGAAAGGAAGCCAGTGTTATTACTGGGCATGGAGGGCATATCATCTTAGTCCCCAGGATGGCAAACGCACTTGCGGTGTTAAGTGATTTACCCTTAATATTGCAAGTGTCTATAGGCGGCGGTGACCACTTAACACCAGAGTGGTTAGTGTAAGTTTTTTAGTATACAAAACGCACCGATTGTAGTTGCGTTAAGAGCTCAATTTGTATGGGAAACATGATTTGCGCTTCTGTCCGCTAGGGGCGCTGTTCGCGTTTCCTATACAAATTGAGCTCTTAACGCAACTAGAATCGGTGCGTTTTGTATACTAAAAAACTTACACTAACCGCTCAGGTGGGCCGCAAGCTCGTTTGCCATCTCGTCACATAAAAAAAATTTCTTTATTTTGATTTTTCTGTCAAGGTCGCCATCTTTTTTCTAAATAGATTTTGATGAATTTAGATATTTGTAATTTACTGTAAAATTTATAAAGAAAATAAATAAGTTTATTTTTATTTAGTTTTTGTGTTTTATTACGCATTTATTTTCATAGTTAGGTAACGATATCGATAAAAACATTTGCATGCATGTGTCCCCATCTCTAGTATGACGCGTAGTTGCAATTGTTTGGCGGGAAATCATGGCGTCTGGATGTCGATCTTTATTCCGATAATTCAAAATTGCTTCGGAGTTGATTTTGTGCAGTGAAAGTGGTGTCGTTTCGCTGCATAAGCATCCGTGTTGACGAACAGTTATTAGGAATCATTGAAATAAAGGTTTTGTGTATATGACGTTGAGAATTGTATAGTGGTTGGAAATCCCACTATGCAATTCTCATCAGTCACAATCATGACGTCTGTTGCCATGCATTTATTTCCAAGCACTCCCTAGATGCATTAAAATGTGTGACGCCCGTATTTTAATGCAAACATCAAGTAATAAGACATGATTAAATGAAGATATGGCTCAAAGGTCTTGATACCAAGCCAAAAACCCTAACAAAAAAAAACAATTGTTTGGCGGAATTATTTTAGAACAAAATAAGGGACAATTCTCCTCTATTGGTTAAGTGCTCGATGCCCGCGACTAACTCTCAATACTGTCTCTCAACGTGTAGCAGAATAACGCAAACCTTGAAAATAATTTGATACTAATATGCAAATTAGTCAATTTTAGTCATTTTTATTTTAAAATAGGTCGTTGTGTGTTTGTAGCAGTTTCGGTGGCTTATTCGCAGAATACTAAATTCTTAAAACACCAGGTTCTCAAAATAACTATATAGTGAGATGTCAAGAGTGTATTTTTTTTTTTGAGCGCGCAATTTCTATGGGTTGGTGGGGTTCAAAACTTGCTAAAAAAAACATCACGTTATTAATGTATGACCCGGAAAAGCAGCTATTTTCGCCTTCTGGAATGATTTCCGAGATATGAACTGTTCTATGTTAATTTGGTATAAAGATGTTTAGAGATTTTTATTTTAAAGAACACACAGTAATAACGTTACAAATGTTTGGTTAACAATGAGTATTTCATAAGCCAAAACAGTTTCCAACTATATAAAGATCCTTTGGTCTACCCTGGGTCTGTGAATATCTTCATATCAATCGGTTCATCGGTTTAAACGCTAAATTAATCCTTTCGCTCGCAATTTATTTGGCATCGGTGCTAATCATTCTATCAATTTACTGCTATAGGTTTCGGATTCAGATTATAGATGAAACGGATAGTTGTGTGGCCGGATACCGGATATCCGGTGTGCTGCAAGACCTGATTGCCGGATATCCGGCAACTTGATTTTAGCGACCGGATATTACCGGTTTAGTTATATTTACTATTTATGTATTTATAATTAGAGTGAATATCTCAGAAGAAAATTTTAGTTTTTTGGAAGGTCTTATGGGTTTTATGTAACTTTACCGACTTTAAATAAAAGCCGTCATAATTATTAGCCATTTTATGGATATTTACCTCACAAAGATTATTGTATTGCATTTTATTATAATAATAAACATTTATTTCAGACCCAATTTATAGTCCATACATAAATTTGTTAGTAAATTACTTAATGCTAGATTAGTCTTAAGTCGTTATTATTGGAAATTGTCGTAGATTTCGAATATCCGGTAACCGGCCGGATATTGAGTTACTGTCCGGTATCCGGCCGGATTGTTAATTTAGGTCGGATACCGGATAGTATCGGATATCCGTTTCATTTCAACTTTAGATTCTTGACTGTCTGACACCAAGCCTCGTTGGGAACGCCAGCTTAACGTGCCGACGAATTACGGAGGAAAATTCTCGGTCACCCATCCGAGTACCGACCGCGAACTTGGTAACTTAGCTTACGTGATTGTTACAAAGAACGCACGACCTCCTCATTCTATATTTTAGAATAGAATTAATAATATGTCTTGTGTGTGATATCAATGTGCGACGCTCAAACACTGTAAAATGGACTTACTTATACTTGTATTAGGGTAACTGTTGGCGTATCTATTTGATCAAATTTTTAGCGAATATGGAATGGTGTGTTGTATGATACAAATGAAACTTTTTGACTAAGATTATCGACCTTATTCCCTTGAGATACGATAGGGTTTTAATATAAGGACACACAAAGTCACTTACGGACACAAAAAGTCACTTACGGACACACAAAGTCACTTACGGACACAAAGTCACTTACAGACACACAAAGTCACTTACGGACACACAAAGTCACTTACGGACACACAAAGTCAAACACTGAAAATGTCATGAGAATAGTTTTTTTTTAAATGTCCAACGCTCATTTGTTTGTTTATTTGGTTCACCATTAATAGTTACAGTTATGAATGTATGTGTACAGTTTTTTTTGAAATTTAATGCCAAGTGTAAAATATTAGGTCTGTAAACACAGCATGCATAGAATAATAATGATTAAACTGTAGCTAAAGTTTAACAATAAATTAAAAAATTCAAGGATTAACTAATCTACTAAATAGGTATCTAATTGGTACAGCTGCCATTTAAACTTAAAGAATGTACTAAACAAATCTGTTTGACTGTTAAGTTTGTTGTGAAGCTTGCAAAGTCTTGGTACAGGGGAGTTCATCATTCACTCATAATGTCCATGCTCAAATTCGCAAATTGAATGACCATATCATCGAAATGTCAAAGATGACAATCCCAATATGTGGTTAAATTATGAGTAGTGTATACAAAGTTTGTAAAAATGCAATGTATTATTTTTCAATAAGGTTGTACTTATTTTTGGAAAGTTATTAAGAAATTAAACTTCACCTTGAGCTTGTTTGACTTTATGTGGATTTGAGTTATGCCATTATGACTTTAAGCAAGTTATGTCTTATGGGACTTTGACATTATTAGAGTTTGACTTTATGCGTGTTTGATTATAAACTAGAAATCCATACGAAGCGTAAACTCGTGACTTCGGTATAGTTACATAACTTTCCGTTGTATTCAAAATATCAGCGGCGATTAGACAATCTGAAAGGGAGAGATTAAATGTATAAAAATTAGCTAACCCCAAGAAATTTATAGCTTAAACTGGAGGCCACACTACCAATAAAAACGTGAAGTCAAAAAATTTTCCTTGAAACCGCTTCCTTCCTAATTGTCCCTTTCTAACTTCTAGACTACGTGTGACGTATGAGATGGTCACGTGACCGTCTAATATGTCCGTCTAATCGTCAACATTTGTCCCTTCCTGTCTAATCGTCAACATTTTGTTCCCTTTCCAACATCTAGAGTACGTATGACTTCTATAGGTTAGAAAGGGGCAAATAGGAAGTAAGCGGTTTCAAGTACAAATTTTTTGACTTCGCATTCTTATTGGTAGTGTGGCTTTTAGTTTTACCTATTCTTGGCTTACACCCACGCGAGAGCTTCAAGGAGACGATAAGTGGTAATATCAAATTTTCATCGTTTTCGAATGAAAATCGCGCGTTCACTAGAAAGCGTAAATTTTGAAAAAATATACGCGCGAAACTAGACGCCTTACAAATCAATTCAGTATGAAGACATTTCAAAATTTGACATTTTACTGTATTGAAAAAAATATTGAAAATAGGTCTAACCAAAATTCAAGAAATGACTTAACACCGAAACTAATGGAGTGTTTGCATAAAATTTTATTCATACATAATACCATGAAGCCATATCTGACAGTATGGGCCATGCAGTGCTTCAAATAGTGACAGGTTATCAGCCTGTTGCCTACATAAAATAGCACCAAACTTGCAGTAAACAATCAAACGCAAAAGCCATGTACAGATGTTACTCTCAAAATAATCTCAGCATTCCGGGTAAATTTTGTTCGTCTTGTAGATAAAATTTCATTATTTAAATATTCATATATGAAATAGCATCTTGAGAAATAGAGCAAGGTCGCCTCTTAGCCACTTATCCTCGCCTTAAGGTAAAATATGAGAACTTTTACGATCAAATTTTGATAATCGAGATTAGTGATGTGCCGGATATCCGTATCCGCGGATATCCTAGTTTGAAAAAAGATCGGTATGCGTTACTTTTTGGGCGGATCTTTTTCATTATGAAGTCTAATGACGTATGTGTATGTAAACAGTTGGTAAATCCCATTAAAATTATTTTTATTTTTAAAATCACATTATTGCATAAAATAATTGTAGTAGCTATAGGTAGTGAGTTTAAGTTATAACTCTACTAATTGTAATAACACACTACCATAGTTTTAAAGTCCTGCCCGCCTAGCATGACCACCGAAACACGATATGATATAGCCATTTATCGCGTTAAACTGTCAAAAATTATTGAATATAATGGCCAACTTGAAATTTTATCGAAACTGCGAACATTTCTATGGCTTATACATGTTCGCAGTTTCGATAAATTTTCATTAAGATTGCAGTTATATCCAATAATTTTTGACAGTTCTACGCGATAAATGGCTATATCATATCGCGTTTCGGTGTTCATGCTAGCCGGGCTGGGCATTCACACTATCGATAGTTGTGTGTGACTCGTATTTTGTGAGTAGACAAGTTAGGGTCCGTATCCGCGGATTTACATTTTTCATCCGTCGCATCACTAATCGTGATATCCGTGCTGCGTACGGTTGTAGTAGTCGAATTCTTTATGGGAAATTTACATAATCCTAGAAAAATGAGTTATGTACTGTGGACTTGTAAAGATATATTGTATTATAAATGGTGTATGTGTTTTGTAAATTGAATTTAAACTTGAAGGTAATGTTTTCTCTTTTAATTATCGTTATTATTACTAATATTAACTTTCCTGTGAAAGGGTACGCAGCTGATAGAACAAAAAAAAAAACATTTAATACGCATGTTCCTTGTCGTATAAATACTACATGGGTAGCACGGCCATGCAAATATTTGTCGGATTAATCCGACTAACGGTAAGGTTGAAGAGTTGCATTTTAATTAAGTCGGTGTCGATGTTAAGGTCGGAATAATGGAGTTTATTACTGTTAATATAAAGTTAGAAATAGATATGTCTCCAGTGACAATGTTTTAGCAATGTTTACACTGTGTAAACGAATATAAAATGCATTTTTGAGTGTCAATGTCAACTTTATAGTTAGATCGGGTGTTGTCACCTTTGAAAACAAAGTCACCTGTCAAAGTCTGTCAAATTGACAGGTGAAATCGAAGTGATTAACGGCCATAGCCGACATGCTACATTTAGCGTCGGCAGTTTAAGATTTCGCTGCTTTTCGGAAGGAGCACAGCATACGAGTAAACACGGGTCCGGATATGTATCATTTGCCCGATCCGATCAGCGTATCCGTATCACCGACGCGTATCATGATATTTTAGGCTTAATATTCGGCTATTCCGTCAAATGCCTGATGGGGTCATACATTTATTACATACTAGCGACCCGCCCCGGCTTCGCAGGGGTGCGATGCTTATGTAAATATGCATGTATTATACATATAAACCTTCCTTAAGAATCACTCTATCTATTAAAAAAAACCGCATCAGAATCCGTTGCGTAGTTTTAAAGATCTAAGCATACATAGGGACAGACGGCGGATAGCGACTTAGTTTTATAATAAGAAGCCTATAATAAGAAAAAAATGTATAATAGAAAAACCTTTTTTTTAAAGAAAAAATAAGACATGGTCCACCCCCTTCCCCCATAAATCGTATTACGTAATAAATGAATAACCCCAATATACTATTCGTTGCAAGTGTATAATGAATATCCAAAACTATGTAGCATCGGTGTAATCGCAAAAATGCTAACGTGTAGAGATTTTGTTTATGAGCAACTTTTTGTAGCACGTGGGCGTTAGAACTAGAGATGAAATAGTTGTTTGGCCATATACCGGATATCCGGCGAGCTGCTAGGCCGGATGGCCGAATATCCGGCGGCCGGATATTGGGCCCATTGTCTCGTGTCGTGACGAGTTTAACGCCACACAGGTGCAGCGAACGCGATCACATCAATCGGGCGGTTTCACTAAAAGTTATTAGTTTACATATTTACTATTTACGTAGGTATTTATCATTAGAGTGAATATCACAGAACAAAATTTTAGTTTTTTGGATCTTAATGGCTTTCTTGTAACTTTTTCCACTTTAAATAAAAGCCGCCATAATTATAAGCCATTTTACTAAAGGAAAATTGTCGTAGTTTTTGCATATCCGGTATCCGGCCGGATATTAAATTTAAGCCGGATAGGCCGGATAGTTACCGGATATCCGTCATCTCTAGTTCGAACTAATGTTTTTTAGGCGACAAAATAATCGCTCATCGATTGAGCTCCCTAAGAGAACAGCTAAAAGTAGCATGTGCTATGGCCCTTCATCGCATATTTTACGCTGTAACAAAGAATAAAGCATGTCTTTAAACAGAATTGAATCCTGTGCGGATTCGAATAGAGTCCAATTTTGAACTTTTTATATACCTTAGTCTATGTTATTTAAATAATTTGTTTTTCATTACAATTGTTCCATTTAATGTATAGTACAGTGTATAGAGTAAGGCCCCCGAGATCCCAGACGTATTGTCTGACAGATGAAATGTGTGTAACAGATCAAAGTTTCTATGTAATTTGAACGCGTACTTACTAAGTTGGTTAGACGGACAATCTACAGGTATCCGCTGTTAATCTTCTATCTATACAGGGTGTAAAAGACATGAACAGTCAAACGAGAACCATGTATTCTGCCCACCATCATAACATTTTTCTTCCTTTAGACTATACCTGGGAAATTGATAGTTACGATTTTATTGAAGGTCGAAGTCATAATTTTTTTTTTATTTTTTTATGAAAACGTATTCTATACGTTATTTCTTAATTATTGTCCAAAGAAACATTATAATTTTTTTTAGTATTTCATAACAAAAAATGGCTTCAAAACGTTAGCGTTCAATGTAGCTCACTCGATGCGCACGGACACTAACGAACGGGGCCGCCGTCAAGCAAAATTATCGCGGTTTTGCGAGTTGCGTGCGAGTTGAGCCCTTTACATTGCGCGGTACAATTTGCAATTTTTTTAACACCAAAAAATAAAAATCATTTCCCAACAATATTTTTTTTTGAAATATGTCTTATTTTAATGTATAGAATACGTGGTTCACGTCTTTTACACCCAGTATATCTATATCTATCTATCTATATAAATAAAAATTAATTGCTGTTCGTTAGTCTCGCTAAAACTCATGCTCAATTTCATTTTCCCATATAAACTGTTCTGCCTACTTGCTTGTCAAACATTTGATGTTCCGCCATTTTAGCGAAGGAAGAGTTTTAATGTCTTTAGGATAGGTGCAAAGACGTTTAGTGCTCCGTGAATAGGTGATACGAAGTACACCGGGTCATCTAGTAGTGAATAAAAATCTCACTTGGCTTAACTTCTTTAAACTACACTTACGTGCAATAAAATCGACTCACCTCGTAGGTTTCGATTCTTAATATATCGGTATATAAAAATAAGATTAGATAAACAAAACCTGTAAATATAATTTGAATGTATATTTCATAAGCTTTATTTAATCTACTCTAAACATCGATAAACGAAGTATTGGTGACAATAGACTCATTTCTTCGGAAACCCTGGTTTCTCATTTTTACGTCATACGCCATTTCTGTGACTATGCAGAGGGTTCAGAGTTAATTGAATCATTGTTATTGAATAATTGATTAATCTTACAGATTTATTAACCCTTGAAATTCAGATGATCACCCCAAAAATTTTAGCTCTTCTAATTGTATTTGGTTTTCAATTTGTGTAAAATCAATAAACCAAAATCTATCACAGCAAAAACTGGTCTAATGTAAGTTTAGGTTCTGGTTTAACACACGGGGTTAAAAAAATATTATTTACTAATTGTAGATTTTGATTAGGCAGTTCTGAACCAAAGCGTACCGGTGAGTCGATTTCATTGCACGTAAGTGTATATACAATCAGAGAGAAGATTCCTAAAAGCCAACAGTTCCCTCCATACCCACTAACATCCTCCCCGGCCTGACCTCCAGTGCGCTATTGCGGGACGGCTCGGGATCTGCGCACGTGAGCGTAACTACACCGAGACCGCCCCAACGCTGCCCGTCTAGGCACTCCTTGTGCACCAATTGGTGCCCTGCAGCCTACAGGGGCTACCGACTAACGCCATCCCCTGTGGGCCGCTGGCCGACGCCGGCCTTATAGGCCGCCTCCTCACCGACGGCTGCTCGACCTGGCGCGTCCTCCTGACGAGGACACCGGGAGCAGCCAGCGGACCGCACCCGAGGTCATCGGGCGCGGTCGTGGCCCTGAAAAGGGCCGTCCGGAACTAGCCGTGGTGGGAAAACAAAAACACCTCTACGATGGCACGTGACTTCGAATGCCAAGCGGACACACTTGACATCAAAAGCCACACACCCGCCGAGAAAGTTTCCCTACCACGTTACCAGGGTCCGCCACGAAGAGGCTTCCGGACGTGGACCCCATGTCTGTCCTACCTACCTTTAGCACCCGTTACCTGTCGATTGTCCGTCTAACAACGTAGCAAGTATGCGTGCATTCCACGTACATGAAACACTAGTCTATTCAACACATTTCACCTTTCAGGACATAAGTAACGTCTGGCGTCTTGGACTAGTAGCGGAGACGGCGGTGCATCTCTGGTAACGGTATACTAAGTTAGAGTCGATTTTGCTGTGACAGTGTTAGCGAAGATGTGGTGTCGTCTATATGCCGGTGTGCTCTGGTTTCAAAAGTTCAGGCGTTTAAAATCAATGCTTAGTGGCGTACCGAACAATAATAATTGTTCGCGGAAACCTTTAATATACAAATAAAACTGTCCCACGGCTATTCCAGAAAATACTGTATTTTTCACATCGAAGAGTTGAGGACATTCCTTTTTTCCTAAATATAATGTCGAATGGCTTACTGAACCGAAAATTCATACTCATAAGTTAAAGCGCGGACAAAATCTACTCTGAAACAAATTTTGAATTATTATAAAAGTCTTAAGCCAGGGATCCACTAGGGGACAAATGTACGCCACACGTGTCGCCAGCGACGGCGGATGAAATAGCGCGATGTTGCCGGACTTAGCTCGATATGTCTGACAAACATCGCGCGACACGTGTCACCAGCAACGTAGGGTGAAGTGCTCGACATGTCTGCCAACATCGTACGGTTTGTTGCAGCATAGCATTTGTGGAACTCTGCGGCTGTCGTGATATCGACTGCCTTGTGAAACTTAGTCTCGTGATGTCGCCATATGTCAGGCGAAGTCTCGCGAAGTCGCGCGACTTCGCCCGACGTCGCTACCGAAATAAGTCGCGCAACGTCGCCAGTGTGTAAAGCGAAATTGTTCGATTTCGCTAGACATGTTGTCTAGGGTATCCCTGGCTTTGAGAGCGCGATGCAATCACTCATTTCTTTGTCGCTTGGAAAGGTGTCACTGCCAGCAACCATGTCCCCGCCTCACAAACGGGGTCCTTCGATCTTTGTCACTTGGAAATGTAATTCACTGTTAGCACTTGCATCTTTTGAAGGACCCAAGTTGTAAGGAGGGAATCCTTAGAAAATGCTTCAAAAGATGCGCCAAGAATCATCTTGCAGGTGAAGCTAGTACAAGCGACTATATTATATTCTCTCTTAGAGTAGCATATTTTATATTTGAACTCCATATTAGATTAGATATCGATTAGACAGACAGAGTACTTGTTAAACTTATTTCCTTTTACCTGAACTTCTGAACTGAGTCGTAGAACGATCCTCGGAATCGTAATATGTTAGCGTAGCGGAGATGTATATGCGCGGGAGTGCCGCATTGTAAATAGATAAATAAATTGTGATTTGTACAAAGTGGATGTGTGTTTTTATTTATGATTAACCTGCTTATCATGTCAGTCTACCTATTTTCAATTCTAGAAAAAATACACTGAAAATAATCGACCTGCCTCAGGCGGGAATCGAACCCAGCATCTTCCGCAATCCGGGCGGCTGCGTTAACCACTACGCCACCGAGGCTCTGCTTTCGCTGTCGAAATTTGTCAGTGCTTGGTGCTTATGTTTTTATGGTAAACATTGTTTCATCAAATCTTTGAAATTTGCACTTCTAAGATCCGAACGAATGCAAATACTTGACGCCCAGTTAAGATGAAACTACCTTACATTATGGAATAATTTTATCACTTGCAATCGCGTAAATATTTTTAATTATAGAAAAAAAGATATTTTTTTCAGTGTATTTTTTCTAGAATTAAAAATACGCGTTTGTAAATGCAAAAAATATTCTATAATCAGTCTACCTATGTTAATTCTGACTTGTTCCGGCTTATTCTACTGATCTCCATCGACTTGCCCCATTAATGGTGGTTATGAAGATTATTCCCACAAATCCCCATTCAGTACTAATCAAATTGATAATGGGGATTACCACACAGACATCTATTTACTTAGAAACATTAGACTCCCTAATGGCGGCGGTCGGCTAAGCTTAGTCATAAAAACTTTGAACGACGAAGACGAACTAGTGATAAAGTATAAAAGAAAACTTCAAGAAATTTTAATCAGCTACTAATTCAGGAAATGTAAAAGATCGGCACGGCAACAATCAACTACCAATCACTGACTGGGGATTAATGGGAATAACCGCATGGTGTCACTAGTTCCATCGTCGAACTTGTGAGAATTTGTAGTTCTACTGCTTTTAAAGAAATTATTTTGGGTAGGTGTAAATTTAATTGACTATTTATATGATCGGTACCTATTTCTGTGTTCTGTGATCGGTTGGTTCAGGGTTAGTCTTTGAGGGATTTGTAATTATCTCCTGTTTGACGGTCGAGAACATGAGAATCTCACTAGTTAGACGATCGAACTAGTCGTTCGAGCTAGTGAGAAAAAAGAAAAGTCTAGTTAAATATAAGTAACCATCATTTATTATGAATAACATCACACGTTCTTAGCGAGTTCCTGCGACTTGGCGATTACGTCTTCGATGGTGCCTACCATATAGAACGCCGCCTCTGGTATGTGATCCAGCTCGCCGCCCAGTATCTGATGAAAAATGTGGGTGTAAGCAGCAATATCATAGGTATGCAGTACGCGTGCTCTCAGTCAGGGTTGCCAGGTCTTTTCCAAAAAAATACCGAACAGTGAGCAAAAAAAAGCTCCTTACTGCTGATCCTTTCACTCGCCGAACAACAAACCGACAAAATAGGGAGCGCTGGGCAGGACGAGGAGCATGACGAGCAAGGTTGTCATACTACATCTCTGCCTCCTTTCTCGTCTTTCCTCTCGTCTTTTCCACTCGTGGAGTGTGTGGCTGGCCTGTAAGTGGGGATACTACGCAACATCGATGCCGATTGCGTAAAAATTGACAGTCGATTCGTTTATTAGGGAGAAAAATTAATCAGAAAAAGATACCGAACCTCCCATACTCCGGTATTTTTGTCATACCGAACACCGAACACGGTGCTAAAATACCGAACGGTTCCGTAGAATACCGAACACCTGGCAACCCTGCTCAGAGTGCAGATCTCAATAGCTCGAATCATAAATGTACCTATAATACTTACGTTAATAGATTAGCATTGTGCTGAAATTCGCCAATTATTTTAAAACCGTTTTTTAATGAATTCATCCTTATAAAACGTTTTTAATCACATCATAAACGGCACCCAGTAATGCCGTTAATGATTTTTTGTTCGGGCGAGTTATTTCCATAACATGTCATTTCTTTTTACCGCCAGATTTATGTACTCCTCTGACCAGGAAGTGGGATCTGGTCAAGAGTCGCATAAAATACAGGGTGTAAAAGACATGAACAGTCAAACGAGAACAATGTATTCTATACATCAAATAAGCAACATTTCAAAAAATAATTGCTGTGAAATGATTTTTATTTTTTGGTGTTAAGAAATTGCAAATTATACCGCGCAATGTAAAGCGCGCAACTCGCAAAACCGCGACAATTTTGCCAGACGGCGCGCCGTCTGGCAAAATTGCTCTCTGCAATACGGCTCGCGTGTATAGGTCGCAAGTCTAACCTAACCTAAACCAATGTTATACCTACCTTAATATTACTTTGTTGTGGCTGAATGAAATAAGGTCCTTTGCTTTACTATTATCGATATAATTTTTAACACGATAACAATTGTCAAACTATTTGATAAAATATTTTCGAAGTAAATTTGTATGTAATTTTAGAATATTTTATCTGAGCATTTATATAAATGAAATTGCAATTAATGTGTTAGTCTATAGTGCGTCTATCTCCAGAATAAGTATGAAGCTATTCTATAAGGTACCTCTTTCTAAAGCTGAGCCAAAGTTTTTTACTATCCGACAATGATTTCAGCTGATCTCTTAAAATCATAAATAAATCTAAATTGTTCACTAAACTCTTCATTACAGCGTCAAAGGGACGATCACAATCACGAGATGTTAGTAGTACTTAGTACGAATAAACGAATACTAGCTAATATACAGTGTGTCCCCGGATAAAGTGCACAAACGAAAATGGGTGAAACTAGACCACAATTTATCGATAAAAAAAATAAAAAAAAAATTATTAAAATTAAATAGTATTTAATATTGATTTTTATATTTTTATTCTCTTTTTTACGACCTTTTGTGTTTGTAAAATTGTAATTTTTTAACCACTGCGTGGATTTTGTTTAAATAAAAACAATAATGATCCCAAAAGATTAACATTGTATAGTAAGTAAAAAAAAACAACATAAAAGCAGTCACCACGGAGAAAAAAAATGTTTTTTTCACTAATTTTGAACATAAAAGTGTTAAATTTTGGGTAAATGTTTATTTTTACCAAATAATGCCCCCTATAACAATTTATTTTTATTACCTCTTATTAATCCAGATCTTATAACCTTTTCAATATAAAAAAAATCTACATTCTATCTCTAATACATGCTTAGTTACAAAACTTTTATTGAAGGGCCTGCGAACGTGCCGCTTACGTCATTGCTCAGGTAGAGTTTTTTTTCTCCGTGGTGACTGCTTTTATGTTGTTTTTTTTTACTTACTATACAATGTTAATCTTTTGGGATCATTATTGTTTTTATTTAAACAAAATCCACGCAGTGGTTAAAAAATTACAATTTTACAAACACAAAAGGTCGTAAAAAAGAGAATGAAAATATAAAAAATCAATATTAAATACAATTTAATTTTAATAATTTTTTTCTTATTTTTTTTATCGACAAATTGTGGTCTAGTTTCACCCATTTTCGTTTGTGCACTTTATCCGGGGACACACTGTATAATAAATATGGTAATTTTATACTTCCAATAATAGATTTTTTTTCTACTACCCTCATTCACTAATCATCCGCATTAAAATTACATTAATGGCTAAAAGTGACAACACATTTTTTTTTAATATGAAAGGGTAAAACTAATTACAGTCAAAAAACGGAGAAATTTCTAGATTAAATATTCACACATTTTTAAAAGCTAATTAGGAACCTTTTAAATGTATTATTATTAGTTGTTAAGTAATTATGCGTATTATTACGTCCTTTACTCACTAATCCATATTAAATTTAACTTAAAATAACTTAAGAAAATAAAAATAAACCTTTTTATATTAATATATTTTTTCATTTTTTCGACCCAGTTATTTCGGAGAATTGCAACTTTATGCACATGTTCATAGCATCAAATGATAGTAGACTAGACAAGGTTTAAGGAACAAAAGGTTTAAAAGCGGGATCTAACGATACTTAGCAGAAATTTAACTTTATCTGATCAGCTCCATACAAAAAAAATCAAAATATTTTTTTCTGCCCAAACTGTCAAGTTTAGGAAAAATCTTCTAAGGGCAATTATTATTGACATTAACGAGCTCTATCCATCCGCACTAAGAAAAAAATAAAAAACCAATGTTGGTCCCTAAGTCACTAAAATCTTGCTTTCGACCCACTGTGCGGCGGCCCCGTTCGTTAGTGTCCGTGCGCATCGAGTGAGCTACATTGAACGCTAACGTTTTAAAGCCATTTTTTGTTATGAAATACTAATAAAATTAATAATGTTTCTTTGAACAATAATTAAAAATAAAATCAATCTCCAATAAAATCGTAACTATCAATTTCCCAGGTATAGTCTAAAGGAGAAAAAATGTTATGATGGTGAGCAGAATACATGGTTCTCGTTTGACTGTTCATCTCTTTTACACTCTGTATGCTAGTTCAGCGGTACTACTGGGACAAAATATTGGTAGGTAGAATTCCTGTGATCAGACAAACCATCTGGTGGGATAACAGTACCTAGTAGGTAGGGAGGGGTTTACCTACTATGCATGTTCGAATAACTACCTTCTGTGCGAAGTAAGATCGTGGTTGATGTTAATTGTTATTGTAGACTAGCTTCTGCTTTCTAGCGCCGCACGTGGCAAACGTTCTGCCTCACGCAAGGCAGAGCGCTTAGTGAGAGAGAACCCGCCGAATCACGTTAAAACGGCTGATCGGATTATGATACATGCGTGTAAACCCTTAGGTAGGTAGTTGCGACTCACCCGCTTGAATCCTTTGATGGTCTCCTCCAGTTTCACCAGCTTGCCGACGTGACCAGTAAACACTTCGGCCACCTGCAATTATTACACTGTAGGTTAACAGACTACCGCTCCGCCTGCGATTTCGTCCACGTAGAGTTATTTTTTTTAAAATCAAGTATAGTTTAAGTCACTCAGGAATAATCTAGCTTTGTAATGGTCGAAGATTTTTTGAAATCAGTCTAATTGTTTTTGTGTTTATTCGTTACAAACATACAAATATTAATCTTTCCTCTTTTATTATTATTATTATCTTGTTCTATGTGCGTGTGCCTGCCTCCTTGGGAATGACTGCTATCGCACCACAGCACCCGAGACCACCAGCTTAATGTGCCTTCCGAAGCACGGAGGGAAATCGAGTTGAAAAATTTTCGGTCACTCATTCGAGTACCGAACGCGCACTTGGTATTAAGGCGGGTCCAGATATTAGATTAGGTTAGGCAGGGCTTAGGTTACCGCCAAGTAGAAGCCAGCGGGTGTCGATGGGATAGGCACTCGCATTGCACGGTCTCTGCGACGAGGAATACTCTCCTTTGTTTCGAGAGTATTCCATCCCACCTTGCGGAAGAGCTCGCCAAAGGGCTCGCTGCGACGCTGCTGTGGTGAATACAACAAGTGATCCTGCAGTAGTGCCAATGTAGCGCGTCGAAACAACGCAGGGTTTTAGTGGGTAGGACGGGCACCGTTGCCCGGGAGTCCCACATACCCCTTCCCGGTTTTCCCAAATCGGGTAGGAAGTGCGTAAATGCATTCCCCTGCGAAAAAAAAAAAAAAGGCAGGGCTTAGGTTAGGTTACCGATGTAGGTACCTAGTTTAGTATGGAACTGGGACTGGTTGCAATGAAAAAAAAATGATAAAAGTAAATAAAAAAAAATGAAAAAAAAGTTTAATATGGAAATGGGACTGGTAGTAGGTAATGAAAAAAAAACGCTCGGCTCGCGCGTATAGGTCTCAAGTCTAACCTAACCTAACCTGCACCCCCTTTGCGACACCCTATAACCATAACCCGATCCGAACAGCGTATCACGTATCAAGCCCCGTATCAAGTTGTGGACGCCTCGATTTGCTCCGTATCTTCAAATAGTCATGATCGCGTATCAAATTGCCCAGTTCTGTGTAAGCTCTCGATATATGTCGACCATTGCTTGAAGTGTATGAGAATTTAGCAATTTCGTGTGTCTGTATAGGAAGTCCAAAGGGAAGTACAGTGAACAGCACGTCGGGCTATACAAAACTGTGAAATTTCTCCAAACGATTTTGAACTAAATGCTATTCAATATAAAGTGCATAATCGATTGGGAAAATTTGACAGTTTGTAGTAACCCAACGTGCTGTTGTCTGTACTTCTGCCGGGCAAGGTGTTGTATACTCGGGGACCGCGGTCCAACTATCTTTTTTTTTTTTTTGACTACTATTGCAGATTGTCTCTGATGACATTTTCTGCGTCACCGGGTTTTAAGAAGGCGAAGACCTTGGGGGGATCCTCAAGCCTGTATGTCGGACATTCCTAGGGGATTACTGGGCGACCGAGCATCTCCCCCGTGGGGAGTCTCTCGACCGCCTAGCGTCCCTAGGGCGTCCGTGTCGGTAGGGGGCCAACTATCTGTATCTGTAGTTGGAACTTCTATATATAGCGAGCACCTTGGGAAACTTCGTTTGCGCGATATAGGTTTCCATACTAATTGCGCGCTTTGTATGAGCACTGTTGAATAGCGCCATCTCTGTGTTCTATGAGGAAGCGGCATTGTTCGCCACACCTGTTTTATTGCCATTCACAATATTCTTAAAAAAAGGCCAAAACCAAAACAGAGACGGTGGTGACAAACGGGATTATTGAGAAACAGAAACAGGCTTTTAGGAAGAGCTTTGATGTGAGACCTTAAATTTGAACACATTAGTGGTAAATACAAAAACTTCACCCCCGACTTCGAATATTTGCAACCGCAACCGAGCGCGCAACGCAAGTGAGTAATGAACAGCAGGCTCTTGAATGCACCGCTCACACACACACACACACACACACACACACACACACACACACACACACACACACACATGCGTACCCTAATTTAATTGTTATTTTTATTATTACTATTTTTTTTTTAATTATTAAATATTTTTACTTATTATTTTTATTTAATATAACTAATATGGATAATTTGATTAGAAATAAATTGATTTTTTTTAAGTATGATAATTTGAAATTGTTTCTTTTTGATATTGTATTTTGAAATTTTCTTTTTTTTTATATATTCAATTGAAATTATAATTTAATATTATTTTAAATCTAACTCACGATTTGAACTGTCACACGTACATAGTGAGAATCTGTAATTGGCATTAAGTCTTAAATGTTAATTGTAAAATACTGTCATAAAGTGCTGTAGATTCTATGTTCAATAAATAAATAAAATAAATTAACGCGTCCAGACTGACCGACGCCCGTATCTGTATTAGAAATGAAACGGATATCCGGTATCCGGCCTAAATTTACTATCCGGCCTTTGATAATCGGACAAAAACCGAGACCCCATGGAACGGGCCGTATCATAACGGCGTATGGAGATCGCGTATCATGATACTCGTATCATCACCCGTCCACATATGCGATCATGATACGCGTCGGCGATACGGATACGCTGATCGGATCGGGCAAATTGATTGGAAGCACGCGCGAACGCGGCGCCATCGACCCACCCACAGATTTAATAATACAAGGAGATAGGCCAAGCCGGCGTTTAACTTGCGACAAGTGTATGCCCTGTGGGCATACATTTCCGCCACTTCGCCTTCCGATAAAGTCAAGTGAATACGTAACTCAGCGATTCGACCGATCTCCTTTGCGGCTGTGCTTAACTTTCATCGCTTCTCAATCCTTATGACGCGCGCAATGAATAGTGTATATTACGGCATGCTCAACTAGAACCATGTTATGTAGTACGGCCGTCGCGACACTCGGTCTTCCTATGACCTCGGCGATTCGACCGATCTCCTTAGATTGATATATCTGTGGACCCACCTGAAAAGGCTGTGAAAGGAACCGTTGTATCTTGCGGGCGCGCGCCACTGTCAGCTTGTCGTCCTCGGACAGCTCGTCCATGCCCAAGATCGCGATTATGTCCTGCAGCGACTTGTAGTCCTAACACAACAGAGATGACGACTGAAAAATTCAGTTTAGTCCGTCAGTCGACGTAAGTTTGGTCGAATTTGGATTACCCGAATTGACAAACTGCAGATCGGCAATGTGAAAGAGAAAGATCGTACTAACGCGTATATTAGAGCGAGATAGATAGACGAGACCATTTCACGTACACGCAGGCGGCCTAAGGAGGCCTGTCAGTCACGTAGAAAAGGCAGCAACCGCCAGACTGCAGTAGGTATTATTTTTCGGAGTTTCTCCCGAATCCATTTTATATGTCAATCTACCGTACAATTAACTTTAGATTATTTTCACTTGACATTGGCAAAATGCGTAACGCATAACTATCGCGACGCCATTAATTAAGAATAGAATAGAATTATTTTTCACGCACACAGGCGCAAAAAAAATACACCAATGTGTGATTAGTCACACATTGGTGTATTTTATTGTCTCGCCCTAGTCGATTCATTGCCAATCTATAAATGTAAATCTATGGGTAAAACCTCCACCTTACAGAAGACCACTGACATATAATATTACATTGTGGTGTTGTGTTTCTGTCGGTGAGCAAGCTCGCCAGACCTCCACGTAGGGAAGGGAATTAGGGTTGGCAGTAAGCGTCTACGGTGGTGCTTACCACCAGATAGACCGTATGGCTTACCTGCATGTGACTTCGAATGCCAAGGCGACACACTTGACATCAAAAGCCACACACCCGCCGAGAAAGTTACCCCACCACGTTGCCAGGGTCCGCCACGAGGAGGCTTCCGGACGCGGACCCCATCTAGGTATGTACCTACTATAACTACATTAGAAATACCTGCAAAATCTTCTGCACACCACGCGCCACTCCGTAATGCTCGGGGCCAATGATGTTAGGGTCCATTACCCTAGAAGTGGAGTCCAAAGGGTCCACTGCAGGGTACACCCCCAGTTCCGCAATCGCGCGGGATAACACTGTGGTCGCGTCTAGATGGGCGAAGGTGGTCGCCGGCGCAGGGTCAGTCAAGTCATCCGCGGGGACGTACACAGCCTACAGTATCAAAATCAAATATAGTTATATATGACAATTTAGGCATGTTAAGTAAACAAAAAACGGCCTACCTAACTTCCTTATTATTAACCCCTGCGCTGTCGATAGCCTTATGACGTAATTAAGGACATCTGTCAAATCGACGTGGGTGGTCTCGCTCTACAACGCCGCGTCCTATTAAAATGACGATTCCTCCGAAAATTTGTATGAAAGATATATATAAAACTTATATTGTTGAAATCTGTATAATATAAGCTATCAGAATTTGTATAATTTAGTATACTTTAACCTTACAATTTATTGTTTATTTGAAAAAATAAACATTATGTAAGTCTTTTAAATGTCTTCCCTTTAATTTATAAAAGGATATAAAGTTTAACAAAAAACCTTTATAAAATGATACATTTCCATAGTTTTTACACCACAAGCATTTAAATGACATGCTTCGTTTAGGCGGCCCTACCCACAAAAACCGTTACATTTAAATTTACCGGCGCGTTTTTTTATGGAACACCAGGAAGTTTGTCATCCTTATCCTATTTATTACAAGTTCTTTCAATTAGAACAAGATAGTTACAGGTTTCAAGGGGTAATTCAGCCGTTAAATACGGTGGCAAGAATCTGGCAAAAATCCGCCAGTAGCTGGCGTCCGACTAAGAAAAACTAAAAACTATTTGATAAAAACATATCAAATTTACGTTATAAAAAGTTTAGAGGATAGAATTGCTTTGGTTCGCATTTACCTGGGTACCTACTACCGGAACCAGGGTCCACGTCTGGAAGCCTCCTCGTGGCGGAACCTGGTAACGTGGTGGGGAAACTTTCTCGGCGGGTGTGTGGCTTTTGATGTCAAGTGTGTCGTTTGTCGCTTGGCATTCGAAGTCGCATGCCATCGTCGAGTAGTTTTTGTTTTCCCACCACGGCTAGTTCCAGACCCGACCTTGCCCTCTGTTCCCCAGGTGCGGTCCGATGGCTGCTCCCGGTGTCCTCGTCAGGAGGACGCGCCAGGTCGAGCAGCCGTCAGTGAAGAGGTGGCCTATAAGGCCGGCGTCGGCCAGCGCCCCCAGGGGCTGGCGTTAGTCGGTAGTCCCTGTAGGCTGCTGGCCACCAATTGGTACACAAGGAGTGTATTAAATGCATTTGACCTCCCCGACAACAAAAAAAAAGGTAAAACACGGTCTGCCTAGAGACGTTACAATAGTTAAACTCTTCAACTTCCTTATTATTAGTAGGTAAAACTAAAAATCAACGTTATAAAAAGGTTAGGTACTACTAAAACTAGATATATAATCTTAGATTAAAGCAAAAAGATACGTTACCCGAGTAACGCTCGCGTGCCTACAAAACTGATACCAATGGTCCTACTACGTCTCAGTCTCCAATAGGACAGTGAATCGTTTAGATGTACCCACGTGCGTAGTACGTGCTATATTGTGAAACAAATAATTAATAAGAAAAATAGCGTTAAAAATGCCTTCCTGTGTATATGTCACCGGAAGATAACAAGATCCGCAAGTTTATAAATTTCCTAGGAAATTTAATAACAACGTTTAGTCGAAAATCGTTTCGGCTAATATTAGTTACAATAAAGTCATTTCGCATAATTATTCATTTGACCGAATATTTAATTGGTAGAATTTTATTTTATTTAGATAATTATTTCTTTGACATAATGTCATTTCACCGAATTTTCAAATGCACTAATTTTATTTAACCTAATGTTTAACTAAACTAATAATGATTTAGTCGAAAGATCGTATCGAATATTCAGTTCAGTAATAATTTAGTGAAAACGCCTTAAAGTCGCTTTCTGGTACTCGGCTCGTGCGCTGTGTTCATGTCAACCTAACTCGTTCGTCGCTTCGCTCCTCGCTAACCTATTGTTCAATAGAACATTCGATGAAATGAAAATTACACCATCTGAACAATACATCAATGGGTAGGTAGGGTCGTCTGGGTAGGTACCACCGCCTTTCTTATTTCTGCCGTGAAGCAGTTAGCTGTGTTTCGGATTGAAGGGAAAGGTAGCCAGTGTAATTACTGGGCATGGAGGGCATAATAATATCATCTTAGTCCCCAGGATGGCAAACGCATTTGCGGTGTTAAGTGATTTACACTTAATATTGCAAGTGTCTATAGGCGGCAGTGACCACTTAATATCAGGTGGGCCGCAGGCTTGTTTGCCATCGCGTAACATAAAAAAAAAATTGAACATTATAATTTTTGATCAATAGCGCAAATGTTGTTATCGCAAATAAACATTCGATGAAATGAAAATTATGACAATCGATATTATACAAAGTGATTATTTCCTTAAACGTTGTTCGAAGGAGTGATTTTCGACCAAACCATAATAATAATAATAATATTAAGAAAACAACAAAACAACAAATTTTATAATAATGAAAAACAATTCTATCGAAACATAAGACAAGAATCAACAAACACACAACACAATAATAACAGTGTGGCGGCCATTGCCGCCTCCTCATAGAAATCATAGATGGCGCTATTCAACAGTGCTCATACAAAGCGCGCAATTAATATGGAAACCTGAATCGCTCAAACGAAGTTTCCCAAGGTGCTCGCTATATATAGAAGTTCCAACTACGCATAGTTGGACCGCGGTCCCCGGGCATACAACACCTTGCCCGGCGGAAGTACTTCCCTTTGGACTTCCTACAGTGGTGACCCTCGACAGAGCACGCAGCACTGAAGAACCTCTGCCACGGAGCAACAGCAGCGCAGCCAGCAACCCCCACTCCTCATTCACAACCAAGAGTCTTTCATCAGCAGTCCACAGCAAGCCAGCATCTCGCCTCAAGATTCCATCGCAGCATCGTGACGACGCTTCCTGGTTCCTCGGCACACTCGACGGCATCATCCCGACCTGGTCATCGCAGCCCACGACTGGTGCATCATAGTGTTGGGCCCACTCACTCCGGCGTGGCAGCCTGCACCCAGCAGCTCGGACCCACCGTCAGCTCCACATCTGGACTCACTCAGACAGGAGCGCACCCGCTGCAGCACAGTTCATCCCACGCTCGTCTCAACTCACCGTAGACTGTGGGGCACCTGCAGCCACCTGGCACTTGCAAGCACTGACGCACGACTGCTGAGCACACATCGACTATCGACCTCCGGTCTCAGGGGGGGAGTGGTGTGGCGGCCATTGCCGCCTCCTCATAGAAATCATAGATGGCGCTATTCAACAGTGCTCATACAAAGCGCGCAATTAATATGGAAACCTGAATCGCTCAAACGAAGTTTCCCAAGGTGCTCGCTATATATAGAAGTTCCAACTACGCATAGTTGGACCGCGGTCCCCGGGCATACAACACCTTGCCCGGCGGAAGTACTTCCCTTTGGACTTCCTACAACAGTAACAATACAATCCAGTCCCCTGAACCTGAAGATTTCAAAAACTTCTGGGCTAGTTTGTGGGAACAACCAATTGAACACAATAACGTAGCCGACTGGATAGAAACAGAAGCAATAAAATACGAAACTAAGATACAAGAAATGCCCTTTGACCACGTCTCCACAGAGATATTTCAAAAAGTTATTAATAACCTACACAATTGGAAAGCTCCAGGTTCAGATTTAATTCACAGTTACTGGTATAAAAAATTCACTAGCATTCATGGCTACCTTCACAATCACCTTAACAAGTTCATTCAAGAGCCTAACACTATACCCGACTACATAACTGCTGGAACCACATATATGATACCTAAAGACCCAGACGACCCTACCAACCCCGCAAAGTATAGACCCATAACATGTTTGCAAACTCTATACAAAATACTTACATCCTGCATATCAGAGCTTATTTATCAACACATTGACAAAAACAATATATTAGCTGAACAGCAAAAAGGTTGTAGGAAGTTTAGCCAAGGATGTAAGGAACAATTAATTATAGATTCGGTCATCCTTAGGCAAGTTTACAAAAGCAAATCAGAGCTATTTACAATGTACATAGACTACAAAAAAGCTTACGACTCTGTCCCACACTCTTGGCTAATAAAAGTACTAGAAATTTACAAAATACACCCACAAGTAATTACATTCTTAAAAATGACGATGACTAACTGGACAACCCGATTAAAACTTACCACTCCGACAGTCACGATTGAGACAGATCCGATCAAAATACAACGAGGAATTTTTCAAGGTGATGCGCTGAGTCCCTTGTGGTTCTGCCTTGCTCTAAATCCCCTCTCAAACATATTAAATTCAACCACAGCCGGATATAAATTAAAATATACAGACACTGACGGACAGACTAGCATGACTAATCATTTGAGCCACTTACTCTACATGGACGACATAAAACTGTATGCTGAAAACGAACACCACCTGTACCAATTAGCTAACCTAACCGAAAAATTCACCAATGACATCAAAATGCAGTTTGGAATAGATAAATGCAGGATTAACTCAATAAGAGCCGGACAGAATTATCAGCACGACTACATACTTAACACCGGAGAACAAATAGTACCACTAGATGAATTTGAGACTTATAAATATTTAGGGTATCAACAGGCACGCCAATTACAGTATAAAGCAACAAAAGATAAATTAAAACGACAATTCCAACACCGACTCAACACAATACTAAAAACACAACTCTACTCTCGCAATACAGTTAAAGCCATCAATGGATTCGCTATACCAGTACTGACATACTCTTTTGGCATAATAAATTGGTCCAAGACTGACCTAAAAGCTTTACAACGCACCATCAACACCACAATGACCAAATCTCGTAAACATCACCCTAGATCGTGCCTACAAAGACTGACGCTACCTAGAAAGGAAGGTGGTAGGGGACTTATTGACATAACAAATCTAAACAACAAACAAATAGCTACTCTTAGACATTACTTTTATAAAAAATCTGAAACATCTACGCTCCATAAAGCAATAGCACAAAATGACTGCAAATTAACTCCATTAAACTTAGTAGACCACACGACACAAGAAAACGAAAAACTAACAGAGAATAACACAAAACTCTCCGATTGGGCCAGAAAGTCTCTACATGGAAGACACCGCCATGACATATGCCAACCTAACGTCGACAAAGAAGCGTCGAACGCGTGGCTCAGTCGTGGCGAGCTTTTCCCTGAGACAGAAGGCTTTATGATGGCTATACAAGACCAAGTAATAGAGACCAGAAATTACCGGAAATATATAATTAAAAATCTTTCATCCGATGCTTGTAGAAAATGTAATAGCTCCCCAGAAACTATCCAACACATAACAGGTGCATGCAAAACAATAGTTCAAACTGACTACAAACATAGGCACGACCAAGTAGCAAACATTATCCATCAAAAACTTGATTTCCAAAATAACCTGATCACAAACATGACACCTTATTACAAATACAGTGCCGAAAAGATTTTAGAGAATCCTACCACTAAACTCTATTACGACCGAGCCATTCTTACCGACCGCACAATCCACTACAACAGACCTGATATTGTAGTTGTTAATAAAATCGCCAAGACCGGATACATAATAGATATAGCTATTCCAAATACTCACAACCTACAGACTACAATTGCAGAAAAACTTTCTAAGTATACCGAATTAAAAGATGAAATAAGTAGAATCTGGCAACTTCAAAAGGTAACGATTGTTCCCATCGTCCTCTCTACAACAGGGGTGATACCGAAACAGTTACATCAATCCATAAAAACTCTCAATATGTCACCCAACACTTTCCTTCTACTACAGAAAGCAGTCATTCTAAATACATGCCGAATAGTACGAAAATTTATACAAAATGATCAAGATGACCCAGGACTAACACAAAATAACACACAACCTGACACACGTCCCAACTCACATGTTTTTTCTAGTGTTTCCCTTGATATGCACTTGGCTTAGGCCCGTACATATTTAATAACCAGTGAAAGCTGAGAACGAATAAATGAAAAGAAATAATAATAATAATAATCATTTATTCGCAAAACATGTGTGTACATAATAAAATGCAGATCTTATAGTTAGATAGTCCAACATGTTTCACCTTAATGGTATGCAAATTTTCAAAAAGAATGTCAATTTTCAAAGTTAACGATAGAATCAAATAATTATTTCGTGGTCAAAATCAATTAATAATGTCAAGATGTCAAAAGTTAACATTCGATAATATAATGTAAATTGATGTAAATAAATTAAATCAGTCAAAATAGTAATACATGTCAATTGAACTAGTTATGTCAACTTAAATAGGTAGGTACAGCATACAAAATGTCAAATTATCAATTACAATTAAAATGTCAAGTTAATAAATATATAGGTATACAGAAATTATCAATGTGATTTTATTTTTATATTGTGTTGTCATTTAAAAAGTCTTTTACAGTGTAGTAACATTTTTCTATTAAAAAGTCTTTCAATCTCTTTTTGAATTGGCGCATATTAAGATCTTTTATAGATCTTGGTAGCTTATTATAAATTATTGGGCCCATGAAAAAGGTACTTTTTTGTAGCAATGCTGTATTTACTTTAGGAACTTGGACTCTGTCAATATTTCTTCTAATGCTAATTGAATATTTCTTGAATAGTTCAGGATATGTTTTTATGAATAAGGCAGTTTCATAAATGTAAATTGATGGGAGAGTCAACAATTTATATTTTACAAATATAGGTTGGCAACTTTCTATAGTTTTCATTTTAAACATTGCACGAATACATCTCTTTTGAATCTTAAATGCCATTTCTTTTTCAGTTGAATTACCCCAAAACATGATACCATAACGCAGCCTAGATACAACCATGCTGTGATAAGCTGTAATGAGAGCATGGGAGTTTAGTATAGGGGCTAGTTTGTATAGTGCATATGAAGATGCACTAACTTTTTTACACATTTCTTCGATATGCAGTTTCCAATTTAATTTTTGATCTATGATTAAACCTAGAAATTTTGTACTATCTGTTTCAGTAATTTTTTTATAGTTGCAGGTAATCTGTAAATCACTAGGTGTGGGAAGCCTCTGACTAAAGTGCATTATTTTAGTTTTATCTATATTTATTTTCAAATTATTTTCATTCATCCATGTTACTACGGAATTTATGGCCATGTTGATATCCCTTTCATAAAGTACATTATTTTTACAGTCAATTATTAGTGTGCTATCATCTGCAAATATAGACATAGCATGATTCGTGACTTTTATCAAATCATTAATGTATATGATGAATAATAATGGGCCTATCACACTACCCTGTGGAACACCGTATTGTACAATACGCTGACGAGACGTGTAGTTCCTTTCAAGTTTTGTTTTTCTACAGAGTTTTTTAATTTCGACATATTGCATTCTATTTGTTAGGTATGTTCGTAGAAGCTGAAAAACATTTCCTCGAAACCCATAAGCGTCTAGTTTTTTTAAGAGGATATGATGATCCACACAGTCAAACGCCTGACTCATGTCGCAGTAAATAGCGCATACTGGTGTTTTTGTATCTACTTTACGCATAACTATGTTCAAAAAATCATACACTGCTAAGTTTATAGTTTTTCCTCGCCTAAAACCTTTTTGTTCTTTGACTAAGATATTGAATCTATCCAGATAATTATACATTTCACCATGGATATATTTCTCGAATATCTTAGAAATGACTGGTATCAAAGCTATCGGTCTATAGCATTCTAATGCATTTCTATCATCTTTTTTAAACAATGGTTTAATGACTGTTATTTTCAATTTATCCGGATATACTCCAGCGGTTATAATCAAGTTTAAAATATAACTTAAATGTACTGATATATAAGCAGACACAAATTTGATAACTTTTGTGCTTATATTGTCATAACCTACACTATGGGTATTTTTAAGGGAATTAATAATTTTGGTTATGTCATTGGGAATAGATGGAGCCATAAACATGGTTTTGTTATATCTCTCTAGATAAGATTTTCTATTATTTAGGTCAGTTTGTTGAATTTTATCCACGTAATAGTCATTAAATAAATTTGCTATGCATTGAGGATCTGTTATAGATTTACCATTTATATTTATTTTCGATATGGGCTCTCGAGGAGTACATGGCTTTGAATTATTAATTATTTGCCAAGTAGTTTTTGATTTATTTGTAGAAGTCTTAATGTTAAAATTATTTTGGGCTCTCTGTGTAAGTCTTATAATCTTTTTATAAGTAGTTGTGTATGATTTGAAAGTCAATTTATTTTGGCCAGTGGGATTTAGTCGATACCTCCACAGTAGTTCCCTCTTCTTTTTGCTACATAATTTGATGCCACGCGACAACCATTTCGGCTTCTTGTTTTCTTTAAATGTCACATTTTGTAAAGGAAAACAAAGGTCATAGAAAAGTTTAAAATTTGTTATAAAAATGTCATAGGCTTTATTAGGATCAGTTTCAGAGTATATTTCTGAGAATGAAAGACTTTTTATACATTGTCTAAATTTGATCATATTTTCGCTACTAAAGTTTCGGCGCCTTACATGCCACCTTTTAATCATATTTTGTTTATTAACAGGGAATTTAATTAATTGAGCACTGTGATCAGACAGTGCGAAATCAATAATTTCTGAATGCCAATTTTTCTTGAAATTATGTGCGAAGTTATCCAAACAAGAGTTACTAATAAATCTAGTAGGTTTTTTATATTCTAATTTAAGATTGTAATTTAGTAATAAACATTCGAAATCTAACGAGGCGCTATTCTTCTTCAACATATCTATATTAAAATCGCCTGCAATAATAATACGATTTTTACTTTGTTTACAAACTTTTTTGAGTAGAATTGTTAATTTCTCAAAGAAAACATTTAAGTTTTTGCTATTTGGAACTCTATATACACAAGCAATTATTAATCTATATGATTTTAGGTATATACCACAGCACTCAAACATGCCTTCAACTGAAATACTAGCCACTTCCGAAAGTTCTTCGCATTGATGTCCATTTCTTACCAATATACAACCCAACTAGCACACAAGCTCTATAACGAGCGCTTCAGTGGCCAGATAGAAGTTTTCAAATACGGCATTGGCTCTATAAGCAAGCTCTACAGAAATTGTAAAGACTGCTACAGCGCTGCTTTACCCTCAAAAGAGGCACAAATTATACGGCTATTTGTTGTACAGTTGCTCTAAAATGATCGAAAATGTGTGTTAATGTGGCGTTACTAACATGTCATGAAAGCGGGAATATACGCCATAGTATCTATAATAAGTTATTTTAGCGCGACTATAGCGTTCTTGCCGTATTTTGACGTGCCTTTATCGCGGAATTAGATTTTACGACTCTTTATTAATTTTATAATAGCGACAATCCTGGAGTGGACAAAATATATTTTTTAAGAATAGATTTGTGACAGTGAAGTAATGACAGATGAAGTGAAACATGAAGATTTAAATATTTTAAGTACAGGTAAGTTAGCATCTATTTTTTTCATTTATGTTTGGAATTATCAGTGGGAGTACCAGTTGTAGAGATTTGTTTAGATCGAACTAAACGCATTCTAATAAGCGCGCCAAAACTTGTAACATGGCATTGCAGCTGTCATCTGTCAGTAGAGAAGGTATTGTAAAGGCATTAGATTTGTATTGATTAAATTCGAATTACAAGTGGATAATAAAACTAAATACGTGTTTTACTACAATTTTGGCGACGAGTAGAGTGACGAAAACACGCGTTAATCATAAAACACTCAATTCAATACCAGATAGGTATCAAATGGAGCGCGCGGAATATACAATGGGCGCCGCAGGCCCGCAATTCTTCCCATTCTCTGAATGTAATACATCAAAAGGAGAACGGTGGAAAACATGGTTTCGAAATTTTTCGTACTATATTGATGGGCAAATCGGATTAAACGATAATCAGAAGATAGCAAGACTGCTGCATCAGGCTGGTCCGGAAGTACAAGATATTTATGAGAACCTCCGAGATGAGTCAATAGAAGGGAAAAACGAATTCGAAAAGTGCGTAAACAGGTTAAACAAATATTTCGAACCAACAGTAAACACTGCACTGGAACGGCAAAAGTTCAGAAATATTGTTATGTTTGACAATGAAACTGTGGACCAATTCGTGTTAAAATTAAGGAGACAGGCCAGGTACTGCGATTTTCACAATACAGAAGAAGTAATCAGGGATCAACTGATTGAAAAATGTAAAATCAATGACCTTAAAAGAAAATTATTAAAAAAGGGATCAAACTTAACCCTAAATTGTGCATTGGAAATAGCTAGAGTTTTTGAAATGGAGACCGAAATGTTTAGTGACAAAGTCAAAGACATTCCAGTTGATGTCAATATAGTGCATCAAATTAAGTGCTATCGTTGTGATAGCACAGGACATCTTGCTAAAGATAGCAGTTGTCCGGCAATGAACAAAACCTGCGATAAGTGTGGAATGAAAGGACATTATGCAAAATGCTGTAAAACAAAGAAAAATAATATGTCCAACAAATCAGGCAACAAAAGGACAAAGAAGAGATATGTTAAGTATGTAATTGAAGATGGATCAGATACACAAAGTGAGGATGAAAGTGATGGCAGTTCTTCACATGACAAGTTCGAAGTAAACTCGATATTTCAAGTAAGCAATTTAAATAATTATAAGTGTGAAATTCTATTAGAAAATATTTTATGTCAGTTTATTATAGATTCAGGGGCATCTGTTAATATCATAGATAAGAAAACCTTTTTACTGCTTGTTAAATCAGGTATTTGTAATCGACTTATTAATTCAAAACAAAAATACTATACTTATGGGGGAAAAGAACTGCCCAATTTGGGGATGTTCTATACATCATTATTTTGTCCATTAACAGGAGTAAAGGTTACTAATGTTGCTATAATTGTATTTAATGGGAAAGGACCTTGTTTGCTTTCCAGAGATACGTCTGAAAAACTAAATTTACTTAGGGTAGGCCCTGCTGATACTGTATTACATATTGATAGTATAAACAAATATGACATTGTGCAAAGTTACCCGAAGTTGTTCACCGGTATAGGTAAATTAAAAAATTTTAAATTGAAAATTCATCTAGACCCTAATGTCCCATTAATAGCACAACCACCTAGACGTTTACCTTTTAACCTAAGACAAATTGAAAAAGACTTAATAACAGAACTACTTAGTAATGACATAATAGAACCTGTCTCAGGTCCCACACCTTGTGTATCACCAGCACATATAGTCAAGAAAAGGGAACAAGGTGCTTACCGACTTGTTATAGACATGAGACGAGCAAATGAAGCGGTCTTGAGGGAACATGTGCCTCTACCAACATTTGAAGAATTACTCGCAGATCTAAATGGCTGCAAATATTTTTCAGCTCTAGATATTAAATGGGGCTATCATCAAATAGAACTTGATGAGGACTCAAGAACTATCACTGTCTTTAATTGTAGTTTAGGCTTGTTTAGATATAAGAGACTCTTTTTTGGAATCCGATGTGCATCTGAGATATTCCAAAGAATAATAGCTAATTTGTTACAAGGTATAGAGGGTGTAGCCAACTCACAAGACGATATTAGGATTGGGGGCCAAACTAAAGAACAACATGACCAAAGACTAAAGCTGGTATTGACTAAACTGCAAGAGAATGGTATAACTTTGAATAGGAAGAAGTGTGTATTTGGCGCAAAAGAAATGACTTTCTTAGGTCACCACCTATCTTCAGATGGTATAAGACCAACTCGCTCTAGTACCGATGTAATAAATGAATTCAGACCACCACAAAATAAAGAAGAAGTCAGGAGCTTCTTAGGACTTGTGAATTTTTCTGCGAGGTTCATACCAAACTACAGTACTATAACAGAACCACTAAGAAATTTAACAAAGAAAGATACTAGTTTTATTTTGGGATCTGATCATCAAAAGGCATTTCAAAAACTTAAAAATATAATGACAGCAGCACCAGTATTAGGATTTTATGATAAGGATGCAGAAACATTTCTAATTACAGATGCAAGTCCCGTTGGAATAGCTGCAGTCCTAGTACAAAATCAAACAATTAACAATAAAAAGGAACCAATACCTATTAAGTATGCTAGTAGAGCACTTTCAGATACTGAAAAACGGTATTCCCAAACAGAGAAAGAGGCACTAGCAATTGTTTGGGCTTGTGAAAACTTATACATGTATCTGCTGGGAAAACAATTTAATATAATCTCTGATCACAAGCCATTGGAGACCATTTACTCTGCAAAATCACATACATTAAGTGCTAGAATACAAAGATGGATTTTACGCCTTCAACCATTCGCATTTAAAGTTATATACAAACCCGGAAAAAATAACATAGCTGATCCCTTATCCAGACTGTTAGAAACCAATGTTAAAATAATAGACAAGGAAGATATTGAAGATAATAATCTTTTATCATCAATCACTGAAACTGCAGAGGCATCTGCTGTATTGCTAGAAGATGTAAAAGAAGAAACTCTAAAGGATGAACACCTGATCAATGTAAAGAAGGCTATCAGGGAAGATGAGTGGAACAAAGATTTAAAAAGATATGAAATCATAAAAATGGAACTTTGTGAGATAGATGACGTCTTGCTACGTGGAACGCGCCTTATAATTCCAAAAGCACTTGTCCCTAAGGTTTTGACTGTAGGACATGAAGGTCATTTGTCAGCTAGCAGTATGAAAGCGAAACTGCGGCGTTGGGTGTGGTGGTTAACCATGGACAAAGATATAGAGTATTGGGTAGAAACATGTGAAGGATGTAGATTGGTTAGAAAAACTACACCACATGAACCTTTAACATCAACCCAATTACCATCTAGAGTATGGGAACTGGTTGCTATTGACTACCTTGGACCACTTCCATCGGGTCATTATCTTCTTGTAATAATTGACTACTACAGTCGATATTATGAGGTAGAAATTACTAAAGGGCCAACTGCAGCTAATACTATACAGATACTCAAAGTCTTAATAGCCAGAGAGGGTCTAATGGATACTTTACTGTGCGACAATGGACCTGCATTCAGAGACGAAACATTCAAACAATTTTTAATAAA
The DNA here is from genome assembly GCA_955850985.1 of Elophila nymphaeata. Classification (NCBI taxonomy): domain Eukaryota; kingdom Metazoa; phylum Arthropoda; class Insecta; order Lepidoptera; family Crambidae; genus Elophila; species Elophila nymphaeata. Next base: position 5,431,099 of record OY039093.1, read on the forward strand.
TCAAGGCATTACTTTGAGACATACTACTCCACTCTGGCCTCAAGCTAATGGAGAAGTTGAAAGACAAAATCGGAGTATATTGAGGAGGCTTCGAATTGCTCAGGGGTTAAAACTAAACTGGAAGGATGAATTACTCACGTATCTTTCAGCGTATCGCACCACGCCACATACTACTACTGGTGTACCACCTGGAGAACTGTTCAGAGGGAGGGTAATAAAAACTAAACTGCCTGAATTAAAGTTGCAGCCTGACCTGGGTGATGAACCAATTAGAGATAGAGATAAACTACAAAAACAGCTAAGAAAGGAATATACTGATAAGAGGAGACATGCAAAGGAATCTGAATTAAAACCTGGAGACAAAGTACTTGTCAAACAACCAAAGGAGAACAAATTAACAACACCTTTTGCCCCAGAGAAATATACCATATTATGGAAAAAGGGAAATTCTGCAGTAGCAGAATCAGACAGTGGGAGGATCATAAGAAGAAACTCTTCACATTTTCAACAACTTAAAGACAGAAATCTATCTGATGTAGGACAGACAGAAAACTTAGAAAATGAGAAAGAAACTGAAGATAGTGGTGAAAATATAAATGAAAAAAATGACTTACCTGATTTGACTTTAGACTTGAAGAAGACAGACCGACCACAAAGAGACATTAGGGTTCCTAGTAAATATAAAGATTATGTTATGGCATTATTAGTAGATTGTATTAATTATAATAAATAAGATTGCTCTATGATTGTCAAGCTGTTGTGATTGTTTTTATTTTAGATTATCTTGTAAGATGATATAAACAAAAAATATTGGCCTATGATTGATATGGTTTTTATAATTACTTGTATTTTAACATTGTGTTATATGAGACTTTACTGAATATGATTATTCATTATTCATTGATTGCATTAATTATAATATAGTTCTATGATTGTCAAACTTGTTGCAACTATTTTTATTTTAAAATGTCTTGTAAGATTGTAACAAACAATATTGTCTTATGATTGGTACACTTGTTAAAATTATTTATATTTTACAATGTCCTATAACATTGTGTTAAATTATGATTTACTGTATATCTAATATTAATTTCGTAAGAAGGAAAGAGAATGTAGAGATTTGTTTAGATCGAACTAAACGCATTCTAATAAGCGCGCCAAAACTTGTAACATGGCATTGCAGCTGTCATCTGTCAGTAGAGAAGGTATTGTAAAGGCATTAGATTTGTATTGATTAAATTCGAATTACAAGTGGATAATAAAACTAAATACGTGTTTTACTACACCAGTTTATCGTGAATGTATATATATGTCTTAGTTAAAATTTTCACGCGCCTCTTATTTATGCAGTTTTTAATATTAAAAGTAAATTTAATATTAGAAAGTGTTAAATCTGCATTTAGCATATATTGTATTTTTGGTTTCTTGGTATTGTATTCGTCTTTCATTGGGGTTATAGGTGGGAAATAATGGCTTGAATTATGATTTTGTACACATTTACAGTTAATAAATGTTGGTAATAACCAACAAAATTATGATTTAATCAAATACTGTAATGGCGCCCAATTACAACAGCTTTCAACATCCACTATGACTATTCTACCGGTTTGTATCGCAAAAATGCTCTAGTATTCGATGTAATAGGATTTTCTCCTTTACAATAGTAGTAGTGAAGCGCTTTTGTATGCTTTTAAACGTACACCTGTCTTTTACGCTTCTTTACAGAGCACAAAGCTATTTAATTGAGCTAATATATTCCATTATAGGGGTGAATTTCAACAGGTCCAAAAAAAATCTCATTTCCGTGGACTTTTTTATCTTAAAGTTTTTTTAAAAACTAAATTGCGGGTTTTAAAGTTTTTGATAATGTATGTATTCTCCCTCAATATCTAGCAGATAACATAAAAAACAAACGAGATATACAAGATTAAAAATTTCGTGCCACGGCGATGAAACATGCGTGCTCGGCAATGAAACAAGCCTCCACGGCAATGAAAGAACTATGCCACGGGAATGAACGCATCCACGGAAATGAAAATCTATATTCAACATAAAATCCCTACTAATATTATAGCTTTTACATCTAAACCACTGAACCGATTTTGATGAAATTTGTTAACATATAGACTAGAGCTCGGGGAAGAACTTGGGCTACTTTGGCTTGAAGGGGTTGAAATAGGGGATGAAAGTTTGTATGGCAGTTCGTCATTTTCGAAGATAGAACCATTAAACTTTGAATTTAGGCACTTCTTATGAAAAAAATGAATATTTGATCAAAAATTTTTGAAATTTTGACCTGTTAGGGGGTGAAATGGGGGATGAAAGTTTGTATGGAATTCGTCATTGCTAAAGACGAAACCATGAAACTTTGCATGTAGGCACTTGATAAGAAATAAATAAATATTTGTTCTAGCGTTTTTGATATATTTACCCATGTGGGGATGAAAGTTCGTAAGGAAATAAAAACAAAGTCACACATTCACGTCTAACACACCACACACTAAACATTGTCAATATGGGTATCGGTTTCGTGGTTATTGTGGGTCCGGATTACGAATAAATGTATTTCGAGATCCAAGATGGCGGTTGCGACTTTTTAATATAAGATCGATATGGGTATAATTTTAATGGTTTTTGGGGGTCCCGATTCCCAATACAACACCCATTTGAGATCCAAGATGGCGGGCGCGACTTTTAAACAATGTCAATATTGGTATCGTTTTCGTGGTTTCTGTGGGTCCGGATTACGAAAAAAGCATCTATTTCGAGATCTAAGATGGCGGACGCAACTTTTTGACAAAATGTCAATATGGGTATCATTTTCATGATTTTCGGGGGACCCGATTCCGAATACGAAATCTATTTCGGGATCCAAGATGGCGGTTGCGACTTTTTAATATAAGATCAATATAGGTATCATTTTAATGGTATTCGGGGGGTCCCGATTCCCAATACAACATCCATTTTGAGACCCAAGATGGCGGACGCGACTTTTTAACATAATGTCAATATTGGTATCATTTTCGTGGTTTTTGTGGGTCCGGTTTACGAATAAAACATCTATTTCGAGATCAAAGATGGCAGACGCGACTTTTTGACAAAATGTCAATATGGGTATCATTTTCGTGGTTTTCGGGGGTCCCGATTCCGAATACGACATCTATTTCGAGATCTAAGATGGCGGTTGCGACTTTTTAATATAAAATCGAAATGGGTATTATTTTTATGGTTTTCGGGGTCCCGATTCCCAATACAACATCCATTCTGAGAACCAAGATGGCGGACGCGACTTTTTAATTTAATATCAATATGGGTATCTATTTGGTGGTTTTTGGAGGTTCTGACTCCGAATACAACATCTATTTTGATATCCAAGATGGCGGACGTGACTTTTTACTCAAAAGCAATATAAGTATAATTTTTGAGGTTTTCGGCGGTCTTGATTCCGAATACAACTTTTATTTCGAGATCCAAGATGGCGGATACGCCTTTTGGATATAAAATCGATCATTTTCTTAGTTTTCGGGAACACAACATCCATTTTGAGATGCAAGATGTTGGACGCTACTTATTAACTTAATCGCTTTTACGCCATACTCCCGAACCGACTCTGATGAAATTTGGTACAAAAATAGACTAAACCTCGAAATTGAATAAAAGCTACTTTTTTGTAAAAAAGGGAATGAAGGGGTTGAAATAAGAGATTAAATATTTTTATGAGATTCCTCATTACCAAAGATAAGACCATGAAATTTTAAATAGCACGCAAAAAATATGCAGATATTTGTTTTAGCGTTTTTTGAAATATTGACCCATGTGGGGATGAAATAGGGGATGGAAGGTCGCATGAAAGTTAGCAAAGGATGGAAAAACAAAAAAGGTAGTTTGTAAAAATGTATTATAATCTATTTACAGTAATGCACAGCAGTTTGTATGGGTATCTTTTGCAAAATAAGTGCCCAAAAAAATAAAAATGCTACCCAAAGTAACTATTCCACGCTGACGAAGTCTAGCACGCGGGCAAAAGCTAGTTTTATATATGTACTTACTTGAGTATTATCGTCATCATTTTGAAAGTAACTCCTTCTATCTGTCTGTTATGCTTTCACGCTTAAATCACCGAACCTATTTTGATAAAATTTGGAATATACATGGATTAGACTTTAAGAAATATAGGTTATCCCTTACACCGACCCACGCAAGCGCAGCTGCAGGAGAAAAGCCAGCATTTGGTATTCAGTTTCATTATCAAAAAATTCTTTAATGCCATTATAACTTTTTGTAATTAAAAACTGTTTTGGTGATTCTCAAAACTGATTAATTTTTCAGTATTTTTAATTTATTTTTGGGATATGGTTATATATTTTTATCAACATTGTATGTGGGGCAGAGGCGTATAATTTCAATTTTGAGTTTATTTTCATATATTAGGTTGGGGAAAAAGTCTTTTCGCATTATAGTATGTATAAACTTGTAATAAAATCTCTTTGGCTATACTATTTGTATCTGGCTGGTTTTGGTATCATTGAAAGTTTAAATTTTAAAGAACATAATTCCAAATTCAAATTAGGAAAATGTGTGATTTTCATTTGTTTTTCGTACCGCCAAGATGAGTGAATCTAATGAAGAAATTCGATACATTTTAAAATTTTACTACAAAAAAGGTAAAAATGCAACGCAAGCCGCGAAAAAAATTTGCGATGTTTATGGACCTAGTGCAGTGTCTGTGAGAGTAGCACAAATTTGGTTTAAGCGTTATCAATCCGGAAATTTTGATGTCAAAGATGCACGTCGCTCTGGTCGCCCTATTACAGATAAAATGGATGCCATTTTTGAAAAAGTGGAGCAAGATCGGCATGTTAGTAGTTACGACGTAGCTGAAGAACTGGGAATTGACCACAAAACAGTTTTGGCGCATTTGAAAAAAACTGGGTACACAAAAAAGCTCGACATTTGGGTACCTCACGAGCTCACTGAAAGAAACCTAATGAACCGTGTACTCATTTGTGATTCTTTATTACGACGTAATGAAACCGAACCATTTTTGAAGAAGCTGATAACTGGTGATGAAAAGTGGATCACGTACGACAAGAACGTGCGAAAAAGGTCGTGGTCAAAGGCCGGTCAGGCTTCACAGACTGTGGCGAAACCCGGGTTAACTCGCAACAAGGTGATGCTGTGTGTGTGGTGGGATTGGAAGGGCATTATTCATTATGAGCTGTTACCACCAGGCAGGACCATCAATTCTGAACTCTACTGCGAACAACTGATGAGATTAAAGCAAGAAGTTGAGAGAAAGCGGCCGGAATTAATCAACAGAAGGGGTGTGGTTTTTCATCATGATAACGCAACGCATAACCAGACCTCACACATCTTTAGCCACTCAGCAAAAATTAAGAGAGTTTGGCTGGGAGGTGTTAATGCATCCGCCGTATAGTCCTGACCTTGCACCTTCAGATTTCCACCTGTTTCGGTCTCTTCAGAATTCTTTAGGCAGTGTCAGGTTAACATCACGAGAGGACTGCCAAAACCACTTGTCGCGGTATTTTGACCAGAAGTCCCAAAATTTCTATAGCAATGGGATCATGTCCCTACCTACAAGATGGCAAAAAGTTATCGAACAAAATGGTACCTACATACTTTAGTTAAATGTAAATAAACTATATTAAAAAATGTTTTGAATTTTCTTAAAAAATGCGAAGAAACTTTTTCCCCAACCTATTACATATGTATATTGTTGCGGTCAATACTCGGCACTACCTGTATTACAGGTAAAGATGTATTTTTTGCCTTATCTTATCATGACAATAAAAACATAAGTCACGGAAATGAAACACCTGGCCACGGAAATGAAACACCTGGCCACGGCAATGAAACTAAATTGTGTTACAAGGCATGGCAATGAAATTTTTTTCATTTCCGTGTCTTTTTTTTCATTGCCATAGCAAATTTTGGCCACGGAAACCACAGCAATGAAAGCATGGCGATGAAAATCAAGGCAAAAATATAAAATAACAAAAAAACTATTAGTTATTCGAGGTAATAAACAATTCACAAATAAACAGATGAGAAATGGCATTCTATTGAAAACTCAATCATGAGGACAAACTTATTCATATAGAAGTTATACCTATCCACGGCGATGAAAAAAAAAATGACGACAACATAAAAAATGGAATACTTTTATTTATAGCACAAAAACGCATGCACTTGTGTTCGTCCTTCCGCGTCGAGTACTTAGGCGACACTAATATGCAACGCTTAGCGCACAAGGAGGGGGCCGCAAGTTGTTAGATAAAACAATATTCTTAAAAATGTTTAGGACATGGCGATGAAAGTTTGTTCTGGGACAAATGCATTTAGAATAACCATTCGTTGTATTGTTTAATAATTTGAATAAATGTATTCCGTAACAATACTTTAACTATTCACGCATCAAATAAAACTAAATTTCAATATAAATAATCAATAGATTTTTAGCAATGAGGTATAATATACATCAAGGTGACGTGTGGACAAACACGGCAATGAAAGATTTCGAGGTTTAATATTTTTTTTTGAAGTACCTATTATTCCTATTATTAAAATATTTAGTGCCCCACATAGATAACTATTTCATTTATCTATAAAAAAAATAAGAACGTTATAGCTTTGTTTTTTAATACCGATTTCATCGATGCCACGCAATTTTTGGTCCCGGGAAATTCACCCATAGCAGAGATCGATTTAGGGACCGCGTGATGACTTAAAAACCTCTTCCTTTCCTTCTTCCATATTATTATGTATTGTGAACAATGTGTATTATGACTCTTTCCAAATCAATACTATGAAAACTGTATAGGGAGGATAAACTTGTTGAGTTTCTTGACGGCTGAGAAGAACCTTCTCAGAACAAGGCCTCCTGGTAGACTCGTGAACCGATGGCGTCAAACTTGACTTTCATAAGTGTACAAATTGTACCTTAGTGAATAAAGAAATTTGAGTATGAGTTTGAAATTAATTTATAAAAGTCAACATCTCTCTGTTCAATTGTTACATGTATTTTCTGGCCAGTTATGGCCTATTTAATATTTTACGTGAGCGGTTCCGCGGGCAGGTACAACTAATATAAATATATTTCCAAGAACCACAAATAAATCCACAAATAAAGATTTTCCTAGTTCTATGGCATGGTTCAGTGCGGTTATGTTTTAGCGATAAAGATAATGTACCTATAATATACCAGTACATTTTGATTGTAATTTAATGCAAGAATCTTTTATCAATTTACAGGTAGTACCAGAAGAGTGTGAAAACTCAACTACAGCTGCTGTCGACTCTTGCAATGCCTGTGATGCTCAACCTGGTCAAACTAGATTATGATATTTGCGTTTAATAGATTTATAATAGGTCGTTAGCTATTGTCATCACAATAATTTTGTATAAAAATTCTAACATAAATATTGTACCGCCAAACCATAAGTTTTTTTTTTAACCTTTACACCCTAGTTAAAAGGGAGTAAGGACTACACCCACTAATTTAAAATAATAATAGTGTCAGCTATATAATTGGTACAAGATACCTACGCTGTTTGCAAATTTGGAACTACGGAACCCGTTTCATTCTTTCACAGAACAATATTAAAATTGATAGTACTTTACAAGTACCTACAACCACTCTTGACGCGCTTTATTTGTTATAATGACGATAGAAAAGTTATTTGTACTGTTTTAGATCTATAAGGCGTTTTTGTCTTGTCTTATACAACTATTTGCCATATGGATGTTGTAAAATTCTCAAATATACCGGCTTGCGCGCTACAAGAAGATAATATTTCTCTTCTGTAAATATAACTCTACAAAGATCAATCAAATCCAATTCAACAGCTGAAAGCCACATAAAGTCAGTTTATAACTTCATTTAAACTCTTTGGCCAGCAACCACTCTCTATTTAGATCTTATAGTGTTATAAAAGGAATTCTTAACTCGGCTCTATATCTAATGCCGATACAATAACTGTATAATACGTTGTTGTATGTTCTTGGGTATTATGATTACCATCATACGGCTACTATACCACATGTCTGTTAAATCATGTTTAAACTCACTACTGTACAGCTTCAGTATAATAGTAAAGCTGTGGTACGATTACTATACAGTATTTAAGTCGTACAAAGACTGTTTAGGCTGCTTATGTGCTAGTTGGGAAGCACCTCCCCTTTTACTTCCTCTTCTACTAAAAGTTGCTGCTAAGTAGAAATTTGGTATCGTGAGATTTTCTTCATATCCTTGCATCATAAAATGCTCCGTAATACAAATAATATCAGTATTTAGGCGCTTATCCTCTAGCTCATGCAAGCAAACACATAGTTGGTCAGATTTGTTTATTAGACCAGCAATATTCTGATGTAATATAATGATATTCTTAGTGAAGAAAAAGCTGCGATTCTGTGGTTTTGTCAATATAATTCAATTGTCTTTCATGCTCCTCAATTAAAGAATTATTTTCATTTTTAACATTAAACTGCTTAATGTCATATATCATCTTCTTCAAATCTCTAAATATTATAGATGTCCCGAAATTATTTATTCTTCCTGTGCTATAATTGAACATGTTGCTATCATAAGTCAGGTTTAAGTTTGAGTCCAGGAGATATGCATGTTCATGAGTACATATATCAAGATGCAACATATTATTGAAATGTTCTATTCTCCAGTTAAACATATTGTATTTTCCATATTTAAACGTAGGTAGACAGATTATAATATTTGTGTTGGTAATTTTTTGCATAGTTTCTCTGATATTGCAAATCATTTCTATGTAATCTCGTGTAAAATTGAAGTCTTCTTCTCCTATCATAAGTACAAAGTAGTCATTTACTGTCAATTGTTTTGTTATAGATTCAGCATCCTTAAGCAAAGTTTGTAGGTTGCACTGAGGTTTAAGGTAATGGCATATCTCGAAGTATTCACTATCTATGGCTTTTAAGGCCATTTTTAGTATTTTATTCTGCTTATTTGCACTCATTATATAAATTTTATCTCTAAATAATGTTTGTTGTGGATTTGTTGGCTCTTTTGCATAATATGTAGAATCATCTTTTCTTTTAATTTTTTTCTTCGTGTTTTTGTTTAATGTTAATTTTATTTCTTTGTTTCGATTTCGGTGTGCCATTTAAAGAAACCGGACTTTGTGTCACCTTTTTGTATATCTCTGTTTTCTTTTCTAATTTTTCGTTTCTACGTTTTAAACTACTGTTTTCTGATAATAAATTCTCAATCTCTGCGTGCGCACTGCTTAATTGAAGTTGAAGAGTTTCGATTTGTTCGTTTAATTTTATTATTTCGTCTGCGCTACCGATCACAGATATATCCGGCAGACTGCCTGTGGAGCCATCTAGGTTTTCTTCTGTAGAACTACTAATGTTGATGTCTGTATCAGATTTTGTACGCTGTCGTCGCATTGTAATATTATTGAAAAAATTCATTTTGCTCATAGAAAATTTTTTGTGTTTAAAAAAACGATTTATAAATTATTCGAGTGCAGGATTGAACCTGTACCGCTAGAATTTAGCTCTCGTGAGTTCGTATGTTAACCCAAGAGGCCAGTAAGCTTGTTGTAGTTGCGATGAAATAGATCTTCACGTGAATCCAGTATTTGCAGAGTCTGTTAGTATAATTTTATTTATTTATACCCACTTTATAATTATTCACTGACAATCTATGATGCTGTATTTGGCGATAGTTTATTATATTCCACATATATAATCACTTTTTAATCGTTATAGTTTATGTAGTGTATATTACAGTTTCACTTTCCTTATTAGATTGTACTTTTATTCACTGTTTTCTTTGCAATTGCAATGTTTACACTCAGTTTTTTGTTGTAGTTTTGTTCATGATTTTCACTCCTGATAACAATCTCACCGGCTATTTATAACTAGTTTTAGACGTAACTATGGAAATCACATAACTTAAGAAGTTTTATTGTATTTAATTTATTTTATCACTGAGAAGTACGTGTTCACTTGTTGACAGTTTGAATCGTACCAATAAAACTAGCTGCATTACCTCGCTGAAACTGTTACTCTGTCTAAAGGGTTCAGGCATGACGCAAGAATCAGCCATCGGCTCGCTCAACCATATTTTGACTTTCTCAACCTCAACTAACCAACAATGTAACCATTTTTGGAGTTTACTCCTTAAGAATCGATTTGCATATATAAGGCGCCCGGTATGAGTAAAATGTGAGGAGTAAAATCTATCGATGAATGACCTCGTTACGTTTTTGAAGGTCAAAGTCATAATTGGTGCGCATCCTATGTCGCGCAACTTTTTTGTTGAACAATTAAATGTGACAGTCACATGTGACTCCATATCCTCAAATGAGTGTCGTAGAAGGCGACTAATGGACCAGCAAAGGGGCATTGATCACCTTATACTCCACCAATCCACATTGGGCAAGCGTGGTGGACTACTGCCAATCTCCGTCGATGACAAGGAAAGGCCTAGTGTCCCAGCAGTGGGTCGAATTGAATGTGGGCTGAATTAAATGTACCTGCACACTGGTGATGGAGCCGGTCTTGGTGGTGGTAATCCTCTCCTGCATGGTGCCCATGTCGGTGGCCAGGGTCGGCTGGTAGCCCACGGCCGACGGGATGCGACCCAGCAGAGCAGATACCTACCACACATAACCCTGTATTCAGGGAATGCAATACCAGGATATCTACGCGGGATCCCGCATGCCACGCGCAGGACTAAAGTGCGGTCAGGTATTACACCATTTTTGAAAACTGTTTTGAATCAATCCTGAGGTCGTAATTAACCAGTAGATTTTTTATTTCAATTTTATAAAACCAAAAACTGCTTTAAAACTTAGTTTTATTAGATTCTGAATTTTCGCACGATACAAATCTACTTTGTTTACTAACGGAGTGACGTTGCGTCGCATTCCAATATGGCGCACGGCGTTTTTAAAGTTTAAGGGACAGATTAAAAAAGTCGCTTTTAAAATTGAATTATAAAATTTAAATTGAATATTTATGAATAAATATCGATGTTTCTCGTTTACTTTTTGCAATATTTGGATGTGTTCATTGGAAATCATACTAACATTTCAATTCTTGGTTGAAAGGATCCTCAGTTAGCTTGCCCCCGAAAACTTATCGTGCTGGTGCTACTGTATAATTTATGTCTCTAGTCTTTTTGTTTTATCCTTTTTTTAAGAACTTCATTAATTTTTATGGGAAGGAGAAGGCAGAGAGAAAATGAATTATGTATATATTATTTACTAGCTGTACCCTGCCATGCTTCGCAGTGGCACATTGTGATTGAACGGTTGAGAAATGAGAAACAAAACAAAGAATACATATTTCATATAAATTTATTACATGTTGGCGACTGGCCACCACTTTGTCTATAGTTTTTTGATTGACGTTAATGGCGGTTGCCTAGTTACGGTTGTTATTTTTCGATTACTATTGCGGTTGTCAGCGAGTGTTTTCCTCGCTTCTGGCAGATGGCGCGGTCACTGGTACACAGCTGATTGTTAAAAAAACTGTTTTCTCGCGGTCGCAGATATGTGACTGATGCAAAAAATAGATAAAAACAATCCTTGATGCGGATTTTATATCATGTTAAAATTTCAACTCAATAGGTGCAGAACTTTTTGAGTTTTTTAAGCGTACACAAACCAACATAACATTTTTATATATATAGATTGTTAGCTATGTTATGTATTTTGTATTTTTCTCCTGTTTACATAGCACTTTGTTTTACTAACGTTTGTTTATGTGTTAATGTTAATTTTCTATGATGCTGTGTGTACACGTTTTTGGGTTGGGTAAGTATATTCTAGTGTGAAAATAATTATAATTGTAGATATGTAGAGTTATTGTTGTATGTAATCTGTTGTGTATACCTTAGTAAATAAATAAATATTTATCATAATGCAATTTTATATTTTTGTATGGTTTAAAATACCCTATTTCGTCCCCGTAGTTAAGAGATAATCCCGTTCGTAAAATGAACAGGATCCCGCGCCTGATTAGCGGCAGACTAAGACGGGAGAGAAGGGAAGCGAAATTTTTACAACGATAACAAAGGATTACACCTATATTATTATCTCTCCTATTATCTCATTAAACATAAAACTTCGTAACTTTTCGTATATATTTACTTTAAAGAAAAAATTAGAAGTACCTACGTATTACTATGTCTGGACAACATTTGATCCCGACTCGGGCAATCTCCTTTATACAGGATGTAAAAAGACAAAGCTACTTCTAGACTTCATCTATGCATTCTATACATCAAAACAAGAAACATATAAAAAATATTGCTGGGAAACTATTTTAATTTTTAGGTGCAGTAAAAAAACTCCCAAAAATACCGCGCAATGCTGAGTTGAATCGAAAAAACGTCTAGTGTTCGCGCCAATCTAAGACAACATTATGAGAATTAGGAAGCTCGTACGAAGCTGCTCTAACCTCGGAGCCAGCCTGCGTGAACCTGAAGATGTTGTCCACGAACAACAGCACGTCCTGGCCTTCCTTGTCTCGGAAGTGTTCGGCCAGGGTCAGACCGGTGAGAGCTACCCGCGCCCGGGCGCCTGGTGGCTCGTTCATCTGACCGTATACTAGCGCCACCTGTGGTGAAAAAGATCTTTAAAGAGACAAAAACTTAAATAGGATCTTGAAAGAAAACATTTATTGGTACTCACAGAACGTACATACAAAATACAACAAATAATTAATAGAGTCCTGTGCGAGAACAATAGGACACTACCTCAGCATGTACTTCTTCTGCGGTATAACATCTTGGTTACAACTTCGACTTTATTTCGAAAATTGAAAAAAATCAAAATAAATAAGAGTCCTAAGTTGTGACTTTTTTGGGCCAGGAATTGAAAATACGTTGTTTAGTTGAGACTTCGTTGCACCGAAGTTAGGAACATTTAAAGTTATTTAGAAAATAAATGAATTTTGTGAAAAGGGAAACGCACAGATAGTTTTTCAGTAGGTATTAAAAAAAACTTAAATATCATCAAAATCGGATAAGAATAACTGACTAATGTTCGTATTTACTTTTTGATTATAAGTTTCATATGATTTGAAGGTAGCTACGGTGGTTTACCTTAGAAGTCTTGTAGTCGTCAGTGATAACCCCGCCCACTTTCATCTCGTTGTAGAGGTCATTGCCCTCGCGAGTTCGCTCTCCTACTCCAGCGAACACCTGTTTGAAACGATGGATAAATTAAGCATTAATAATAATAATATTTAATTTCAGACAAATATGAATCGATATAAATTGTTAGTAAATAAGTTCTTAATCTATTGTTGGTAAATACCTATATACCTATATAATTTATATCCATTCATATTCGCGCTCCGTAGCCGTTGTTCACTAGCGTTCATAGTGAGTCGATGCGTTACGGTTCGTAGTCGCTCCGTAGTCGCTGTTCCGTAGCGATCATAGTAAGAGATATGATGCGCTACGGTTCGAAGTCGCTCCTCCGTAGCCGCTGTTACGTAGTGTTAGAGTCGATGCGCTACGGTTTGTAGTCGCTCCGTAGTCACTGTTCCGTAGCGTTCATAGTAAGAGTCGATGCGCTACGGTTCGTAGTCGCTCCGTAGTCACTGTTCCGTAGCGTTCATAGTAAGAGTCGATGCGCTACGGTTCGTAGTCGCTCCGTAGTCACTGTTCCGTAGCGTTCATAGTAAGAGTCGATGCGCTACGGTTCGTAGTCGCTCCGTAGTCACTGTTCCGTAGCGTTCATAGTAAGACTCGATGTGCTACGGTTCGTAGTCACTCCGTAGCCGCTGTTCCGTAGCGTTCATAGTAAGAGTCGATGCGCTACGGTTCGTAGTCGCTCCGTAGTCACTGTTCCGTAGCGTTCATAGTAAGAGTCGATGCGCTACGGTTCGTAGTCGCTCCGTAGCCGCTGTTTCGTAGCGTTCATAGTAAGAGTCGATGCGCTACGGTTGATAGTCGCTCCGTAGTCACTGTTCCGTAGCGTTCATAGTAAGAGTCGATGCGCTACGGTTCGTAGTCGCTCCGTAGCCGCTGTTTCGTAGCGTTCATAGTAAGAGTCGATGCGCTACGGTTGATAGTCGCTCCGTAGTCACTGTTCCGTAGCGTTCATAGTAAGAGTCGATGCGCTACGATTCGTAGTCGCTCCGTAGCCGCTGTTCCGTAACGTTATAGTAAGAGGCGATGCGCTACGGTTCTTTACTACTACGGTTCATTCTAAATCAAAGTTCACAACTCATTATTAAGCTGCTGAATTCTACTTAAAATTATCCTTCACTGTAGCTGCCAACCTATTATTTTTGCTACCGGCTTTAATTTTTTAAATCACAAATTCAGAATAATTTGAAAAAACGAGGAGTTCTTTTTCCGAACTTATAAGTGTGACACGACCTTAAGATGTCAAAGTAAAACGAACTAACCGAGAAGCCACCGTGCGCTTTGGCGACGTTATTGATAAGTTCCATAATAAGCACGGTCTTCCCCACACCGGCTCCTCCGAACAGACCAATCTTGCCACCTGTGGAAGAATCATCATTATCATCATGTCAGTCGAGACACGCCCACTGTTGGATATAGGCTTCCCCTTATTTTCAACCCGGTTGCAAAGCCCTGCGCAGCGGTTTCCCGAGACCTTCACCAGTCGGTCCACCTTGTGAGGGGCTTACCAACGCTGCGTTTTTGGTACGCGGCCTCCATTCAAGAACCTTTCCGCCCCAAGGGCCGTCAGTCATTCTCGCAATGTGCCCTGTCCACTGCCACTTAAGGTTCGCAATTCTTTGGGCTATGTCGGTGACGTTGGTTCTCCTGCGGATCTCATCATTTCTGATATGATCACGCAGAGAAACTCCGAGCATAGCTCACTCCATTGCCCTTTGAGTGACCTTGAGCCTTCTTATGAGGCCCATTGTAAGTGGCCACATTACAGTTCCGTAGGTCATCACTGGCAACACATACGAATTAAAGACTTTCAACTTGAGATACTGCGGTTGATGGGCCTTAAAAATAAAAATAAAACTAATTAGGACGGAAAGGTCCTCGAGTGGCGACACTCGAAGACCTTTCCGTCCTAATTAGTTTTTTTTTATAGGAAAGGGGCCAAACGAGCAGATTGTTCACTTTATGGTAGGGTAGTTGATTTCCGCCACCGATAGACATCTACAACACCAGAGGAATCGCAAATGCGTTGCCAGCCTTTGAAGATTTCGAGTTCGTGTCGGCCGTGTTTTTTTCTAGTAATAAAAATATTTACACGTTTGTAAACGCAAAAAATATTCCATAATGTAAGGTAGTTTCATCTTAACTGGGCGTCAAATATTTGCAACAATATTTCGTTCGGGTCTTAGAAGTGCAAATTTCAAAGATTTGATGAAACAATGTTTACCATAAAAACAAGCACCAAGCACTGACAAATTTCGACTGAGGCAGGTCGATTTATTTTTCAGTGTATTTTTTCTAGTATTAATAAATACTTTTGCATCTTCTTCTTTTTCTTCCTTTATGGATAGATACCTAAGAACTGACATATTAAAATGGCTTGGGCTTCAAAATTCATAAAAAAATCATAGTTATGAAATGAAATGAATGAAAATAATGAATGGAATGAAACGAATGAATGGAATGAAACGAATGAAACGAGTGAAACGAATGAAACGAATGAAACGAACGAAACGAATGAAATGAAATGAAAAAATGTTTATTGTTCCTAAAATCTATTACATTTCTTTTAAAACTATATCAAATATACTTATACGTTATCTTACGTATATTATAATTTAATCCTTAACATAAGATTAGTAAGAACATAGTATAGGTACCTACACTAAATCAACTTTATTTATTTAAGGGCAAAAGGATATAGCTCAACTTCTGTTAGGTACCAAGACTATCGCCCTATATAACGCTGTTTTTCAGCTACTCCCTAGGCCTAAAGATGGTATGCGGACTATATTGTATTGTATTTGTTAGTTATCATATAATTTCTGATACCTTTCACATAAGGCGCGAGTAAGTCCACCACCTTGATGCCAGTGGCCAGGATCTCTTGCTCCACCGACATCTCCACGAAGGGGGGAGCGTCCGCGTGGATCGGGGCGAACTTGTCAGTCGCTATGGGGCCGCGCTCATCTGGGTTAAAGGTGCAAATTGTAGTAAAAGAATAATTGTAAATTTAAATTTAGCGCCTTCCTGCGTAGATACATGTCAGTTATGTATGATCTGTGCTCGCTCTCTACTCTGTGGTATGTACTCTAAAGTGGTTGTGCATTTTCCAAAATTATTATCAGTTTTTCTTAATGAAAAGTGTTACATTTATCAAAGTTATTTAAATCTAACACAAATAATATAGAATAAAATTGTTTTTAAATAAAAAAACCGCCTTCAAAACTAAAAACTTCTTTACTTACAGAATCTACCTAAATTTTTTTTGAGGTCTACTAATTTTTTTAATTTTTTTTTTAAATCAACTCTGAAGCCGATTCTACCTACCTGTATTCAGGATGTTGGTTATTTAAATTACATGTTGTATACTATTACCTATAGGTTCGCCTATAACGTTGATGATCCGTCCCAGCGTAGGCTCTCCCACGGGTATGGTGATGGGCGCGCCGGTGTCAGTAATGGGCTGTCCCCTCACCAGCCCCTCGGTACCGTCCATAGCGATGGTGCGACACGTGTTCTCGCCCAAGTGCTGGGCGACTTCCAGGATAAGGCGTGGTGCTGTATTGGAAAGATTTGAGTATGTTTCCATTCTATTCAGAGGAATGAGAAAGAAGTGAGAGATGAAACATTATTTTTAAATAAAAAATTGGGAGTGGTCTCCCCTTGACTTTCTCGTATACCGGAAACGACTCAAAGGTTGATAGAAACCTTATATTTTGATGTCATACATGCGTGTTAAATTTCGGTCACCCATCCGTGTAAGGAACGCTCACTTGGTTGCTTAACTTTCGTGATCGACGACTCAAAAGTTGATAGAAACCTTATATTAGGTTGGGGAAAAAGTCTTTTCGCATTATAGTATGTAATAGGTTGGGGAAAAAGTTTCTTCGCATTTTTTAAGAAAATTCAAAACATTTTTTAATATAGTTTATTTACATTTAACTAAAGTATGTAGGTACCATTTTGTTCGATAACTTTTTGCCATCTTGTAGGTAGGGACATGATCCCATTGCTATAGAAATTTTGGGACTTCTGGTCAAAATACCGCGACAAGTGGTTTTGGCAGTCCTCTCGTGATGTTAACCTGACACTGCCTAAAGAATTCTGAAGAGACCGAAACAGGTGGAAATCTGAAGGTGCAAGGTCAGGACTATACGGCGGATGCATTAACACCTCCCAGCCAAACTCTCTTAATTTTTGCTGAGTGGCTAAAGATGTGTGAGGTCTAGCGTTATCATGATGAAAAACCACACCCCTTCTGTTGATTAATTCCGGCCGCTTTCTCTCAACTTCTTGCTTTAATCTCATCAGTTGTTCGCAGTAGAGTTCAGAATCGATGGTCCTGCCTGGTGGTAACAGCTCATAATGAATAATGCCCTTCCAATCCCACCACACACACAGCATCACCTTGTTGCGAGTTAACCCGGGTTTCGCCACAGTCTGTGAAGCCTGACCGGCCTTTGACCACGACCTTTTTCGCACGTTCTTGTCGTACGTGAACCACTTTTCATCACCAGTTATCAGCTTCTTCAAAAATGGTTCGGTTTTATTACGTCGTAATAAAGAATCACAAATGAGTACACGGTTCATTAGGTTTCTTTCAGTGAGCTCGTGAGGTACCCAAATGTCGAGCTTTTTTGTGTACCCAGTTTTTTTCAAATGCGCCAAAACTGTTTTGTGGTTAATTCCCAGTTCTTCAGCTACGTCGTAACTACTGACATGCCGATCTTGCTCCACTTTTTCAAAAATGGCATCCATTTTATCTGTAATAGGGCGACCAGAGCGACGTGCATTTTTGACATCAAAATTTCCGGATTGAAAACGCTTAACCAAATTTGTGCTACTCTCACAGACACTGCACTAGGTCCATAAACATCGCAAATTTTTTTCGCGGCTTGCGTTGCATTTTTACCTTTTTTGTAGTAAAATTTTAAAATGTATCGAATTTCTTCATTAGATTCACTCATCTTGGCGGTACGAAAAACAAAAGAAAATCACACATTTTCCTAATTTGAATTTGGAATTATGTTCTTTAAAATTTAAACTTTCAATGATACTAAAACCAGCCAGATACAAATAGTATAGCCAAAGAGATTTTATTACAAGTTTATAATAGGTTGGGGAAAAAGTTTCTTCGCATTTTTTGGGAAAATTCAAAACATTTTTTAATATAGTTTATTTACATTTAACTAAAGTATGTAGGTACCATTTTGTTCGATAACTTTTTGCCATTTTGTAGGTAGGGACATGATCCCATTGCTATAGAAATTTTGGGAGTTCTGGTCAAAATACCGCGACAAGTGGTTTTGGCAGTCCTCTCGTGATGTTAACCTGACACTGCCTAAAGAATTCTGAAGAGACCGAAACAGGTGGAAATCTGAAGGTGCAAGGTCAGGACTATACGGCGGATGCATTAACACCTCCCAGCCAAACTCTCTTAATTTTTGCTGAGTGGCTAAAGATGTGTGAGGTCTAGCGTTATCATGATGAAAAACCACACCCCTTCTGTTGATTAATTCCGGCCGCTTTCTCTCAACTTCTTGCTTTAATCTCATCAGTTGTTCGCAGTAGAGTTCAGAATCGATGGTCCTGCCTGGTGGTAACAGCTCATAATGAATAATGCCCTTCCAATCCCACCACACACACAGCATCACCTTGTTGCGAGTTAACCCGAGTTTCGCCACAGTCTGTGAAGGCTGACCGGCCTTTGACCACGACCTTTTTCGCACGTTCTTGTCGTACGTGATCCACTTTTCATCACCAGTTATCAGCTTCTTCAAAAATGGTTCGGTTTTATTACGTCGTAATAAAGAATCACAAATGAGTACACGGTTCATTAGGTTTCTTTCAGTGAGCTCGTGAGGTACCCAAATGTCGAGCTTTTTTGTGTACCCAGTTTTTTTCAAATGCGCCAAAACTGTTTTGTTGTCAATTCCCAGTTCTTCAGCTACGTCGTAACTACTGACATGCCGATCTTGCTCCACTTTTTCAAAAATGGCATCCATTTTATCTGTAATAGGGCGACCAGAGCGACGTGCATCTTTGACATCAAAATTTCCGGATTGAAAACGCTTAAACCAAATTTGTGCTACTCTCACAGACACTGCACTAGGTCCATAAACATCGCAAATTTTTTTCGCGGCTTGCGTTGCATTTTTACCTTTTTTGTAGTAAAATTTTAAAATGTATCGAATTTCTTCATTAGATTCACTCATCTTGGCGGTACGAAAAACAAATGAAAATCACACATTTTCCTAATTTGAATTTGGAATTATGTTCTTTAAAATTTAAATTTTCAATGATACCAAAACCTGCCAGATACAAATAGTATAGCCAAAGAGATTTTATTACAAGTTTATACATACTATAATGCGAAAAGACTTTTTCCCCAACCTAATATATATAAAAATGAATGCTGACTGACTGATTGACTGACTGACATATCAACGCACATCCTAAACCGCTGTAATTATAGATTCTAAATTTGGTAGGTACGTAGGTTCCTTATGAGGTCCAGGGGTGCACTAAGAAAGGAATAGGTGGTGAAAAGGGGGTGAAAGTTAGTATGGAAATCCGTCATTTTTAAAGTAAAATCCATAAAAATTGGTACATCGCCTTTCAGTTACAAATTAAGAAAGACGTATTTTAAGATTTTTGGAAATTCAATCCCTAAGGGGGTAAAATAGGGGATGAAAATTTGTATGGAATCCCGTCATTATTTAAGTAAATCCATGAAAATTTGTAGGTATATGGCGCTTGGATTAGAAGAAATAATAATAAAATTTAAATGCTGCCCGAAGTAGGTAACTATTCTACGCGGACGAAGCCGCGGGCATAAGCTAGTGTATAATAAGAACATTCAATCTTACTTCTTCCAGGCACTTCGAGGGCATTTAAAATGGGCGGCAAGTGCTTGTCGAACTGAACGTCCACCACAGCCCCGATCACTGCAAATATATAACAGGATAAAGAATATTGCTCCAAAAAGACCGCCTTCAAAACTGAACACAGATACTTAAATAAAAAAAATATGTTTAAAAAATCTAAATGTTTTTTGCGGTCGTTGGTCGGTCCCTATCCCAGACTTCATTTATTCCAAACATTGAGGTTGGCATGGCACCGACCTAACAGACGGATTGAGTCTCCCCATTTTTTAGAAGTCGGTTAAATATTGCTTAGGAGGAGGCTGAGGGAGGAACGATCATGAAATCTAAGTTACAAGTGCACGGTCGCAGGCACGTTAATCAGGTGGTCCCGGCTCCTGTTGGTGTCAGGTATGGACTAAGTCTTTGGTGTCAGGCAGGTGACCTGCCGTAAAAAACGAATGCCAAACTTATACGATCTGAGGGCTGCCCAACTCTATAGCAGCTGCAACATTGTACACTCGGGCCAGCCCTTCCCTTCTCTCACCAATTTCACCAGCTCCCCTGGCTAAAGAGCAAGTCGCAGCTTTTTTCATCTAGGAATCCTTAACACCTGAAACCGGCGTTGGGACCACCACATGTTTGTGCGGGACTCGGCGTGCAGAGAGCCTACAGGGAATACCCACTAAAACTAGACTTTTTCCATTTGGTTGCTTACAGACGAGGCAACAACCTGTCGCTCTCCTCTCACTGTCTGAGGGTGCCCGTGGGAAGGAAATCCCGAGCCAGTCCACCCCTAGGGGAGGTATTGACGATCCTGGATACCTACATACATTCCGCTGTGCCATTGAATGTAAATCTCCATTTCTCTTGATGTTCCTCTCCAATATACATACCTGCAATAATCTTTCCCTGCGCACCAGCCGAGGCTGATTTCGGAGGTCCTCCGGTTGAAGGTGCTGAAGGTTTTCCTGAAGCAGGCCCGGCAGGACCTTTTACGGTTTCAGGCTTCTTAGAGATGCCAGCACATGGATCAGAGGAAGATGAATACTGGAATTGAGTTTGAAAAGTATGAGAGCGGCGTGCGATGTGTGTAACAATGCAACTTAGTTTGCGGTTTCAAATCAATATTATGAAGACTGTAAAGGGAGGATAAAACTTGTTGAGTTTCTTGCCGTTTCTTCTCAGAACAAGACCTCCTGGTCGACTCTTGAACCGATGGCATCAAAATTAACTTTCATAAGTGTACAAATTCTACCTAAATAAATAAAGAAATTTGAGTTTGAGTTTGTTTTAGAATGGGTGATAAAAATTTACACCTTTCGACTACCTAAATAAGATGAAGAGGTCCCGGTTTCTATACCCAGGTGAATAGGAAATACTCCATCCTTACATTATTTTACATTAGAATAGCTTTGAACTTACTGAATGAAACCGTTTTTGCTTTTACACAGTATTTTAAACTGGCATGACCCCACATTTGGGTCACTGTGTAAACTGTTGTGACCCCACATTTGGGTCACTGTGTAAACTGTTGTGACCCCACACCTGGGTCACTGTTTACTGTGACCCCACATCTGGGTCATTGGACGTTTAACGAGTAAAGTTTTACTTTTAAACTAATCTTTTTACTAGCCTTTCTTGAAGGTGTTTCCAAGTAGATACAGGCACCAAGTTTCGGCATAGGCCTGTTGGTGTCCAGGTGCCGACCTATGGAGTCTGGCCTCTCGGTCAGGGGCGGAGGACGTATGTACTGCTTGGTGGTAATCTTGTGTATGGAAGCTAAAATTTGAATATATTTAGGTATTACGCACTCTGTTTCTCGAACATTCGTGATATTTTTAGGGGTCTGTTTTGGCTTGATATTGATAATGCAACAGCTTGAAATATTTACAGAATACTTAAAATATTCACATAATATTTAGTTATACAACATGTAAACTAAATAACCAACACCCTGAATACAGGTGGTTTGGGATCGGCTTCAGAGTTGATTTCAATAATTTTTTTTTGAAAAAAACGGTTTTTTTTAAAAAAAAAAACAAAAAAAAAAACAAAAGTACCCAGAAAATATTGTACAACATTTTCTGGGTACTTTTTGTTTTTTTTGTTTGTTTTTATTTAAAAAAAATCGATTTTTTTCAAAAAATAATTATTGAAATCAACTCGGAAGCCGATCCCAAACCACCTGTATTCAGGATGTTGGTTATTTAGTTTACATGTTGTATATTAACTTTAAAACTAAACAATTAAATTCAAATAAAATAAATATTTAAGTGGGGTTCCCATACATCAGACATGATTTTTTGTTGCTTTCCGCGGCATATGCTACTGAAGACGCATTGTGATTGACGCACTCTATTTTAATACATATAAAGCAGTTTATCGCTGATTGCTTTTTACGTTTGACGCAGTGGCAATCGTCGGCTAAATAAAATATCATCACAACAGCCTTTATACTTCGACCCACTGCTGGGACACAAGGCCTCTCGTTGTCATCGAAGGAGGTTTAGGCAGTAGTCCACCACGCTTGCCCAATGCGGATTGGTGGACGGAGTATAAGGTGATCAAAACCCCTTTGCTGATCCATTAGTCGCCTTCTACGACACCCATTGGAGGATATGGGGTGATGCTATTCTACTCTGCCGGCATCACGCGGCTAAAATATATAGAAAACTAGATGACCCGGTGTACTTCGTATCACCTATTCACACGGAGTACTAAACGTCTTTGCACCTATCCTAACGACATTAAAACTCTTCCTTCGCTAAAATGGCGGAACGTCAAATGTTTGACAGGCAAGTAGGCAGAACAGTTTATATTGGAAAATGAAAATGTTGTTTTTACTATCTTCCTCGCAATTTCTCCATATTTTCCCACCGTTTAAACCTTCCCTAGACCTCCACGAACATTTCAAGATCAAGATAAGATAAATCCGTTCAGCCGTTCTCGAGTTATAGCGTCAGGAAGGAAAACCCGACTTATTTTTATATAGTAGATAAAAACGCATGCCGCAAAAAGCAATCGCGCCCGCTAAAATAGTGCCGCCGTTCATTCACAATGCGTTTTTCGCATAAAGCACGCGTGCTAACTGACGGACGCGTCCGATGATGTTTCTAGCTTAACAATTATCTCACCAGTTTCGTGGCATCTCGGTGATTTTGTTGTCTGTGAAACCACGTTGTCTGCAATATTGGGAACTTCGCTCGAGTGGCTTGGTCCTCCATGCTTACTGAAAGCTGAAAAGATACAAAGTGATAAAATTGTGTTTTTTCTTTAATATGATGGGGAAGTAAGTTGAGATGCGCGACTTAGACGACCTAAGGTGGCACATATCGGTTGTAACCAGACCTATGACAAAGCCGAGAACTACGTATTCCGCTCATCATTAGGACCATTTTCTTCTTCTACACTATACCTGGGAAATTAATAGTTATGAAGTTATTGAAGGTCTAAGTTAGATGTTTTTTCAAGATTTTTATGAAAACAAATTTTAAACATTATTTCTTAATTTTTGTCCAAAGAAACATTATCAACATTTTAAGTATTTCATACCAAAAAATCGGGAGTGGTCTCCCCTTAACTTTCTCTTATAACGGAAACGACTCAAAAGTTGATAGAAACCTTATATTTTGATGTCATACATGCATGTTAAATTTTTGGTCACCCGTCCGAGTACCGACCGCGCACTTGGTTGCTTAACTTTCGTGATCGACGGCTCAAAAGTTGATAGTAACCTTATATTTTGATGTCATACATACATTATGGAATAATGTTAGCGTTTGCAAACGCGTAAACAAAGATTTTAATACTAGAAAAAATACACTGAAAAAATCGACCTGCCTCAGGCGGGAATCGAACCCAGCATCTTCCGCGATCCGGGCGGCTGCGTTAAGCACTACGCCACCGAGGCTCTACTTTCGCTGTCGAAATTTGTCAGTGCTTGATGCTTATGTTTTTATAGTAAACATTGTTTCATCAAATCTTTGAAATTTGCACTTCTAAGATGTTGAGTTCGATTCCCGCCTGAGGCAGGTCGATTTTTTTCAGTGTATTTTTTCATACATGTATGTTAAATTTTAGTTGGTACCCATCCGAGTACCGACCGCGCACTTGGTTGCTTAACTTTCGTGATCGACGACTCAAAAGTTGATAGAAACCTTTTTAATGTCATAATTATGCATGTTAAATTTGGTTGCAATAAGATAAAGCATACTCGAGTCATCGTGCTAACGCACAGACACACACACAGACATAATTCCAAAAACGGTATTTTTGGACTCAAGGAGATCCAAAACGTGTAAATCCGTCAAAATCTCGACGTCGAATTTTTTGACGATTACAAGACTTCCTCTATACTACTAGTACGAGAAAGTAAAAATAAGGTGCTGGCGTGTCGTGTCGTTCCGAAGAATATAGCTGTTGGTCTCCTGTCGGTGCCGGGTGCCGGTATCGGTGTCGTGTCGGGTTGAGCAGAAGAAACACCCAAGATAAGGATTGAACAGGGCCCTTTGGATATAGACAAGGGGTTGGAAAGTCCTTCAGTGCTTTGGCTTTGAATAAACCATTCCCAGAATACTCATTCTTTAAAGTCCTGAAAAAAGCGCCAGTGGCGTAGTGCGTAAAGCCGTTGTCTCCCATCCGGGAGGCACCGGTTCGATCCCCGCCACGTACCAATGTGTTTTCAAATTTTGAATTCATATGTACGTTTAATCGACGCTTCTACGGTGAAGGAAAGCATCGTGAGGAAACCTGCACACACCTATGAAGAATTAGGTTGTGTGTGAAGTCGACCAATCCGCACTTGGCCAGCGTGGTTGACTAAGGCCTAATCGCCCCTAATGTGGTGTAGGCTCGAGCCCCTCGGTGGGGACATTATATGAGCTGTTGATGATGATTATAGTCCTAGCTATAGCTGGTTGTAAAGTATACTTACATGTTTTACGTCGATATAAATGGCAAGATAATTTTGTAACACGTTTCATGTTGTTTTTGAAGACTTGTCAAATTCCATTACAAATAAAAACTGATTGACACAAAACAAAAATGGCGTCGTGTCAAACAGCTGTTCGGTGTTTGAAATTAAGATTTTTATTTTCATGCGTTGATGGATCTGGATATTTAAGATATTTTACCAGTTATTTTACCTTTATGACAACTTCGTACGGGTCTTTCCGGTCTTTCGATGTTTCGATGATAAGTTCAAACCAGTTTTATTTTGGGCTCCGGGCAAATGGGCCACTGGCACCACAAGCAGTGTATATGTCACCGGAAGATAACAAGATCCGCAAGTTTCTAAATTTCCTAGGAAATTTATAAACTTTCGTAGGATTCTAAACGAGAGATAAATTGTATTATTTTACGCCCACATTTTCGCAAATTTATCAATTTGCGACGTCTCATGGTAAATTTATAAACTAACGGTTATCCATTCGTATGATTCTAACCGGTTCGACCAATCACAGAAGAGCTTTTAATTTTACGCTTTTTTAAAATACGGCAAATAACACACTGCTCTCTGATTGGTCGATGTTGACAGTGGCAATTCTTGTGTCCAGATACTTAGGTATAAACAGATATGTAAAAAAACTATTTTCACAGTTTGTTGTAACTGTGATAAAACTATTAACACAGTTACAACATTAAAAACTTTACAAAAACACACGCACGAGCAACCGGTTTCTTTATGTTCCGTGGCGAACAACGGCGGTGGAGAGGAAGGAGAAGGAACAAGTGACTTATTCAACCAATCAGAGCGCACATGACGTTTGATTATTGCTTACTTATTATTTTACGCGTGAGTTCGGTAAGTTTATTAATTTGCGAAAATAATACATTTTATGTCTCGTTTAGAATCCTACGAAAGTTTATAAATTTCCTAGGAAAATTATAATTTTACGGTTGTTGTTATTTTCCGGTGACCTAAACACGTTTTTTCATACATTTTGTAGGTATAGATGCAGTGGCGGAGTTTCGGAAGTGTCCACGGCGGCCGCCACCGTAGGCGAACACCGACCACCGTAGGCGGCAACTGCCTACTACCGTTTGTGCGACACTAAAGTACGAGGTTCGTGGCCCATTTACGCGGAGCATATAACTCTTGCGGAAAAAAACTTTCCAAATATGGCTAGAACGAAAGGCAAGCTAGGGTAGTAGAGGCGAGTGCTGAATCATTATAAAACCCTTTTAAAAGAAAAATTAAGATATGGTCGACCCCCCTCCGCCCATAAGTCGTCTTACATAATAAATGAATCAGGTGGTTGTTGAGGATCCTTTCCATAACATTGCATAGTACTGAAGTCACAGAACACACCTCTTTCTGTGTTCTGTGACTGAAGTGACAGCTATTGGCTGATAGTTAGCCAAAAGCTTTTTCATCCCACCACCTCGGAAAGTGTAATTTTGCGCTTCGAAATCTGGCTGGAAAATTCTATTTTATTCGCTTGAGCGGCAAAGTAGATTTGAATTTAGAACATCACATATAATGAGTACTCAATATAATTGTAAATTCAAAACGTCATTAAACCTATTTAATGTAACCTCTATGGTGCCAAATTTATGATTAGAATGAAGATTATTTTGTCATTTCCTCGCTGAGGTGGGATGAAAAGTTACGTATTGCACTCGAGTGGAAAGATTTTTCACCTTGTGCTCGTTTGTTTCCCTCGCTGACGCTCAGGATTCTAATTTAGAATCACTCGCTGCGCTCGTGATTCAACTTTAGAATCCTTCGCTTGCTCGGTCATCCAAATCGAGCACGCGGTTAAAAAGGAACTTTCCACTCTTGTATAATAAATAACTATTTCACCTCTCCGGCACCAAAAGACCTCTTTTGCTTCGTAAAATCTCGAAGCAAAAACGCTTTTTGCTGCGAGCTCCGAACAAGACCGTAACGTTCAATCTTAGTATTTGTAGTAATGTTACTTTTAATTTTTATAATTAATTTGAAGATATTTAACATGTATAAAAGTATTGCCTTGTTTTTTCACCCAAAACAATTTTCTCGCTGGAGAGGTGAAAAGTTGTATGTTTCACACGAGAGCAATTTTTTTTTGTCTCGTGCCTTTAAATCACTCACTGCGCTCAGTAGTCTATTTATGAATCACTCTCTAGCTCGTGATTAAATTCTAGACTAGGTACTTCTCTGTTTCGTGATTTAATATCGGCACTCGCAACAAAAAGTAACTTTGCTCACTTATTGAACAAATAACATTATTTAATAGTGTTTAATTTTGTGTTATGTGATTGGCGTACAAGCACAGATAGGTACCTACGGCACGACAAGTGGTAGGGTGACACCCCAAGTAACATTTTAGGTTTTAGAAAGGATTTGAAAAGGTTCTAGAACCTTTGTATGGAAATCGGATGGTAAGACTTAATAGGCCGAAAAGCGCTATGTTAACCTTATAATAACCTCCTGAGTGCAAAAAGGGCCCACGTTTTAGAACCTTTTTGAGAGCTACAGAAAAACCTATTGCTCAAAGTCAGAACCTTTCGAACTACTTACATAGACCTACCTACCTACCTACCTACGTACCTACGGCACGACAAGTGGTAGCATTACACTTACGGTTTACCAACCTTGGGGACTAAGGTTCCCTACCTCGTGGAGCTATAGCAACCTTACTCACCAGCAAAAACACAACACTACAAAATGTAGTGTTATTTGACTATGATCTTCTGTGAAAGCCAAATTAAAAAGAAGTCATTAGCGGTCGTCGAATATGCCCCAATTTCGGACAAAGAAACTACCTACCTACAGAAATGTTATATGTCGCCTGTATGCATGTTTAATGTGTGCCGCGATAACACGGTATTAGGCGGCCTCGCTCGGTAACCTGCTTTATGTAAAATGCGGGGCGAAGGGGTTAATTGCTACAGCCACGCGCGCGTTCCCATCGCTAGCGGTATGACGCGACTACTTCAATCCTGTCACAGTTACCTTATATACTTGCATGTTCAGTAAATGAAACACGCAGGAAAATATTAATTAACGTGTATTAACGATGTTTAAACAATATTTGGAAATAGACGCAGGAACCCATACAAGGGTGTAAGTAAGAGAGAGTGTTGCCAAACTCAACACATAATTCATAATTCATTTATTCATTCATAAGCATGGGTATTACATTGGTTTTGAATATTAGAAAATATCAGTACAGCCATGATTCGCCATATAGGCATGAACATATTAAAATTAAATTAAACATAAAGAACTAACAAAAAGTGTTGCCACTAAAATTATACTAAAATCTACTGTTCAGTATTGAACATGGTGAACGCACATTGTCAGTGTACACGTCGCACAAGCCACATTTTGGAATTTGTTGTATCAAATTATATGAATCACCCCATATTTGACCCGCACCGTACGCGCTGAATTTCAAAGCAGCCAGTTTCTGAATATTGAAGGAAGTATGCAGATGACGTTATATGATGCGGCGCGTACAGCGCGTGCTGTGCTGATACTCTACAAGAGCAATACTAAACTTTTGCTGACAGCGCGTAGGTACTGTGCGTACAGACATAGTGTGAACTGCGAGGGCATAATTAAATGAAGCTTGTGCGGCGCATACGAATCGCACGATGCTGATATAATGTGCACTTTAAGTCGTTACTTTTACGGATTTAACTAGCTTGTATTTGGGTTGGGTATCACATTTTATTTTCTGCCCTATGTATCAATGCGTGGAAACCAACAGTATTAACACGTGAAAGGAGGGAAAATCTTGAAGCGTGCTTCGATTAAGACCTATTTTAAGCTGCTGCAGAAAATCAACTAATATTTACGACCTCTCAAATGTATTCTATAAGATTCTATTCGTCATTGGCGTCGCGATACACAACGTTACGCATTATGCCAATGTCAAGTGAAAATGTAACTAAAAGTAATAAAAATTGTGTCTCTCAACACGTGTTTTTACAACAAGAACTCGGGAGAAACTCCCTGTCAAGTGTAATATGCAGGAGTTGAAGTTGGAGGAGAGAAGTTGGACTGTGACTGCGAGATCTCATACAAAGCGAAGCAGGGGTAGCTGACATAATAGAGGATTCACCGCCTCTTTCACTCTGCACTTTGATAATATAGTGGAAACTAGCCAGGAATTAAAACACCCAGCTAAAAACTTAAATAATTAATAAATAATAATAATAATAATAATGTTTATTTCTCCTCACAAATATATAGCAGGTACAAAATAAAAAGGTAGCAAAATACAATGATATTAGTGAGGAGCTGGTGTTTGAAATGGGTTTTGTAACCTGTATTACAAATCACCAGGTCCCCACCCCA
This sequence comes from Elophila nymphaeata, assembly GCA_955850985.1. Classification (NCBI taxonomy): domain Eukaryota; kingdom Metazoa; phylum Arthropoda; class Insecta; order Lepidoptera; family Crambidae; genus Elophila; species Elophila nymphaeata. The sequence goes on from OY039093.1 coordinate 5,460,422, forward strand.
CGGATACATTCAATTATCAATTTCTTTATAAAATAGTGCAATATTACAATTTACCCACTGATTTAAAAGAAAAAAAAAAAAAAAAAAAACAATACATTTTGAGGAAAATCATTTTTTTAGTGTTTATTTCGCTTGTCCGTGTGTATGTAAGTATGTGTGTATATAAGTAATGTGTGTTTAGTTTTTTAAATATGATTTTAATAGAGTAGACCGTTCTCAAGAGTGACAAAATCACTCTTTTTTTTCTTTTTAATAATTTTCTATTTATTTCATAGCAAATCTTCTGTAGACGTGTAGCTCAATTTTTGCAACCATTCCCTTACTACCGTTTTACATTTACTTTTTGGTAATGCGTAAATTGATAAAATTTTATTTACTTTGTTATACAAAGTGGAACATTGGTAACAGAAAAAACGACGTGAGAAACTACAGTTGTACTTCTCCTGGACACAAACCAAGTCTCTCCTTCTTTTTTTATTAATTCTATCCGGATCGTATTTTAGTGTTGAGTGCTGCTTAAGTATAACCTGTAAGATATACAGTTGGCGCACCGTCAGTGCACCACTTTCACTGAACAGATCATTAGTAGGATAACGATATGGTAATGACATGCTGACCTTTAAAACTGCTCTCTGCGCCCTTTCAACTTTTAAGAGTGTTGATTTTGCAGCACCACCCCACGCCACTATACAATATGTAAGGACTGACTGGCAGAGGGCATAGTAAACAGACCTAATTAACTTTTCATCTGCAATATGTCTGAGGTTCTTGAATATAACTATTAGCTTTCGAACTCTCGAGGTTACCATGTCAATGTGAGATTGAAAATTCAGTTTATGGTCTACAATAACGCCCAGGTACTTTATACTCGAGGATTTGGACAATCTAGGACATACGCATGATACATCATTATCATCATTGCAGCTATGGGATATTATAATATGGTTAGGAGTATTGAGATTATTATCTCTTAGGGAAAAGGTCATAAAAAAGGTCTTATCTACGTTAAGGCTTAGGATATTTGCTTTTAACCACTTCGTTACTTGATTGAACCCCATTTGAGCAGACACAAAAACCTCATCCCAAGTATCTCCAGCAAAGAGCAATGCCGTGTCGTCGGCAAAAGTAACAATTTTTGCACCAGGTAGAGCCAGCCGGCAGAGGTCATTCATGTAGACCAAGAAAAGGGTTGGCCCTAAAATGCTGCCCTGAGGGACCCCATAATATGTAGGAAGTTCATCACTAACGCGGTTTTCAATCTGGACACACTGTGTACGATTAGATAAGTAGTCTTTGAAGAGTTCCAACTGGAGATCTCGTATCCCATAGCTTTCGAGCTTATTTATTAGTATGGACGGAGAAACCGTGTCAAAAGCTTTCGCTATATCGAGAAAGATTGCCACCGTTTTCTTTTTCTTATCTAAATTTTGGACAAGAAAGTCTATAACTTCATGGATAGCGTCTGATGTAGATTTTCCAGCCCTGAAACCGAATTGGGTTGGAGCTAGCAAATTTTTATCTTCAAGATATTTTACCAATCTATTATTAATTATACGCTCTAGAATCTTGGACAGGGTTGGAAGAATAGATATGGGTCTGTAATTGTTGACACAGACCATGGTACCACTCTTATGAATCGGGATAATTCTTGATTTTTTTAGTGCCGTTGGGAAGACTCCAGTGGAAAGGGCCAAATTACAGATATGTGTTATCGGGGGTACCAATATATCACAAAAAGATTTTAATATGTCAGCGGAGATCAAGTCCACCCCTGCTGCACAGTCAACCCTAAGATTATTTATAAGAGACTTGATTTCTTTAAAGTCCGTAGGTAATAAAACAAATGAACTAGAACTATAATTGGGCTGCGTTAACAAGTTTGTGCCAGATGTATTTATAATTCCTTCAGCTAATTGTTTTCCTATATTAGCAAAAAAGTAGTTCACATCGTTAATAGAATGCAATGGATCGTTTTTAATTAGTAACTCGCAAAGATTTTGTTTAGGTTTTTTTGTAAAGGTTATTTCTTTTATGGTTTTCCAAAGTTCTTTGTTATTATTTTTCGCATTTTGTAACTGTTGTTTTTCATAGTCTCTTTTCACACGCTTAATAATAGTAGAACAAAAGTTTCTATATCGCTTATAAGTTATTTTTAGAACATCATTATTCGGTTCTTTTTTTAGTTTTTTGTGTAGGTTATTTCTGTTTCGCAAGCATTTTAAAAGGCCTGGTGTAATCCAGGGTTTTCTGGTTCTTTTTGATCTAGGAATTGTTACCGATTTTGAATTAGCTTTAATTAAGTTTCCTAGAGTATTGATGAAAAAGTTTGTTGCAATATTAGCATCATTCATTAAAAATAAAGGGGAAAAGTCTGTTACCTTCAAAGCGCTACATAGGCCAATTTTATCTAGTTTATTTCTTATTCTTAATGGATTTACTTTGAGTTTTAGTGATAGATACAGCGCCACACTCTCATGGTCAGTAATACAGGTTGAAAGTACTAGACATCGTGCTGACAACCTTGATTTCAACATAACATGATCCAAGCAAGTTTTATTGTGTGTTGGAATCGTATGGGCTGCTAAAATACCATGAAAAGCTAGCATGTCTAAGTAAGGGGCCTTTCTGTTATCCGAACTATCCTTTGATATGTCTATGTTGATGTCTCCTATAATGATAATATTTGGTATGGCTGCGTATTTTTGTAAAATATTGTTTAATGAATTAATAAAATTGTCTATGTTTTTATAACCAGGAGGTCGGTATATTGCCAAAACTATTGTGTTTGAGTTGATTTTAAGAATTAAACAATTAGAATCCAGAACAATTTCTTCTGTAGCCGCTAAGTTCAGACTATCCTTGTAAAAGACAACCACACCCTCATTTTGTGTCAAATTATTTGTTGATGCCACATTGTTATAGCCATCTAGGGTTGGCAAAAATGGACATGAGCGGAGCCAGCACTCCGTCAAAACAATGCAATCCCAGTCCACGACACATCCATGAAGAACAGATACCAGCCCATCCAAATTACACTTAATGCTTCTGATATTTTGATGGAATAGTTTTAGACATGCCTCCGAATTTAATAAATGATGCTTACAGTTCTCGATATCGCACTGTGACGATTCAGCAACAGAGTACAAATCTATGTCATTTTGTATATCATTTATTTTATCTATTTCAAAGTATAAATTGATCCACATGACGCAATATAAAGGTAATCGGGTATGAATTGCATTTCAAAACATATGAAACAAGGGTATACCTTAAAGTCATAGGTATAACCGTAAATGTAACCGTAAAAATCACATAGAGGTTTTCGTGTATGATAATAATTGAATAGCTTTCTTTTCTGTAATGGGCTATTTGTTTGAGATGTATTTTCGATGTGAATGTGTACTTTGATAATTAATGATTTATTGTATTGTTTTATAAAAACACGGACTAGCGCTACAAAAGAGTAAATCAGTGTGAGAAAAATATAATTAATGAAAACATAATAGATAACGGAGTTTTTAAAAACTAATTTTATGTAGAAAAATTTAAGTAGATTTGAAATCATGCATGGTATTACATTTAAATAGTAAAAGACTGTACGTTTAAACAGAGAAGCCATAAAATAGTATATGCAAAGTAGACAGCCATATAAAATAACAAAAAACAGTCATGCTGGCATCGTTTGCTTCCTTAACTCAGCTAAGGTTGCCTCGTCGTCAACCAGGACATGCAGGGAACCCTCCTTCTTTCGTAAATAGATTTTTCCATATGATGTCCAGCAAAACTTATAATCAAAGGTTTTCGCAAAATCACGCGCTAGATAAAAAAGACGCCTTCCTCTCGCAGTAAGACATTCTGAGATATAGATTGGCTTATGAGGACCAACTACACCAAATATGCTCGAATTTAGTTTGTCTACTTTATCTTTAAAGCTGAGTCTCTTGAAGTTCTTGATCACATTTTCCTTAGTAAGCACCGAAGTAAAGTCAACAACTACTGATGTAACGACTTCATGATTTGTGCCGGGTTTACCGCCGGTTCTATAAACATCTTTTAATTCATAATCTTGGACTTGCACGTTTAGAGTTTTGCACAACTTTTTCGTCAATTCACACAAGTCCTGCTTTGATTCTTTTTGCTGCTTCGGAATACTTCTAATCTCTAATTTAGTTGAACATGTCTGCCTTTCGAAGTTTTCAATTTTACGTTCGAGTAATTTAATATAAGATCTCTCATCTTTGCGTTCCTGTTTCATACACTGTAGTTCTTTTTGGATGTCATCGTATTTGTGTGATAAGACCTCCATTGAAGTATTAATATTATTGTTTTGCGTTGTTATTTCCTTTAAAGAGGTCTCTAAGTTTTTAAGACGGTTATTTTGTTCTAGAACAAATTTATCGAACATACTACGCATTTCCTCCATAAAACTGTGAAATTCATTTTCTCGCTTTCGTTTAATACGCCCCGTATTTACATTAATTTGTGGATCCGATACATATCCAACAATGCTTTCCGAATCGGTCTCTGACATAGCAATTGTTTTTGGCGGAGTACGCTTGAGCGGCATTAATGAGTTTTATAAATACACCGGCAAGCAATTGTAACGCGTTGTAAAAGCACAACACAAAAAGTACCAGGCGCACGGCCAGCGAAGATACGCACCTCTCACGTATTAGATCGGCGGTAGGCGGCAGGCAGTAAACAGCGGTGGGCGGTGGGTACGTCAATCACTTTAACACGATCTCACGTGATACCGGTGACTCGTTGAATGAGACTTCTTCTAAGTTATGCGGTCCTATTATTTCGTACTGAATTTAAATTATCAAAATACGCAAAATTTAATAATTATGCAACTCAAGGCGGTTCACTATAAAACACAACTGAACTCCTCAGTGGTCCGGGGGGGAGGGGATAAATATAAATCACGAGCGATGAATGTGAAGTAGTTGCTGTATACACGTAGGTTGGTGGTTATTATGTGCGGCAATGTGAAACAGACAGCTCGGAGAATACAAATGTCGTGAAGACGTTTCAACAATATAAACTACTTTATTTTTTCAACATGACGTCCACCGCTGAACATAGACGTCGCCTAAAGAACACCACAGCGACCGGTTCTATGCTGCTTGCACACAAGCAAGCACGACAGACACAGCAAGACTTTGTATGGGCCTTCCACACTGCGTTGTCCGGTGTGTGGTCACCACTCGAGAACTTATTGGCCCCATCGGCCATCCGCTCTTCGATCTAATATGCCCAGGCGCCCACTGTCACTTAAATTTTGAAATTCTTAGGGCTATGTCGTACACTTTGATTTTCTGGGAATATCTCACAAAGAAACGCCGAGTGTAGCTCTCTCCATTGAACTTTGGGTGACCTTCAGCTTTCTTTTGAGGCCCATTGTAAGTGACCACGTCTCAGTGACATTACAGTCATCTCTGGCAACACACACTGATTAAAAACTTTCGTTTTGAGGCACTGCGATAATTTGGTCGAGAACATTTAATGTTACTTCCCAAACGTTGCCCAGCCGAATTGGATACGCCGATTGACCTCTTGCTCGAAGTTCATCATAACAGCCTTTATAATTCGACCCCCTGTTAGGCCTCTTCTTGTAATCGAAGGAGGTTTAGGCAGTAATCTACCACGCTTGCCCAATGCGGACTGATGGACGGAGTATAAGGTGATCCTTTTTGCTCCATTAGTCGCCTTCTACGACACCCGTTGGAGGATGGTGATGTTTGGTGATGCCATTCTACTCTGCCGGCATCACACGTCTATTTCTTTCTCGAAGTTGGACTTATCTAATTAGTCAACAACTTCAAATGTAAGCTGTCACCGTACTAGCCCATAAGTGCCTGCAACACTGACCAGACACTGGCAAGCTGCCTAGTGAGGTTCCCTTCCCTATTGAGCTAGTGGAGCTCTGTCAACCTCACCGCCTGAAACACAACGCTAAAAAAATTTAGTTTTATTTGACTGTACCCTTACCACAATCCGGGTGGCACTAATTAAAGCGGCTAGTCGAATTTCTTAGTAAAAAAAATATTGATGTGTCCTCTCTACGCTTTTCTCTATTCCGTTTGATCACTCATAATAACGCGATCCTTTGCCATCGTTGTAAGCAGCAATTATAACGCCACCGTCGCCATATTTGGTATAATAGGTTCTTTTGAGGGACAGAATACTAGATCATTTATATTTATTTAAATAATACATCTATACTAATATTGTAAGCTGAAGAGTTTGTTTGTTTGGACGCGCTTATCTCAGAAACTACCGATTCAAATTGAAAAATTCTTTGTGTATTAGACAGTTCATTTATCGAGGAAGGCTATAGGCTATTTAACATCACGCTACAATCAATAATATGATTTTAGGGGGTGGCAAATTGGGCCCAAATTTTTTTATTACACAGAGAAAACGAGCCACGAAAATATACAATGTGTTTTAGCCTACTGGGGCAAAAATTTATTAGCCTACTGGGGGCAAAAATTTATTCGCCTACTGGGGGCAAATTTGTAAATCAGCCACCAGCTAGTATTTTATATAGGCAGAGAGAGAATCCATGGTAGTGAAGAGGTGAGAGTGCCGCTGCACCATCAGAAGGCCACAAGTCCCAGACACAGCTTCTAGCTACCCTCTCCTGCAACGAAGGTTCTAGACGGACTGCATTTCGACTGTCAACTTGCAGTTGCTGTGCAGTTGGCATTCAGTTTCAATAAAATTGAATGCCAACTGCACAGCTGCCAACTGGGTGCTGCAGGGTCTGGGGGGCTATTCTCTAACTTTTTTTGACAGTAGAAAGTGATGATTACCTAACCATTGCTGTTTTTACACGAAAAGTGCCTGTGATGTAAAATGGCAACGAATATGTAATTCACTTGGTGATCATCACTTTCAACTGTCAAAAAAAGTTATCGAATAGGCCGGCAGTCCAATTACCGAACTATAGCAACCGGTAGCTAATTGTACAACTGCAACGCGACTGCTACTAGTTGCGGTTGCTTTTTTGGTATTACGGAAACGAATCGCATAGTGGTCGCACGATAAGTGCATTTGCGACCAAAATGTATGGCAACTAGCGCCACTTGACATTACACTTTTAATTTGTTAAGTTGCCGCTTGGGGCGCTATCATAGCAATGTACGTTCCGTAATACGAATTATGGTTTTGCTAGCAATAATTGTACAATTATACAACTTGCGACTGTCACTTTAAGATCGGCAGTCCAATTACCGAACTATAGCAACCGGTAGCTAATTGTACAACTGCAACGCGACTGCTACTTGTTGCGGTTGCTTTTTTGGTATTACGGAAACAAATCGCATAGTGGTCGCACGATAAGTGCATTTGCGACCAAAATGTATGGCAACTAGCGCCACTTGACATTACATTTTTAATTTGATAAGTTGCCGCTTGGGGCGCTATCATAGCAATGTACGTTCCGTAATACGAATTAAAGTTTTGCTAGCAATAATTGTACAATTATACAACTTGCGACTGTCACTTTAAGATCGGTAATAAGACTGCGGCAGTCTAATTACCGAACTATAGCAACCGGTAGCTAATTGTACAACTGCAACGCGACTGCTACTAAAGTCGAATTTTTAATTAGACGAAGTAAACTGACAGCAGCTAATGTCACTTTGTGAAATAATGTTGCCATCTTCTATGTAATAGTGATGGGTTTAGTTTTCGTTCACTCTCAAGAATGAATGATGATATGAATGAGTACATTGTTAATCTAATCTTACTGTACGAAAAAAAGAAACTATTTCTATTTTACTGTATAAAAGTAGGTTGATATCTGCTAGTATTTAATTTTAATCACTTTTTTTACTACCTTCTTAAAAATAAGACAAATTCGGACGCGTCGGTCGCCATTTTGTCTGTGTCATGCGTCTTCTAACCTCTGGTCTGACTGCCCGAATATTTTCTCTGCGCATACGGTGTTTACTTGTTGTTTTTGTTAAGTTTTTTTGGCTATAAATGCACCAGCGTGTGAACACGTCCCAAGCGCTTACCGCACGCTTCCTTTGATCTGTGTTAAGAAACCGACACTAGTCCAGATCGGCGCAAGCCGAGCCAACCACAGCCAAACATCCCTGGCACTTGTGGAGGCTTGCGCCGATCTGGACTAGTGTCGATATTGCGAAGCCTCGGCAAGCGTGTAAATGTAGCATTAGAGCAATCGGTAATGGTAAATGTAGGTACCTACTATACGCAGTCGTCGAAAAGTACGAAAACTCTTTCGTACCTACTTACATGGCACGACTAGGATTGAAACCCGGTACCCGATCGGCGATCCAGCACGGCGTTCTAACCACTCACTAGGCTACTTTGTACATACATAATCTATTAGATTTGCGCGAGCACTACACATTATAAATAAAATTATTGTCCGATGTTTCGTAACACTTTTCAGCGTTCGTGGTCACGGGATGACCGTAATCCCGTGACCAAAAACGCTGAAAAGTGTTACGAAACGTCGGGCAGTAATAACAAAATGTAAAATCTAATTACACGCGAGTTAAATCCAGTAAAAGTTGTTTTATTTATAATTGTACATAATAGGTTGGGGAAAAAGTTTCTTCGCATTTTTTAAGAAAATTCAAAACATTTTTTAATATAGTATATTTACATTTAACTAAAGTATGTAGGTACCATTTTGTTCGATAACTTTTTGCCATCTTGTAGGTAGGGACATGATCCCATTGCTATAGAAATTTTGGGACTTCTGGTCAAAATACCGCGACAAGTGGTTTTGGCAGTCCTCTCGTGATGTTAACCTGACACTGCCTAAAGAATTCTGAAGAGACCGAAACAGGTGGAAATCTGAAGGTGCAAGGTCAGGACTATACGGCGGATGCATTAACACCTCCCAACCAAACTCTCTTAATTTTTGCTGAGTGGCTAAAGATGTGTGAGGTCTAGCGTTATCATGATGAAAAACCACACCCCTTCTGTTGATTAATTCCGGCCGCTTTCTCTCAACTTCTTGCTTTAATCTCATCAGTTGTTCGCAGTAGAGTTCAGAATCGATGGTCCTTCCTGGTGGTAACAGCTCATAATGAATAATGCCCTTCCAATCCCACCACACACACAGCATCACCTTGTTGCGAGTTAACCCGGGTTTCGCCACAGTCTGTGAAGCCTGACCAGCCTTTGACCACGACTTTTTTCGCACGTTCTTGTCGTACGTGATCCACTTTTCATCACCAGTTATCAGCTTCTTCAAAAATGATTCGGTTTCATTACGTCGTAATAAATAATCACAAATGAGTACACGGTTCATTAGGTTTCTTTCAGTGAGCTCGTGAGGTACCCAAATGTCGAGCTTTTTTGTGTACCTAGTTTTTTTCAAATGCGCCAAAACTGTTTTGTGGTCAATTCCCACTTCTTCAGCTACGTCGTAACTACTGACATGCCGATCTTGGTCCACTTTTTCAAAAATGGCATCCATTTTATCTGTAATAGGGCGACCAGGGCGACGTGCATCTTTGACATCAAAATTTCCGTATTGAAAACGATTAAACCAAATTTGTGCTACTCTCACAGACACTGCACTAGGTCCATAAACATCGCAAATTTTTTTCGCGGCTTGCGTTGCATTTTTACCTTTTTTGTAGTAAAATTTTAAAATGTATCGAATTTCTTCATTAGATTCACTCATCTTGGCGGTACGAAAAACAAATGAAAATCACACATTTTCCTAATTTGAATTTGGAATTATGTTCTTTAAAATTTAAACTTTCAATGATAAGAAAAAACCAGCCATATACAAATAGTATAGCCAAAGAGATTTTATTACAAGTTTATGTATACTCTAATGCGAAAAGACTTTTTCCCCAACCTAATACATACATGTTATTACTTCTTTACTTGCATAATGCATAATTGCGTACTTATGTCTTAATGCTATGTTTTACAAAACATTACCTACACATGTACCCTGTTAGGGCATAGCAAAGCATAAAATATAGAATTATAATTAAAATCGTTAATAGTTATAAATATTAGTCATTATGAGAACAATTTTATACCGAGTTGCGATTTTTTCATTCATTCACTTTGTCACAACACTATTTTTGTTTTATCAAAACCTGACAACCCAGTAAACGTCACTTGACTTCGTCTAATTAAAAATACGACTTTAGTTGCGGTTGCTTTTTTGGTATTACGGAAACGAATCGCATAGTGGTCGCACGATAAGTGCATTTGCGACCAAAATGTATGGCAACTAGCGCCACTTGACATTACACTTTTAATTTGTTAAGTTGCCGCTTGGGGCGCTATCATAGCAATGTACGTTCCGTAATACGAATTTATGTTTTGCTAGCAATAATTGTACAATTATACAACTTGCGACTGTCACTTAAAGATCGGTAATAAGACTGCGGTAATAAGACTGCGGCAGTGCAGTCATAATGATGTTGGACCAACCTATATGGAAACTGCATTTGAACTTCAAGGTATGTTGGATACGAATACATTTTATATACCTACTAGCTGTACCCTGCCACGCTTCGCAGTGGCACATTGTGATTGAATGGTTGAGAAATGAGAAACAAAACAGAATACATTTCATATAAGTTTAATTTTGAAATACTTGTGGATATACTTAAAAAAACTGTTTTCTCGCGGTCGCAGACATGCAATGACGTAGGAATTCTTACGTCATTGCAGATATGTGACTGATGCAAAAAATAGTTAAAAACAATCCTTGATGCGGATTTTACATTTTGGCGACTGGCCACCACATTGTCTATAGTTTTTTGATTGACGTTGATGGCGGTTGCCTAGTTACGGTTGTTATTTTTTCATTACTATTGCGGTTGTCAGCGAGTGATTTCCTCGCTTCTGGCAGATAGCGCGGTCACTGGTACACAGCTGATCGTTAAAAAAACTGTTTTCTCGCGGTCGCAGATATGTGACTGATGCAAAAAATAGATAAAAATAATCCTTGATGCGGATTTTATATCATGTTAAAATTTCAACTCAATCGGTGCAGAACTTTTTGTGTTTTTGAAGCGTACACAAACCAACATAACATTTTTATATATATAGATGAGTGAAAAAAGGCAATATTTTTCTTTCTTTCAAATACAGGACCTTATAAAGAACCCACGCTAATATCACCAGTGGCTAATGACACTTCATTAACTATTCACGGGTAATTGTTACAGCGATGTCATAAGGCGAGCCTACGCTCGGAAAACTCGAAGGCGGAGCGCGCACAGCCAATCAGAGCCCGGGAAATTACCTAACGGTTACGCGGCGGCCAATCACGCTCGCCGTGAAAATTACATAAGTTAGGCAGTTTGTGCAACGCTTAGTGAGGTGTTGGTCGCGGATGGGTGGCGGTATTTTTGTTTTTTTATAGTGTTTTTGAATCTTAAAGTGTACTTAGGGCCTTTTCAAATTTGTAGTTTATTTTCCTGTGAAAATTTTTTGAATTAGGTTTATTTGCCAATGAAATACTTGTTTTGTGTAAGTGAGTTATCTAACGCCACTAGATAGGTAATTAAAAATAAATAAAAATGGCAGGTACAAAACACGTTAACTAAAGAACTTTTCATTTTCATGTAAAATTTGTTGAATGTATGTATTAATTGAATGTATGAGGCGCTCTCGTGTTGGAATATGTAGGCACACATCAAGCGGTCCGGGTTCGAATCCTGGTAGCAGCAAATATTTGTGTGACGAACACGAATATTTGTTTGCGAGTCATGGTTGTTTACCGATATATTAACTATCACCCTTCTATCACCTTATTTTTATATTTGTTTACATTTAAGAAAAATCATGTACTTTACTTACGAATAAACAATTTATTATTATTATTATTATTTATTTAAGTTTATTTATAAAAATATCTAAAATTATTATTTATATTAAAGTTGTCCATTATCTAGTATCCATAACACAAGTAAATAATGCTACTTAGGTACTTATCTTTGGGAGTTCCTCCCGAGTTCTTGTTGTAAGAACACGTGTTGAGAGACTCCATTTTTAACTCAAATATAATATACCATATAATTTTTAGTTACTTAGTTGATTACTTTTTCACTTGACATTGGTAAAATGCGTAAAGTAAATTTATCGCGACGCCAAATGGAATAAAATACTATCTTTTGGTTATGTGCTCGATGGGGCTAGATAATTGCTCTCTTATTCTAAAAAACTGGTGAATTTATTGGAGATTTAGAGATTTACAAATTGTTTGTCGCTGTCACTCTGGCACGAGATGAATGAGAACACTTTTAACAAGGTTAATAACTATAATAGGTTTATTGAGTGTTTATGAATAAGGCTATTGGTGTTTACGTGGAAATATATTATATTACTAGCTTCCGCCCGCGACTTCGTCCGCGTGGACATTCGAAAAAATCCTTAGCGGACCAATAACCAGGATAAAGAGTATTTCTATGTTTTAATTTCATCAAAATTCGATCAGCCGTTTTTACGTGATTAGGATTAAAAACGGTTATTAAGATACAAATTAATTACAAATCTAGGTGGTAGACCCATATGTAGGGTCGTCTGGGTAGGTACCACCGCCTTCCTTATTTCTGTCGTGAAGCAGTTCGCTGTGTTTCGGATTGAAGAGAAAGGTAGCCAGTGTAATTACTGGGCATGGAAGCCATCCAGTGTTAAGTGATTTAGATAATATTGAAAGTGTCTATAGGCAACGGTAACCACTTAACACCAGGCCGCAAGCTTGTTGCCATGGGTGTCGGATAAAAATATATTTTTATTGTTTAAAACCATTACAAAATGTTAAAATTGTAATCTAATTCGCGAACTTGCTGAACTATAAGGTCATCCGATTAAGATATCATTATTGCCACGAGCGAGGGTGTCGAAGGAAAGTTCTTTCGTACAAACCTTAATCGCACATAGGGTTACCATTTAGAAATTTGAAAAGTCCTGACAAAATGCCTGACAGTTCAAAAAAGTCCGGACATTTTAATCACAAAATGCAAACATCAGCACTTCAGTACGCACTTCTTAAAAGTAGCATGGACGCGGTAGTTAACAGTCGCTTTTAGATGAGTGGGACATTAATAAAGATTAAATAACTTACTTATGTAAGTTTTATTACTCGTATTCCATTTAAAACAATAAGTCCGGACAAACTAAAAGGCCGGATAAAGTCCGGACAGAACCCTAGAAGTCCGGACATGTCGGGACTAATCCGGACGGACGGTAACCCTAATCGCACATCCGTTTGGCGATCTCATGTAAGTACCTAACTAATAAAAATTAAAAATTCTTTCAGAAGTAGGTAGAACACAGAAATAACAATAAAGAGGATAGAAGTGCCTTAGTCGCGTGACCTTGCCGCCGCACTTGTGTCTTTTTAGGACACAAGCGCGTGACTTGCGGCTCAGTGCTGCTCGAACCGTCGTCGGTAAATTTGTGATGGCTATTTTTCACAGAATATTCATTTTAAAAATATTCCCACACAGACCAAGTCGCGGGAGGGCGCTAGTATAGCATAGATACGTCTAAATTCAAGATCAAGATACTTAGTGATAATGTAAAAACTGAATGCCACAAAAATGGAACAAAGTGTGCCGAGTGCCGCCAGTGTGTCAGGTGTGCCAGTGTCAAGCGGTCCCAGTGTGTCAAGTGTGCCAGTGTCAAGTGGACCCGGTGTGTCAAGTGTGCCGAGCCTGTACGAGCTGGAGTCATGTTCGCAGCACAACACGCTAGCTGCATTGACGCTTCTGAACAGCTACAACCATTTATTGGTGCCTGGTAAGATAATAAAATAAATTGTTTCATCATCAACAGCTCATATGATGTCCCCACCGAGGGTCTCGAGCCTACCTCACATTAGGGGCGATTAGGCCTTAGTCAACCACGCTGGCCAAGTGCGGGTTGGTCGACTTCACACAGAAGCTGAGAATTTCTTCATAGGTGTGTGCAGGTTTCCTCACGATGTTTTCCTTCACCGTAAAAGCGTCAAACGTACTATCGCGGTCTCCCTAATCTTCCACCATAAGGGTCGTTTTTGTATTACACTGTCGACGACTACCCTTAGCCTGTTGACCAATAGAATTCTGAGTGAAGATCCCAGAGTGATGAAAGACCTAACATTGCCGTAAAGACATTTGGTTGCAATTTATTAAAACAATAACCTTTTTTAATATATTGCAACTAGATGTCTTACAGACCAAAATAGAGTATTCTTTTGGTCAGCAGTACCTAATAGAAGGCGGCGTCAACAAAAAGGGCTCTCTTCAAACGAAAAATTTTTTAACTGTAAAGTTTAGGAAGACCCTGATACTCGTAGTACATATGAATTCAATATTTGAAAACACATTGGTACGTGGCGGGGTTTGAACCGGTGCCTCCCGGATGGGCAACAACTTTCTTACAACACTCTTACTTATGATTTACCTGTACCAGGAAGCTTCTAAGCTTCCTGGTACAGGTAAATTATATTTGTTACGTAAAAGGAGGCTTTGGTCAATGTATTAATGACAACTGATTTACGTAAAGTAAACAATTTATTGAGCGTCGGTGGCGTAGTGCGTAAGAGTGTTGTCTCCCACCCGGGAGGCACCGGTTCGAACCCCGCCACGTACCAATGTGTTTCAAATTTTGAATTCGACGCTTGAAAGGCAAAATTGACTAAGCGACATGGAGTTAATTGTTCAGGAGGACGACTTAAAGATTAATTTTTCATTCAAAAATGTGATAATTCGTAAAGTCCAAAATGCAGAAGCGACATTAAAAGTCGTCGTAGGAAGGCGTGAGTTAGACAAAACGACCCAGAAAAATTAGGCGATTCAAACTATATATATAACTCAATTTGGCTCAAAATGGCGCTTAGTCAACTTTTCCTTTCAAGCGTCGAATTGGATCTTCTATAGCTAAAATAAAATACAGTACGGCCTCGATAGTCCGAACTCTAGCTAATCCGAACGCCTCTATATAAACCGAACGACCCCCTCTACCCCCGCACAAACGTAGTTAATCTGTCGCGCGGCACGCGGTCGCATTCTAGTTATTCCACTACTGAGTTAAACATTATACCACACGTATTCCACAAGTATGATTAAAGTCTTGGAAACCGTTAATGGCCCTTGTTATTGTACATGTCTGCCCAAGAAATACAGGGTGTAAAAGACATGAACAGTCAAACGAGAACAATGTATTCTGCTCACCATCATAACATTTTTCTTCCTTTAGACTATACCTGGGAAATTGATAGTTAAGATTTTATTGAAGGTCGAAGTCATAATTTTTTTTTAATTTTTTTAAGAAAACGTATTGTATACGTTATTTCTTAATTATTGTCCAAAGAAACATTATCATTTTTTTAGTATTTCATAACAAAAAATGGCTTCAAAACGTCAGCGTTCAATGTAGCTCACTCGATGCGCACGGACACTAACGAACGGGGCCGCCGTTTGGCAAAATAAAAATCATTTCCCAGCAATATTTTTTTTGAAATATGTCTTATTTTGATGTATAGAATACATGGTTCTCGTTTGACTGTTCATGTCTTTTACACCCAGTAGATTTTGATCCAGAAGATGATTTACCATTAAGCATTTTTCGTAACAGATATGTTTCTCAGAATCAGAGATTAATAATTTCTTGGTTAGCAATGATGATATTGATTGCCAGGAGCCCTTAACTGATAAAGGAATAGTCGAATTAGAAGCATCGGAACCAGGTTTAAGGATTCCACATACTAAAGCTGTCTCTGCATTACCTGTCACACGCACTAGACATACAAAATTATTTCACGTCCCCTTAAGTCACACCAACTACGCCCAGTACCCTTAGTATGAGTTTTTGCAACACCAAACGAGTGATCGTCTTCGTCAATACTATGAAACTATAGGTTTACTTAATACGTCGTAGTATAAGATTTAAATTTCGCACATAGTCTTCACGATATCGCCTACTCGATCACTCGATTATACGAACTTCACACTGTTTAGTTTTGTCTCTTTCGTTTCTTATTAACAAGAAAGAGACAACATGTTCATTCGTTCCATTCACTCCCATTCATAGTATCTCTAACTAGTCTGTGCTCGATGAAAACAAACAAAATGTCTGCGTCACAGTGAGAGTCTTATTGATATTAATTATTTATAAATTATTACTAAAATAGATAATAAGTAATAGGTTTTGATACATAAAATTTGATTTGATCTATACCCAAATGTACTAACGTGTTTTAACGGAAAAATATAATGAAAATGTGCAAAACAAGTGCGTCGCAGTTTGAACAAATAGTGAATTTCATTGATTGGTGTGTTTAAAAGGATATTATACAGAAAAATACTAATGTGCAATGCTTTTGGGAAAAATAATGATCTCGTGTCTGACGGCAAACGAGATTTAGAGCTGCAACAAAGGGAAATTGAACTCAAGCGAGCTTGCCTAGTGACAAACTCTATTCGCCATATTTATTTAGAAAATAAAATAAAATAATGTTATGTATTAATTAAACAATGTGTTTTATTTCCTTATTATACTACACTGTGATAGTGTCCTATTGTTTAAATTCTAGCCAAGACGACTAAAGCGTAGATAATTATCAAAGCGTCGGTCGTCTCTGTGACGAGTGAATATCCTATATAAGGTAATGTAAGGTAATGTTATCGCCCGTCACGACAATACCTACGCCGTGTGGAGACACTCACATAATTCGCATATAGGTAGGTAAATAAACACAGACATTATTGCTTGAGACTTATAAAGTAGAAGCTATATGCTTATAATTTATCAAGGCGCCACTGCTGCATAGCCTCCCGACGTTCCTGTGTACGTTGGTGGGCTTCATTAACCTCATCAGCAACCATAATAAATGAAAATTATGTCGATAACATTGTAATAATTGTTAAAAAATTCATTCGTTTACCTACTCACGGAATTTCTTTCATCGAGTGACGATACGATCATACGTAATAGTATACTTACGACGACTTGTCAAAGTAACGACTCGTACTGCCAAAATGTATTCTTGAGGCGAAAACTATCAAAGTTTTCGTGTTACGTCAACTCGATACAACTTATACTGCCGATTTTTGTTTTTGATAGTTTACGCTAGAGGCGCTAGTGGGCAATGTATGAAAAGAGACGATACGTTTGTTCGAGCTCGAAAACTATCAAAACTCATACTAAGGGTGCAGAACTCTGTCATTCCCCGCATACTCAACAGTTACAACAGTAATTTCTCGTCACACGACATTTTTCACAATTCCAAAAGCAGTTTTAAAAATCTGATTATCATAACACTAACTAACGACACTTAGCAAGCAGGCTCTTGCATGCACCGCTCATACACACACACACACACACACACACACACACAAATGCGTACCCTAATTTAATTGTTATTTTTATTATTATTATTTTAATTATTGAATGTTTTTACTTATTATTTTTATTTAATATACCTAATTAATATGGATAATTTGATTAGAAATTAATTGACATTTTTTTTAGTATGATAATTTGAAATTGTTTTTTTTTTGATATTGTATTTTGAAATTGTTTTTCTTTTTTTTTATATACTCAATTGAAATTATAAATTAATATTATTTTAAATCTGACTCACGATTTGAACTGTCACACGTACATAGTGAGAATCTGTAATTGGCATTAAATCTTAAATGTTAATTGTAAAATACTGTCATAAAGTGCTGTAGATTCTATGTTCAATAAATAAATAAAAAAAAAATTAAATATCTGCTTGGAATGGGCAGACGAAGTCGACGTTTCTAATTCGTTTTGTAACAGTTTTCAAGATTAAAACATTGTTTTTAATATAAATAGTTTCGTTGTATTACCAAAAATTTCTATAAAAAATTGTACATCCTATACTATGTGGTAGACCCATATGTAGGGTCGTCTGGGTAGGTACCACCGCCTTTCTTATTTCTGCCGTGAAGCAGTTCGCTGTGTTTCGGATTGATGGGAAAGGTAGCCAGTGTAATTACTGGGCATGGAGGGCATATCATCTTAGTCCCCAGGATGGCAAACGCACTTGCGGTGTTAAGTGATTTACACTTAATATTGCAAGTGTCTATAGGCGGCGGTGACCACTTAACATCAGGTGGGCCGCAAGCTTGTTTGCCATGTGGTAACATTTGTATTTGTATTTATATTTTTTGGGTCTTCTGTAATACGGAAATGAGTGTCGGCCGGTTTCATTTTCATTTTGGGCGGACATGTTTCTGATGGTTCAGTGGATAGTTAAGACACGCATAACTAACACTACCTACCCCAATGATATTATAATATATAAAATAATTAAATACCTTACACGCTCACAAAACACGACGGACATCTTTAAAAAGAGAGGCCGGCAACGCATTTGAAGACTCTTTCTTGGCGACTTGTTCTCAATTCGACTGCATTCTTTGAAAATTTTAAATAAAAAAAAACGGCCTTCAAAACAAAAAAAAAGGTCGGTGCCAAATACAAGTGACAACGTTTATTACAAATATTGAGGTTGGGACCGACTTCAAAAAACATTTAGATTTTTATAAACAAAATTTTTATTTCTCCCGTTTTTAGTTTTGAAGGCGGTTTTTTTTATTTAATTTTTTTTTTCTTTTTTTAGTGTTTTAAGTATAGAAATTTTTAGGAAACTACCTCAAGATCTTTTATAGACACAAGTGATAAAATTACGATATCATCAATGTGCATTAATAGGGATAACTTAAAAACTACTCGTCAGATGTCGATAAAATTTAAATGGGACCCCATGACAAGCACTAGCTTTTAAAGGTCAGACAAATCTTAAAAATCGGTCCACCCAGTAACGAGTTATGAGGTAGCAAACATTAAAAAAAAAAAAACATACAGTCGAATTGATAACCTCCTCCTTTTTTGAAGTCTATTTTGAAGATTCTTTCAACCTTTGGAAGCTGGTGCTTGTCATGTGGTCCCATTTAAATTTGATCGACATCTGACGAGTAGTTTTTGAGTTATCCCTATTAATGCCTATTTAATTGACGTCGATGATATCGTAATAGTTCCATTCCTTGAAAATTTCTATACTTAAAACACTAAAAAGCAACAAATAAATTATTTTTAAATGAAAAAACCGCCTTCAAAACTAAAAACGGTAAATATTTGGAATAAACGTTGTCACTTGTATATTTGGGAATTGGGACCGAGCTCAAAAAAGCATTTAGATTTTTATAAACAAAATTTTAATTTCTCCGTTGTTAGTTTTGAAGGTGGTTTTTTATTTAAACATTAATTTTCTTTCTACTATCTCGATAGACAGAGCGATTTTGATAATAGAAAAAACTTGTCTAGCTTTTTTCGAAAGAAAACGCCAAGGCGATTGTGATTGTATATAGAAAAGGTTGGCAGCGCATTGGCGATTCCTCTGGTGATGCAATATTGTCAATCTAAGGAGATCCGGTCGAATTGCCGAGTTCATATGAAGACCGAGTGTCGCGATCAGCGGCCGTACTACATAACATGGTTCTAGTTGAGAATGCCGTAATATACACTATTCATTGCGCGCGTCATAAGGACTGTGAAGGAATGAAAGTTAAGCACAGCCGCAAAGGAGATCAGTCAAATCAGCAGGACGCGATCAGCGGCCGTACTACATTATATGGTATGGTTCTAGTTTAGCATGTCGTAATATACCTACACTATTGATTGCGCGCGTATTAAGGACTGCAAAGCAATGAAAGTTAAGCACAGCCGCAATGTAATACAATTTGTGAGATAGTAACCCATAATTTAAAGCGATTGTGTTTTTATGAATAAAAGTCGGACTATTTGTTTAAATATTGTTTTTTTTAATATAAATCTAAGTTTGTTTTTTAAATATACCTACTTAAATCTAAGTTCTTCTCCATAAAAAAAACTTTCCAGAGATGAACGCCAAGACTGCCTGTCAAGTTAACAAAGCATACACTTCACCCCTTATCAATATTGACAATCGATCCTATAGTCATTAGCCTCTTGCCCTGGACACCTGGGCGTTCCCGTGCTCAACGCACCAAGGGTATGACCCACGCAGCAATTAGTATGGAGTTTATTGTTGGTGTTCTGTGAATCCCTGTTTTTACTTTTGAAGACATTTTGAAGAAGTAAGCAATAGAAAATTGGCGTAATGCGTGTGATTTAATGATATATTTCAGGACCGTACTTTGCGTCTTGTATAGCAAGCACAGTGATAGCATCTGAGTCCTTTCTATGTCTATTGTTTTGAAAGAATATTGCCGCTGGAGATTTTTATGAAGGCGATGACATTAGTGGGGCCTAATAGCAGGGCCAACTGCCCGTAGAGCAGGGTTTCTGGACCATTTCCACAGTTTAAAATAGTTCACGGACCCCTATCAAAGGAGTTTTTAGAATTTAGTAAAATAAAAGAAGACTATTTTTAAAAAATAATTAGGTATTTAATAGTCTTCATGAAATGTTATAAAAACAAAGAAAGAGACAGGTAATAGGCCCTCCAGACTCACGCGAGACTTGACCCGAGAAACGAGAAGGTATCCACACTCACGCGACCTTCTCACTTGCGTTCTCGACCATCATGCGAAATGGATGACTGACAGTGCAGCGGCTTTGGTAGGGTCATTACGCCTGTTATCGTCCACTTAGTCACGGTAATATTATCTATACAGTATTCTATCTTCATACAAACGGTCCGAAAGCGCGTCATAGCTACGCGCCTTGAGTTCGCGGGGCACCCGGTGGGCATCCAGTCGCGAATGCGCCGCAGCAACGACCGAACGGTGTGAATTGTTTAACTGCATAAACATGCGATTTGTATTGTGAATATTTGATTGAATTAAGTAGATACCTACATAATTCAAAATGGCAAAGTGCAATATTTTTTATGTACCTAACTACTAGTACGTAATTTGTTTTTAATATTTAGGTATTTCGATTTTTCCATCGGGCAAAATCTGGAATAATATAAGTATAAATAAGTGGATAGGATGAAAAAAGAGACAAACGAGTAACCTACCTACGCTCGCGTTAAAAACAAAACTACATAATACGTAGGTAGGTAGTTTCCTAGACTAGGCTATCTACTTACTTATGTACCAACATATAACTTAACTACATATATTATTAAATATGATGAAATATCATTATGAAATAATTTACGAGAGTAATAAATGGTAGGTATTGTAGTGATCGGATTTTTTTTGTGTATAATTTGGTAATTTGAAAAAGAGACGGATTGTTGACAGGAATAGAAAGATGGAAAATTATAAAATAGGGATATTTGTGCGGAGTTGAAAAAACAATATTTTATTTGTTGATAATAATATGTAATTTCTTGAAAATAAAAGTGTTTCAGTGATAATATAATATAATAATAATATAATAATATATTTTCACGCTCACACCAATTATCTAGCCCGAGGTAAGTATCATTAAGAACTTGTGTTACGGATACTAGATAACGGACATTTTTTTTTTTTTTTTTTTAATATACATAATAATTATAGATATTTTTATAATTAAACTTAAATAAATATATAAACAACCATGACTCGCAAACAAACATTCGTGTTCGTCACACAAACATATGCCGCTACCAGGATTCGAACCCGGACCGCTTGATGTGTAGCCAGCTATACTGACCACTCCACCACGACGGCGTCAGTACGTCTCAGTCGAGGCGTAAATATTTTTCTGTCTCAAATCTATAATTTTTTTAAATTAAATATTACCTAAAAAAACATATATTTTATTGAACACTTCCTATTTCATTCACAACATTTTTTTTACATATAAAATAAAATATTTACAATCATAAAACAAGAAATGTAGAAATTAAATATAAAGTAAATAGTAGGTATACAATGTGTGTATATGTTAGTTTTTGTTAACGTTTCTTTTCTTTATGTATGTGTTGTTATAGTTTTTTTAATAATTAGGTAATATCGTACTCTGTGAAGGAAAATAAATTTATTTTCTTTCTTTCAAATTAAAATACTGTAAGCGGGCAGCCCTTCCGCGTGTTTACGCCCCGCTCGGTCGTAGCCATTTATTTCAAGGACAGGGCGGAGTCACAATACTGGATGATAATATTACCGTGACTTAGTGGAGTTATCAACTTTGAAAATAAAATTAAAATATTTCTTTATTTTATTTTTATTAAATAACTACTGAAATGAATTCCTATATTAGTCTATTTATAATTATTGCAAACGTGTTAGTGGTGACAGTCATGTTGTTTTTAATATTTTAAAATAAGTAATAAAATGCCAATATTACCAGTTTCCGACCGCAAAGTTCAGTTTTCGTCCACCAGTTGTCCTATTTTCGACCGCATCAATTGAGTATGGATTTCATGAATAAAAATATGTTTTAAAATGAAATATTTAATCAAGGTAGGGCGCAACAGACTAGTCGCTAGAATTTGCAGCCCAAGTTCGGGCTGCAAATTCTAGGTAGTACCTACCTCCCAATTACAAAAGACCACAGTCAAAAAAAAAATTTGTGGTGTTGTATTTCTGTTGTTAACTAAGGTCGCTAGAGCTCCACGGGGAAGGGATAAGGGTTGCCAGAGCGCGAGTGTCAGATCACTGTTGCAAGCATCTAAAGCTATTACAGTTGCTGATTACCACCAGGCAGGACGTATGCTTGTCTGCCAACCATTTACCATAAAAAATAACACCAATCACTATTCAAATAATGAGGTCATTACTATTATCCATCATCATCATCATTTCAGCCGAGAGACGCCCACTGTTGGACTTAGGCCTCCCCCAAGGATCTCCAAACCAGTCGGTCCTGCGCTGCCCGCATCCAGCGGCTTCCCGCGACCTTAACTAGATCGTCAGTCTACCTTGTGGGGGGCCTACTAACGCTGCGTTTCCCGGTACATGGTCGCCACTCGAGGACCTTTCCGCCCCAACGGCCGTCAGTCCTCCTCGTAATTTGCCCTGCCCACTGCCACTTGAGGTTCGCAATTCTTTGGCCTATGTCGGTGGCCTTGGTTCTCCTGCGGATTTCATCATTTCTGATATGATCACGCAGAGAAACTCCGAGCATAGCTCTCTCCATTGCCCTTTGGGTGACCTTGAGCCTTCTTATGAGGCCCATTGTAAGCGGCCACGTTTCGGTTCCGTAAGTCATCACTGGCAACACACACGAATTAAAGACTTTCGTCTTGAGACCACCATAATATTTAAATTTTAAAGAAAATTGGCCGAAAACAACCCGTTAGTCCGTTTTGCCTTTTTAACCCCTAAAATATGATGTTAAACTTGCATATTTTTTCATTCATCATCATCGTATCAGCCGAGAGACTTTAGGACATAGGCCTCCCCCAAGGATGTCCTAACCGGTCGGTCCTGCGCTGACCGCATCCAGCGGTTTGCCGCGACCTTTACTAGATCATCAGTCCACCTTGTGGGGGCTTACCAAAGCTGCGTTTCCCAGTACGTGGTTGCAAGTCGAGGACTTTTCCTTCCACCCCAATGGCCTTCAGCTTGCACCCCAATGGCCAAAGCTTAGAATATCTAATTACATATTATCTTACTTAGATCTAAATGGTCTTCACAAAAAATCCAACGGTCTTAGGGTCAATTGGATCTGCCCGTTTCATAACATTCATCCACGTTTTACGCCTTTTGGCATCCAATGGCACTTGAAAAAATAGTTTTGTAGGCGTTTTAATGGTTGAATTTGTACACATAGGTACTACACAATATTATTATATGGCATAATGTTGATTCACACCTGAGAGTCACATAAAATTAAAGACAAGCGCGCGCACCAGTTGTACAGAGGTAAAGTATACGCGGCCGCGAGTACCACTGCCCGTTCTGTCGATGTGTGACGTCATCAACTTTCCGCGACTCGTTTTAAAAATCCGGACGGCGCGGCAACTTTGAACGCTTATATCTCGGTCACTTTTTAAGATATCAAAAAAATAAAAACACTGTCGTATTTGTCTAGTGACCTATATTCTGGGTATATCGTTAACAAAAATCGATGGTCAGATTGATTGCAAGGTTTCCTATTAAATATGATTAAGGTTAACTGAGTTTCTGCTGTCTGCAGACCCCTGGCGCCCATCCTACGTACCCCTAAAAATTTTAAGAAACCCTGCCGTGGAGGGTCCCTAGTGGATCTCACGCGAGACTCACTATCATATTGATTCTCTGCAGAGTTCATATTCTTCATCATGAACAGCTCATATAATTTCCCCACCAAGGGGCTCGAGCCTACCCCACATTAGGGGCGATTAGGCCTTAGTCAACCACGCTGGCCAAGTGCGGGTTGGTCGACTTCACACACAACCTAAGAATTTCTTCAGAGGTGTGTGCAGGTTTCCTCACGATGTTTTCCTTCACCGTAAAAGCGTCGATAAACGGTAAATTCAAAATTTGAAAACACATTGGTTCGTGGCGGGGTTTGAACCGGTGCCTCCCGGGTGGAGGTCAACGATCTTACGCACTACGCCACCGACGCTTTTGACATTTTTTCATATTCTTACTAGAGTCTATTCCGCCGATCAACTGCAAGTCTACCTTCTCAAAGAAGTAAATCTTTTAATCCTGGGTCATTCAAAACAGCCATGAAGAAGTACCTTGCAGATGCAAGGGTGGCTAGCGGCGCTTACAATTATCTCTCGAACTAGCTTCTTTGCATTGGGACTGGGACTCCACTTCTGCTACGCTGGTTGTGAAACCGCAATGCATAGGTCGCGATTGCGAGCGAACACGGAGACCCAGTAATTACTTACTAATTGGGGAGCACCGCGGGGTTGGCACCAGGTAATTGCACTTAATTTGAGCCGCGCGCGGGCCGTACCACGGTTACTCGACGCGAGGTCGGTCGAGTTATTTACAAGTAATATTTTGAAGAGACAAGATTTGTGTGTTTGTAATGAATATGTTACTGTAAAGCCCGTACTATGGTAAATCTTAAGATTTTCCAGTAAATCCTGATTTATGTACTCTTTACTGCATTTGTAAAATATGTTAAAAAATTTAAAAGTACAAATTCCTTCTCTTTTATGTCTAGAAGTGATCTTTTCCAGTCCACTAATGAATGTGTGTGAATATTTATGCAGGGGACAATGAAATGCAATATAAATGTAAAAAAGGGATATTATAGACAAAATAATAATAATAAAACGCATACTTAAACAAAATACATACTTATATAATTTTAACTATACCCATAAACATATTCTTACTGTTATTCTTATGCAAGGTGCTGAGGCCGTGTCTCAGAGCACTTCGACCCTATGAGTTCTTTTGTGCTTCCCCTTTCCTTATCACCCATCCCCGCCAACATCGAAAACAATTTGTATGAGTTTTACGATGTTGGCGGGAATAAGGTCTATAAAGTCCTCTGGTTTAGGGTAACCTAAACCCAGAACCTTTAGTCGCTTATTGGCTAGTTCATCGCAGTCACATAGTATGTGCTCCATGCTTTCTTCCTCCTCACCACACATTCTACAGATGGGGTCATCAGCTTTGCCTATTGTACACAGTTGTCTTTTAGTGGCAAAGTGGCCAGTGAAAGCACCTATGAGGCAGCGGATTTGGGTCCTGCTGAATCTTCCCACTCTTTTAAGGTAGCCTATGTGTGAGGATTTCTTTGAGTGTTTCAGTTGGGGAGTGGACAACCATTCCATGAGTAGCCTCTTTTGACGATACTCCATGTATTAGTGCCATTTTTATGGTAGGTTGTGTTTGCCTAGATTGTTTAGTGTGTGTGTATACACACATTACATAATTACTTAAACATACGTATACGAACGAACGACAACTAGGTATCTTTAGACAGCAGCTGGGAACACCACACGCCTTTCGAAGCACGGAGAAAAACAGTATTAAAAAATTTCAGTCACCCATCCGAGTATCATTAGTATCGTTACGAAGAACGCACGGACGCAGTGCCATCTACCTCCATTCCTTCTGCCATTGACATTAATTTTAAATATGTTTTTTTTATTTGCCTAAGATCTCAAATGAATCAAAGCTGTTTATGTGGAAAGGGTTAAGCTCGCGATACAACCTTAGTAGGGGCCGAGCAAAGTTCAGGGGGCACGCAGATCGCCAGGTGGCGCTTCGCACGCCCGCAGGTGTTGCCAGTAATGATGATGCAATATTTGTATAAAAAAGTTACCAAAATTGTTTATGTCAACTCGTTGGCGGGCAATATTGATGGTTGCCGTGTAATAAGCGGTGCTGGTACCAAGGAGTTTCAATGAGTCACAGTTACGGATAAAATTCGTTTGAGTGTTTAGTTTTGTAACGAGTATTAATGGTTTTTATAACTATTTTTCTATTCCTAACATTAATTAAGAATAGGTAGATAGTTATAATAATCTTTAAGTGCCATTAAGCATCACGGCACATTAAGATTCAACAACCAATAAACCGTAGTAGGCTAGCGTGGTGGGATAAGGCCCAAACCAGCGGAAGACCAGCGCTAGCTGCAAGGCTGGCATTATGCTGAGCTGGGACCGTTTGAGACAAATTATTATTATTTAATAAGTATGATTTTTTTGTTTAATTTTAGTGTTGTTGTCTCAATAAACGTTTTTTCTTTCTTTCTTTCTTTCAAACCGTAGGAATTTAGAATAAAGTATAAAAATTTATTGAGTAGTAG
Organism: Elophila nymphaeata; assembly: GCA_955850985.1. Lineage (NCBI taxonomy): Eukaryota > Metazoa > Arthropoda > Insecta > Lepidoptera > Crambidae > Elophila > Elophila nymphaeata. The sequence continues at coordinate 5,487,026 of OY039093.1, forward strand.
AAGCAATAAAATGAAATCTAACCATTTATCCGCTAGAATACGCATTTGCGATGCCTCTGGTGTTGCAAATGGCCATGGGCTGCGGTGATCACTTACCATCAGGTGAACCGTCTGCTGGTTTGTCCCCTTTTCCATAAAAAATCCTTAAAGTTTGGACATTCCGGCAGGAATAAACGCTAGTTTAAGCAACCACACCGGTACCCGTAGTGTAAGTTTTTTAGTATAAAATATGCAACTATTGTAGTTGCGTTAAGAGCTCAATTTGTATGGGAAACACGATTTACGCTTCTTTCCGCTAGGGGCGCTGTTCACGTTTCTATACAAATCGAGCTCTTAACGCAACTACAATAGTTCCGTATTGAATACGAAAAAAACTTAAACTACGGGTACGGTTGTTAAAATCTTGTCCCTTCCGTCGCGCCTGCAAGACGCGACCACCTTGACTTATTTCGATAGAAAGACGAAGGAAAGCATGTAGAGATGATATTAGTTATTGGCCTCTAGCACAGTAGATATATCAATCTAAGGAGACCGGTCGAATCGCCGAGTTCATAGGAAGACCGAGTGTCGCGATCAGCGGCCGTACTCTTCGATCATCTACAACCGTGGATAATGCACGGCAATAGCGTCGGTGGCACACTTCAAACTCCGCTAAAACGCAGCCGTAGCGGACTTTGCATTCAGTGATGCATGATTTGTCAAACGGTAAACATGTCAAAATGCTCCGTAAAAGATTGTAAAAATCACTCCTAAATTCTAGTTAAAAAACATGGTGTGACTTACCACCAGTAAGTTAGTATTTTTAATAAAATTTGAGACTGAACTTATGCTAAAACTAGCTTGAAATACGCTTTGGTTATTGAAAATTATAAAATAATTTCATAAAACAACGGCCCTTAGCCATCCCTTTCACACTCATAGCCAAAGTGAGACAAAATACATAATAAAATCGGAACATAGTCAAGTTTTTAGGAATGGAGTTCCTATATATTCGTATAGCTATACATATATATTTTTAAATTAGTGTAGTAAATTAAAATGATCTTTTTTCAGCTTTCAATCAATTTCATCATGTCTATCATCTGACGAAGGCCATTATCGAAAAATATGTCGATTTAAGACTTCACTATATTTCCAGGCAAGAAAATTTAGAAAAAAAACGTAAATCTAAAAGACAAGTTTGGAACAAGATAAATTTATTTCAAGGCACGTAATCTACAATAAAATAAATAGTGAAGACCCTAGTATTGGGTTATCTTATTTAAATAATAATAAGTCATTTAAAAATCTTACTTGTTTTTTTATCATGATAAAATCACACACTTCACAACACAAAAATTTTGAAAAGAACCGTAACTCCAAAAGGCAAGTTTGAAACAAGATTAATTTATTTCAGGGCAAGTAATTAAGCCTGAAATAAATACCGCAGACCTAAGTAAAAATACTTTATACACACAGCTACTTATTCAACTTAATATTTTTTCAAGTTTTATTTAAATAAATCTTTATCAAGTATTCAAAACTATACGTCGTTCACATGACGACTCGGCTTGATTAAAAGTCATCGACTTTTATCTACTAATAATAATGAATTTAATTAGAATGCATAATATCTAAAGAGTAGAAAATAAATACGAAGAAAACTAAATATATTTTTTAGATAAATAAAAAATAACAGCTCGTTGCTACTCCTCTGCACTTTTTGTTCGTTTCAGCTTCAAAAATTACCTTAGGTAGCTTCAAGTGACTGTTTTTTTACATTACTGTGTAATGACTGAAGACATTTTAAAGGACTGAGGTGTCTGCGGCAATGTATGGACAAAGCCAGTAGAAGCATAATATGGTGAATTTTTCACATGTGCCAAGTTTCAGCTTTGTTATTGTATGACGTGCTGTATCCACGGTTGTAGATGATCGAAGGCCGTACTACATAACATGGTTCTAGTTGAGAATGCCGTAAACACTATTCATTGCGCGCGACTGCGAAGCGATGAAAGTTAAGCACAGCCGCAAAGGAGATCGGTCAAATCGCTGAGTTGGCGGAAATGTATGCCCACAGGGCATACACTTGTCGCAAGTTAAACGCCGGCTTGGGCTATCTCCTTGTATTATTAAATCTGTGGCCTCAACGGTTTTATTTATCCTTACGATGATTCTCTACAGTACATCCATGAGGACAAACAAGTCATGCGGAATAAACGGTAGTGGATGGACTTCTTCCTCGTACGGGCAGTTTCCGCAACTCGACGGATGGTGTGCTTATTTTGCGACGGAGGGTGTAGGCTAGGGTTCAGAACCGGGATTTCCCGGTCTCGAAAGTACCGGGAATTCCCGGTTCTTTTGCCATAAAAAAAGAACCGGAAAATCAAATTAGATTCCCGGTTCTTTCGGTACTTTCGGGAATTTTATTTTTATTACGCGATTTTAACTACTACTTACTTACTAACTCTACTTCACATTTATCACACTTTCTATTGTTCACAACTAACGTGAATAATTCAGCGCTAAAAGATATAACGCGCGAAATAAATGTTGCGCTCGCTGTAACCACACTGTAACTAACGACACGAAACGAAGCTCGCTGAATTTCTCGAAATTGCATCTAAACGTAAAATTTTAAAAATGCTGTTAAGATATTTTGTTATAATTTACGAATAAAAAATTAAATAAAATATTTTCTCTTACAAGTTTTTGCGCAAGAATATTATCTAGTAGTTTTTATAACATTTACATTTGTAGAATAAGAATTCATGGAAATTAAGATGCTCAAAGTGCCGATTTGCGCAAAATACGCGTAAACGCTCTTAAATAAAAATTACTTGAATATTGTGATTTACTTTTAAAGCATTTCCTTTGGTTTAGATAACAAAAACTACCAAGAACCGAAAGTAACCGAAAGAACCGGGAAATACCGGTTCCTTTAAAAAAATACCGAAATTCCCGGTTCTCAAAAACAATCCGGTTCCGAAAACCCTGGTGTAGGCCGGATCTCTCAGGGGTCCACGTCCGGAAGCCTCCTCGTGGCCGACCCTGGTAACGTGGTGGGGAAACTTTCTCGGCGGGTGTGTGGCTTTTGATGTCAAGCCCCTTGGCATTCGAAGTCACATGCCATCGTTGAGTTGTTTTTGTATTCCCACCACGGCTAGTTCCGGACGGCCCTTTTCAGGGTCATGACCGCGCCCGAAGTCCCCCGTGTGCGGTCCAATGGCTGTCCGGTGTCCTCGTCAGGAGGACGCACCAGCTCGAGCAGCCGTCGGCGAGGAGGCGGCCTATAAGGCCGGCGTCAGTCGGTAGCCCCTGTGGGCTACTGGCCACCAATTGGTGCACAAGGAGTGCCTAGACGGGCAGCGTTGGGACGGTCTCGGTGTAGTTGCGCTCGCGTGCGCAGATCCCGAGCCGTCCCGTAATAGCGCACTGGAGGTCAGGCCGGGGAGGATGCTAAACATCCTCCCCGGCCTGGATGGAGGGAACGCCTTTACCTCGAGTCCCACATATCCCCTGCGGTTGGCACCACCCCGCAGGGACGATGCGTAAATGCATTTGACCTCCCAGACAAAAAAAGGCCGAATCACTCAAGCCATCCCAGCTCTACCAGGAAGTCGCCTAGCGCCTTGAAGTTGCCAAGCAACTCCTGGCCGCTCATCGGCGACCTGAGGAAGCGAGCACGGTATTCTGCCACTCCTCTGCACTCCAGCAGGACGTGAGCGGCTGTTTCTTCATCTGCCATGCAGGCTCTGCACAGTGGACTGCCTGGACATAAAATCGACTCACCTCGTAGGTTTCGATTCTTAATAGATCGGTATATAAAAATAAGATTAGACAAACAAAACCTGTAAATAAAATTTGAATGAACATTTCATAAGCTTTATTTAATCTACTCTAAACACCGATAAACGAAGTATTGGTGACAATAGACTCATTTCTTCGGAAACCCTGGTTTCAGATTTTTACGTCATACGCCATTTCTGTGACTATGCAGAGTGCTCAGAGTTAATTGAATCATTGTTTATTGAATAATTGATTAATCTTACAGATTTATTGACCCCTAAAATTCAGTTGATTACCCAGTATTTGGTTTTCAATTTGTAAAATCTATCAAAGTAAAAACTCGTCTAATATAAGCATAGGTTCTTGTTTAACACACGGGGTTAACAATTATTATTTACTAATTGTAGATTTTGATTAGGGAGTTCTGAACCAAAGCGTACCGGTGCACGGTGAGTCGATTTCATTGCTCATAAGTGTATATTGAAAAGATGTTTGTTAGAGTTGCTATGTCCCGAGATTGCGCTTGTGATTAGACTTAACTGGTATCTCTTTAGCTTCAGAACCTTGTTGAAACGCAAGTGGATGGACACGCGCGTCTTTTTAATTTCGTATTTTTCCAGCTACCCTCTCGTTTAAAGTGGTTACTTCAAACCAAATATTTGCTTCGTAATTAGTCAGTTTGCCCATCGTTTAGTCGGCGGGCGCCGCCATTAATAATTCAAGCCCGTCCGGGACACCTGTCCCTCATTGCTAGGGGACAAAGTTCCACCACTTATATGGGGTCGATTGCGTTAATCGCTGTTGTTGTGGATTGATCGCAGTGGTTTGGGAAATCTGAGACAAAAATATAGTTTAAAAAAAAAAACACGCTTTGATGGTAAATCGGACTAAAAAGTATAAAATAAGTTTTTAGTAAACATAGGAACAAAATGATGAACGAAAAGTATAATTAATTATTATGTAGAGAGTGCGGTGCTCAATATATCATTTCTTGAAAAAGAATATATCGGGTAAGCACAATTAAATTGAGCACACCACGCTTTCGCTTTTCTAAAAATAATAATTAATTATGCTTTTCGTTCATCATTTGGTTTCTATGATTTATCATTACAGCATGTTTTCTTTTTAGTTTTTTTTTTTAAATATTATTTATATTCCACTTTTTAGTGCAATTTATTTTCGCCAATGAACATCGCCATCTAGAATAAGCCATAACAATGACAACGCCATCTAGTGACTACCCAACACAGTAAATAATAATATCTTAATTATAGTTCCCGAGCTATTCACTTTTTATATTGGTAAGATCTATTTTCGAGAGTTTTAATTTTAGAGGACACTCGGGCATATCGCTCCCTTCCGATTCGGACGCTCTAGGGTCGCTATTCGGTCGAGAGACTCCTGAGAAGATGCTCGGTCGCCGTAATCCCCTGGGAACGTTCGACTTACCTCGGCTTGTGGAGCCGCCAAAGTCTTAGTTACAAAGCGCTACCGTTTACTGTCAATAAATGCTGAATTTTTTTTTGTACGTATTTTTTTTGTAAAAAAATAAATAATATAATTACCTACCATATGTTTTAAAATATATTTTTTATTTTATTATTTTTTAAGTTTATTTTTAACATTTTAAGTTTTTTATTATTATAAATTTTCAAAATTCATTCCCGCCCTAGGAAAGGAAGCAATCACTAAGTTTTTCCCAATGGTGAGACTAGCGTGTTCCACCCCAATACACAGGTCCAACAAACGCAACTTCCCGAGTATGAGAAATAAAACATTTTATGCCACACCTGATCAGAAAGTGGCATTTTCCGCCCGCTACGCGTACGGACAACCCCACTTCCTGGTCAGGGGTTGACATGACATTTTGGTACTTACCTCGGGCGGTAAAAAAAGCCCCAGTTTGCCATCAGATATTATTCGTACCTGCGACATCTGCGATCTGAGACATTCGTTGTTTTACCGCCCTAGTTAAAAATGTAGCGCTTATCCATCCCTAATTCTTATTCTACCTTTATGATATCTATTTTGAATTAGATTTGGAAAACTTTAAACATAACTACTAAAAAACTATACCTACATCTTAGACCTTCTGTCTTTTGAAAATTTATAACAAAGAATCCTTCTTTGTCTAAGGTCTAGATACGTTTTCCTTTTTTTCAAAATTCAATTTGTTTTTCAAAATAATTTTGAAAGTAGGTACTTATGCTGAATTTTGAAAAAAAGAACGTACAGACATAGATTTTTCTTTTTATTAAAAACATTCTAATACAACATATGGGTCCTCCAGACTCACGTCGAGAACCCCCGAGAACACCCAAGAAACGTGAATGTGATTAGTTTCTCGTCTTCTCGTTCTCGCGCTCGCCTGTTCTCCGCTCGGTATCGGTTTTTTTGCCCGCTTCATAGGGTTTACAAAGAGAAGCGTATCACATTTTCATTCTGTTTCAGTGCGACGTGGAGAGTGGTTTGAAATAAGATTCACAAACCTTGTTCTATTTCGATGAATTTGTGTCATCCACCATCGCCTGGGCCTTCCTTTTTCATAATATTATTTTGATTCTAACATTCACAACATTATAGTATTCTAATGCACACAATACCAAAGCTGCTGCACTGTCAAAGTCGTCCATTTCGCATGACGGTCGAGAACGCAAGTGAGAAGTTCGCGTGAGTGTAGATACCATCTCGTTTCTCGGGTCAAGTCTCGGCGAAAAGTCTCGGCGAGACTTCTCGCGTGAGTCTGTAGGAATAAAGATATGGCTAGGAAAACCCTTTCCTCTGTTTGTGTAGAGACGTGCGCGCCGCAACTATCCTCATAATTAAGAGGTATCTTTGTTGTCAGATGTTCATAGGATGGTTGGTCCGCTGCTGGGCGGGCTGCCGCAGACAGCCTGCCTGCCGCCCTACTGCCACCACCTGCCTATTAGAGCGCCGCCCTGTGAGTATGTCTTTGCTTTTTGGACAACACTATTTGAAGCATACTGGATAAAAAAATACAATATACAGGGGGACTGGGAATATCTATTGATACCGAATGCCTATAAAATTTTGTCATGGTAAATGCCCGTGACGGTCGCAGGTTCGAGTTCCTCAGGCACTATGATATGACAGGATTATTTTGTTTTTCATTTTTTATTTATTTTGGTACTAGCTTTTGCCCGCGACTTCGTCCGCGTGGAATAGTTACTTTAGGCAGCATTTTTTGTGTAGGTACTTATTATGCAAAAAACAAACATATAAACTGCAGTGCACTACAGTAAATGGCATTTTTACAATCTACCGTTTTAAGTTTTTCCATCCTTTGCTACTTACACGCAACCTTTCATCCCCACATGGGTCAATATTTTAAAAACGCTAGAACAATATTTGCGTTTCATGGTTTTATCTTCGATACTGAGGAATCGCATAAAAAATTTCATCTCATATTTCAGCCCCTTCATTCCCTTTTTCACAAAAAGGTAGCTTTTATTCCATTTCGAGGTTCAGTCTATTTTTGTACCAAATTTCAATAAATTCGGTTCAGGTGTTAGGCGTGAAAGCGATTAAGCTAAAAAGTCACGTCCACTACCTTGGATCTCAAAATGGATGCTGTATTCTGAATCCTGACTCTGAATACAGCATCCATTTTGAGACCTCCGAAAACTACAAAACTGATACCCCTATCAAGTTTAATGGTGTATTAGGAATCGGGACCTCAGAAAACCACAAAAATGACACCCATATCGATTTTATATTAAAAAGTCGCGACCGCCATCTTGGATCTCGAAATAGATGTCGTATTCGGAATCGGGACCCTCAAAAGCCACGAAAATGATACCCATATTGACATTATGTTAAAAAGTCGCGTCCGCCATCTTGGGTCTTTTTAAAAATGGTTGTTGTATTGGGAATCGGGACCTCCGAAAACCACGAAAATTTTACCCTTATCGAATTTATATTAAAAAGTCGCAACCGCCATCTTGGATCTCGAAATAGATGTCGTATTCAAAATCGGGACCCCCGAAAACCACGAAAATGACACCCATATTGACATTTTGTCAAAAAGTCGCGTCCGCCATCTTGGATCTTGAAATAGATATTTTATTCGTAATCTGGACCCCCAAAAACCACGAAAACGATACCCATATTGACATTATGTTAAAAAGTCGCAACCGCCATCTTGGATCTCGAAATAGATGTCGTATTCGAAATCGGGACCCCCGAAAACCACGAAAATGATACCCATATTGACATTTTGTCAAAAAGTCGCGTCCGCCATCTTGGATCTTGAAATAGATATTTTATTCGTAATCCGGACCCCCAAAAACCACGAAAACGATACCCATATTGACATTTTGTCAAAAAGTCGCGTCCGCCATCTTGGATCTTGAAATAGATATTTTATTCGTAATCCGGACCACCAAAAACCACGAAAACGATACCCATATTGACATTATGTTAAAAATTCGCGTCCGCCATCTTGGATCTCGAAATAGATGTCGTATTCGAAATCGGGACCCCCGAAAACCACGAAAATGACACCCATATTGACATTTTGTCAAAAAGTCGCGTCCGCCATCTTGGATCTTGAAATAGATATTTTATTCGTAATCCGGACCCCCAAAAACCACGAAAACGATACCCATATTGACATTTTGTCAAAAAGTCGCGTCCGCCATCTTGGATCTTGAAATAGATATTTTATTCGTAATCCGGACCACCAAAAACCACGAAAACGATACCCATATTGACATTATGTTAAAAAGTCGCGTCCGCCATCTTGGATCTCAAAATGGATGGTGTATTAGGAATCGGGACCTCCGAAAACCACGAAAATGATACTTACCCATATCGATATTATATTAAAAAGTCACAACCGCCATCTTGGATTGGATTTTTATTTCTTATCAAGTGTCTAAATTCAAAGTTTCATGGTTTCATATATCTTTAACCATGACGAACTTCCATACAAATTTTCATCCCCAATTTCATCCCCACATGGGTCTAAATTTCAAAAATCCTGGAACTAATATTTCTTTCTTTCTTATTAAGTCCCTAATTTCAAAGTATCATGGTTTTATCTTTAATAATGACGAAGTCCCATACAAACTTTCATCCACTATTTCACCCCCATACAGGTCAAAATTTCAAAAATCTTAGAACAAATATTTCTTTCTGTCTTATTAAGTGCCTAAATTCAAAGTTTCATGGTTCTATCTTCAAAAATGACGAACTTCCATACAAACTTTCATCCCCTATTTCAACCCATACAACCTTTTTTTCGCGATAAAAAGTAGCCTATGTCCTTCCCCGAGATCTAATCTATAGTTGTACCAATTTTCATCAAAATCGGTTCAGTGGTTTAGACGTGAAAGCTTAACAGACAGACAGACAGACAGACAGACAGACAGACAGAGTTACTTTCGCATTTATAATATTAGTAAGGAGTAAGGATAAGGATAATCTATATTTGCGTCGCCCGGTACGCAGCGTTGGTAGGCGCCCCAAAGTAAAGGATTCCTTTCGGAAAATAAGACTATGTCATCGGTAAAACGGAGAAGGTGTAGGATTTCTGCATTTCTTTTAAGACCATGCACATTCCGATCTAATTTGCGAAATCATTTCCGACACAGCAGAGAACAATTTTGGTGAAATTTGGTCGCCTTGTCGTACACCTCATTGTATTGGGAACTCTTCGCTTGTCCTATGAAGTTTTATAATGGCATTACTATTTGAATATTATTTGTTTTAGGATGCAGATGTATTTGCTATGTATTCCTTGTTGCTGTAATATAGTGCTTAGTATATAGCATTGTGATCCAATGAGTCGAATGCTTTATTGTAGTTCAAATATTAGCTTTATTGTAGTTAAAGTCACTAGTTTGGAGATCCTTGGGGAGGCTAATATCAGTGGGCGACGTTGATGATGACTGTATATTTTTTACCTTGTTGACAGTGCTAACACCTCCGCCCTGCGAGAATGAGATACGGCGTCGTGGGGAGAAGCGGCCGATCCCGCCAGAGCTGAAGGACGAGAAGTACTTCGAGAGGCGCCGGCGGAACAACCAGGCTGCCAAGAAGTCTCGAGACGCTCGCAGGATACGAGAAGACCAGGTGAGTTAAGCAACCTTTGTTTTTTTGACGGGGAGGTCAAATGCATTTACGCATCGTCCCTGTGGGTTGGTGCCAACCGCAGGGGATATTGCGGGACAGCTCGGGATCTGCGCACATGAGCGCAAATACACAGCTAGAGACCGTCCCAACGCTGCCCGTCTAGACACTCCTTGCACCAATTGGTGGCCAGCAGCCCACAGTGGCTACCGACTAACGCCAGCCCCTGTGGGCCGCTGGTCGACGCCGGTCTTCTAGATCGCCTCCTCACCGACGTCTGCTCGACCTGTCGCGTCTTCCTGACGAGGACGCCGGGCGCAGCCATCGGACCGCACCCGGGGGACTTCGGGCGCAGTCGTGGCCCAGAAAAGGGTCGTCCGGAACTAGCCGTGGTGGGAAAACAAAAACAACTCGACGATGGCATGTGACTTCGAATGCCAAGGGGACTCCCTTGACATCAAAAACCACACACCCGCCGAGAAAGTTTCCCCACCACGTTATCAGGGTCCGCCACGAGGAGGCTTCCGGACGTGGACCCCTAGATTTAGAGCCCCTAGCTGCATCGTCACTTTTAATAGTTAACTCTTTTTTGTTTACATTTTTCGAGCACATAAATGAAGATGAAGAGAGTACCTACCTATAGGCATAGCGGGCAGGGTATGCAATACTCATTAATTTGCGTGATAAACTTTACAGTTTCTTTCAACAGATAGCGTGGCGCGCCTGCCTATTGGAGCAGGAGAACGCCTCTCTACGAACGCACGTCGCCTCATTGCGCCAAGAAACGCTGGCGCTACGAAGGTTACTAGCTTCCAGAGACGACGCGCTGGCGCCTTCTTCCACTACGGCTGATTAATTAAGCCGTTTCTTCTTGTTATTATGGTGCCTCTACGACTAACGAAGGTGTAGGAATGATGACTGATTCTTTTAAAGGCCAACTATCGGCCAATAGCAGTCACATCCGTACTATACAAAGTTATGTAAAGGATCCTGAACAACCACCTGATCCTTTACCTAGAGCAGTGGTTCTTAACAGGTGGTCCGCGGACCACTTGGTCCTTGGAAGTATTTCAAGTGGTCCGCGAGCCATGCTAATAAATAAGTGATAAGAGTTCACACAATATAACTCGATAACACGCCCGAGTGCGACTCGAGTGGACTCGAGGCTCGTGAATGAACAGAGTCGTGAATGTGAGGGAGAACACCGCGATGCGTGTGACAGAGTGAACAGTACAGTCTCTTCTCAGTTTAGTATTTACTGAATATTACCTCCAAATCAATACACCAACTGGGTGGTCCACGGCATAACGGACAATTTGTCAAATGGTCCCCCAGGACTAAAAGGTCCTAGAGGATCATTCTCTGATCAACGATCGACAGCATGGCTATAAGTGAGCGTGCGTAAAACACTCTGAAAATGATTTTTTTTCTTGATGCTACTGTTCTCATTATGAGACCCGGACCTCATATCCGGATCGTGGAGTCCGGACTCCGCCACAGCGGAGACGAGAGGAGAGGAGCTGTGTTTTAAACAACCAATAGAAATTCGTTATTCACACATCTCGTCTCCGCTCAACTTCAGTGGATACCACCGAGCGGAGATGTATCATGTTTGTATGGCGCGATCGAGCTAGCGGAGATGTGAGCTGTGCGGCTGTGCCTCGCAAGCTAGCGCCGGCCGACTGAACGCAGCGGACACGAGAAGAGATCTGTACCCGTAGTATAAGTTTTCCCGTATTCAATAAGGAACTATTGTAGTTGCGTTAAGTGCTCGATTTGTATAGGAAACGTGAACAGCGCCGCTAGCGGAGAGAAGTGTAAATCGTGTTTCCCATACAATTTGAGCTCTTATCGCAACTACAATAGTTGCGTATTTTATACTAAAAACATACACTACGGCTTTCGTATCAGATCGAATTAAACTGCAATGTTAACAAACACTATCAGATCGAATTAAACTGCAATGTTAACAAACACCGCACACATCTCCGCTACAGTCTAGTCAGTACGCATCTCCGCTCACCTTTGGTGGACTCACCTTTGTTGAAAAACATCTCTTCTCGTCTCGGCTTCGAACATCTCCGCTTTGGTGGAGTCCGGGCCGGAACATTTAGATAATAAAATTATCTACATTCTACAAGATGAATAAAGTTATTTGAAAATAGCTTCTGTTAGTTTTAGAGCGATGTCACTTTTTATTTAGGAAAGACCTATTTTCAAGATTTTTTGATACCTACACAAAAATGTACAGATTTTGAAATGTTCTCACTAATTTGTTGTAAATTTGTATTATGACGTGTGCGACGATGCCACGCTTTCACGCCCAAACCACTGAACCGATTATGATGAAAGTCGTGTAAGGCCCTGTCCGCACAGCGATAAAATATTCGCGCGGAAATAATCCCGCACCGTACTTATCGCGTTCAATTTGCATCAAACCACAGATTTTTTCGCGCGATTTTTTTACTGCATGTGCGGATAGTCCTATAAGATCCTATGTGTCACAGAATTTTGCGAGAAAAAACGCGCGGTGAAATATCGCTGTGCGGACAGGGCCTAAGTTGAAGAATGAGACCATGGAAAGGATAATTTTGGCGCGGCTTGCGTCACTGTCGACGCAAGCGCACTCACTGGTGAACACTAGTCATAAATATATAAACACTAATTTAGGTGTTGGAAGGACCATTAGTATGTAATTAGTCCGTCCCGATCTCAGCCTTTGTATTATCTAGTCATTAATTGTGTACCTATATATAATAAGATATTATTATAAGAGATTATCAATATATTCCGTACCCTGTGACCGGTTGCACCAAGTTATAATTTTTACAATTTCGTAAAATTGGTGAACATCGTTATCTAGGTGTTGATGTAATAAAGTTTAATAAATTAGCAAAGAAAATTGTTCAAAGTTAGTGGGTATCCCAATAATGTTTGTGAAATGTTTTTCTTGTCTACCTGCAATGAATTCATATTTACACTCGACCTTGTATTAACTGTGTCAAATCACTTGATAATAAACTCAGCTGTTCTGAAGACGATCTTGCATTTTTTCTCGTAGTAGTGAATATTGCCTACTAAGTCTACCAAACCTAATCATGTTCCATCGAGCCGGGATATAATTGGGAATCAGTCGTATCGCAAAGTACCTAATAAATAAAAACTATCGAAGCAAAGTACCAGTTGAAAAATTGTGCAAGTGATATTTGTGATATAGGAGGAAAATAGTGATTCGTGTCTTCTATCATAAGTGCGAATTGGAAGTATTGCCGGTAGTATTGTACCTGAGGTGAATTGTTCGGTAATTAGAGCAATAATAAGGAGTGCGAGTTGCTGTTGGAGTTGTGTTGGCAATTTTATGCTAATACGGGTCAGCTGCCGGGAGTGTTCCTGTCTGTGTTGGGTATCGAGTGCTGGGTGCCGGGTGCCGGGTGATCACGTCACGAGAGTGGACAAGGAGTACCTAAATTACGTACCAGACGCGTTTATTTGGTGACGGCAATTAGTGCATCGATACAGATAAGTTTTAGTACCTACCTACCTATCTTACCTTACCATAGTAATTATTTGGATAATATTTGTACCGAATATTATAAAGCAATTATTGTTACTTATACATAAGTAAGTACTTACCTAATCAATTTAGTATCAAAGATTGTTGAAAAGTTATCATGATGCAAGAGTCAATTAAAATTCAAGAAGATTTGCGATTACAATTAACTAGGCTACAGGTTAATTTTAAGAAAACGCCTAAACAGCGTTTATCTAAATCCTATGTTGAAACTAAGTTAGAGACATTAAATGATTTGTGGTTGGATATTAAGAAAACACATAAGAATATTATTAAGTTTTCCACTCCAGAGATAACGGCGACGGAGAAATATTTTGTAAATAGTGTTTATGAATTATTGGAAGAAGAATATACAGATTGTAAGTGTTGTTTCAAGGACGTATTGTCCAAAATATGTAATACCGCTAGTGTTGAAAATAATTCTAATGTCAAAATTCCTACATCAAGTTTTAAGTTACCTGAAATTAAATTACCTATGTTCAGTGGGCGGTATACTGAATGGCCTACTTTTCGAGATTTGTTTTTATCACTTGTACATAAAAATAACTCTTTAGATAAAGTTCAAAAATTACATTATTTGAAAATTTATACATCAGGTGAGGCCGAACAGTTGTTACGTCACGTGCCTACCACAGAAGCAAATTATGATAAGTGCTGGGAATTAATGGAAAAAAGATATAATAATAAACGATTTTTATCGACATGCTTATTGAAACGTTTATTCAATCAAAAGAATTTAACAACGCAAACGGCTAGCGGTATTAAGGAATTATTGGATACAACAAAAGATTGTTTAAGTGCATTATCTAGCTTGGATGTTTCTGTTGAATATTGGGATGTAATTATTATTTATTTAATTTCAATGAAATTAGATACAGAGACTAAAAAACAGTGGGAGATCAAAGTAAGTGAATCCAACGATGATCTGCCCACGTTTTCGCAGTTTGAAGATTTTTTGGTAAGTAGATACAGAGCATTAGAATTTATTGAACCTGCCAAACCAATTAATAATAAGTCAAATAATAATTCTCATCCCCGGGTACTCCATGTTTCACAATCACAAGTCACCTCGGCCGTCTGCTCATATTGTTCAGAGAAACATAAAATGTATCAGTGTAAAAAATTTAACGATGCCGATTATAATACTCGTTTTAATTTTGTAAAAGATAAGAGACTTTGTTTTAATTGTTTTGGCTCGAATCATTCTGTAAAATCATGTTATTTAAATACCTCCTGTAGAATATGTCACCGTAAACACCATTCATTACTTCATTCTCCAAATCCAACGTCATCGGCATCTCCAGTGAATGTTAGCCATGCCGTTGAGTCGTCGCATACCTTACCCGGTAGGGTAAATGCCCCAAATATCGTCACTAGTTGTTTTTCACGAAGGAAGTTACCGAGTCAAATTTTATTAGCTACAGCCTTGGTTAAGGTTGAGGCGAAGGACGGAACGTACCAAATACTGCGAGCTATGATAGACCAGGGGTCACAAACCTCTTTCATTACGGAATCCGCTGTTCAGCTGCTAGGTATTAAGAAGATATCATTAGATACTGTCGTGCATGTTTCTGGTTTGGGAGACTCAAAACATTTGTCTTCTAAACAGTTAGTTGAATTTGATTTACGTTCTGTTCAGTATTCAGAGTTTAAGGTTCTAGTTCAGGCATTTGTATTGCGTAAATTAACTGCTATATTACCCGTTAGAAATATTAAAATTAGAGATTGGCCTGAAATAGAAAATCTTTCTTTAGCCGATCCGACATACCACATTCCAAATAAAATTGATATTTTATTAGGTAATGATGTTTTTGGAAAAATAATTTTGGAGGGTCTTATAAAATCACCAAGCGGCGATCTGGTTGCGCAACATTCCAATTTGGGCTGGATCTTGTCAGGCGTGGTGGAAAATAACCCGATATCCTGCTCTTCGGTGGTTGTTTCATTGTTATCACAGCTAGATGAAAATGAAGTTTTAAGAAAATTTTGGGAAATGGAATCTGAACCGGTAACAATGGCAAAGAAATTTCTTACCGAAGAGGAAGATAGATGTGAAAAACTGTTTGAGTCTACCACTCGCAGAGATGAAGAGGGTCGATATATAGTAAAGTTACCGTTTAAGGATCAGGACCCAGCGTGTAAATATGGCCAGTCACGAAATATAGCCGTCCGAAGATTTGAAATTCAGGAATCTAGGTTGAAGAAAAATCCTGACCTAAAGAAAAAATATGACTGTGTTATTGCTGAAAATTTACAGTTAGGTCATATGAGATTAATAACTGAAAAAGAAAAGAAAAATCTTCATGCGGTCTATTTACCTCATCACGCTGTCATTCGTGAGGATAAATCTACAACGAAGGTAAGAACAGTATTTGACGCGTCGTGTAAAGGGAGTAATGGTGCGTCTCTTAATGATAGTTTGATGGTGGGTCCACGATTGCAACCAGACCTTCGTCATTTGGTTATGAGATTTCGGAGAGGTCCAGTGTGCTTAGTAGCTGACATCATCAAAATGTACCGGATGGTTAAAGTAAATGAGGACGACTGTAACTTCCAACGACTGGTGTGGCGGGAACATCCTGAAGCAGAAATAAAAGATTATGTATTGCTCCGTCTTACCTTTGGAGTAACGTCGTCACCTTACCTTGCTGTTAGGTCATTGCAACAGCTAGCATTCGATGAAGGTTACAACTATCCGCTAGCTACAAACAGAATATTGAGGGATTTTTATATGGATGACCTGATGACAACCTGTCAAAATGAAGAAGAAGCAGTAGAAGTTTATAACCAAATGAATGAAATTATGAAAAAAGGAAGTTTTCAATTGCAAAAATGGTCATGTAATAATCAAGAAATTGTGAAGAAGTTTAACGCTAACTTATCCGCAGATGATTCAGTGGCGATTGTAACCGATGATATTATGAAAATTCTAGGTTTAACCTGGAATAAACCGACCGACACTTTCGTTTATTCTGTTAATTTACCTCCACCTAAGGGCTCAATTACCAAGCGAAGTGTTGTATCCGATATATCTCGAATGTTTGATCCTCTGGGATGGATTGCTCCGTGTATAATTAAGGCGAAGATATTTATACAGAAGC
This sequence comes from Elophila nymphaeata, assembly GCA_955850985.1. NCBI lineage: Eukaryota > Metazoa > Arthropoda > Insecta > Lepidoptera > Crambidae > Elophila > Elophila nymphaeata. The sequence goes on from OY039093.1 coordinate 5,503,559, forward strand.
TGTGGTTGTCAGGAGTGTCATGGGATGAAGAATTACCACCATGTCTGCTAGAAGAATGGATTACATACCGAAACGACTTAAAGAAGTTGAGTGGGTTTCAAATTCCTCGATGGGTAGGAGAACAAGCGAATACGATGACAGAAATCCATGGATTTTGTGACGCATCCACCGCAGCTTTTGCTGCAGTAGTATATCTTCGTGTTCTTGATCCCGAAGGCAACATAAAGGTTAATTTGTTTTCATCTAAAACGAAAGTAGCCCCGGTGAAACAAGTTTCCTTACCTCGTCTTGAACTGTGTGGAGCTGCTTTGTTGTCAAAATTACTTAAGGAAGTTTCGTATATTTTGGAAGTGTCAGATGCTAATGTATATGGCTGGACGGACTCGACCATTGTATTGGCTTGGTTGCGAGGCCATCCTAGTAAATGGAAAACCTACGTCGCAAATCGAGTGTCTGAAATAATAACCAACTGTCCAGGCAATCAGTGGTCGCATGTGCAATCTGCGGATAACCCGGCGGATCCTGCATCACGAGGACTATGTCCTACAGATTTAAAGAAAAACAATCTATGGTTGCATGGCCCAGATTGGCTGCGACAATCTGAGATTAAATATTTAAAACCAAATGTGGAAACTGAGCTAGAACAAAAGAATGTGAAAACGTTTACCACCAAAGTACAAGAGACTGACTCTCTATTACTTAGATTTTCATCACTAAATCGAATGTTGAGAGTAATAGCTTATTGTCGAAGAATGTTAAGTTTAACCAAACCACAGCAAGATCGTGTTAAAATGTCGTACCTTACTAACGAAGAGATAGATGAATCTTTATTTACCTGCATTAAACTTTCTCAGCGTGAAGAATTTGAAACAGATATTCAATATTATTTAACAAAAGGACATGTTAAGAAAACCAGTAAACTTTATTCTTTGACACCATATTTAGATGATAGAAATGTTTTGAGGGTTCGCGGTAGAATCAATTTTGCTGAGGTACCGGACTCCACCAAACATCCTATCATACTTTCCGGTAAAGCTCACCTTTCCAAGTTATTAATTGATGAATCACATACCAAAACCATGCATGGAGGACCGCATCTAATGATAACATATTTGCGTGCTAAGTATTGGATTATTGGGATTAAGAACCTTGCTAAAGATCACTACCGCAAATGTGTTACATGTGTGAGATTTAAGGCTGCCAGCAGTTCTCAAATTATGGGACAGTTACCTCCCTCAAGGATAAATATTGCTCGCCCGTTCTCGAACTCTGGAGTAGACTACGCGGGTCCGATCAATATTCGAGTTTCTAAAGGTCGAGGGAATAGATCCTACAAAGGTTACATATGTGTATTTATTTGTATGTCAACCCGAGCTATCCATTTGGAAGCAGTCAGCGACCTCACCACACAAGGCTTCATATCCGCTTTTAAACGTTTTGTTGCACGAAGGGGTCACTGTAATCAAATTTGGAGTGATAACGGAACGAATTTTGTAGGAGCATCAAAAGAATTAGATTTTTTATCAGGAAGGGAAAAATTATCAATAGCTCCTGAGCTCGCGGAATGGCTATCTAGTAATAGTACCACTTGGCATTTCATTCCCCCTCATGCACCTCACTTTGGAGGGCTATGGGAGGCGGGAGTGAAGTCAACCAAGTACCACCTTAAGCGGGTTCTGGGTAACAGTACGTTAACTTACGAGGAATTGTCTACGGTTTTGTCGCAAATAGAGGCTTGCCTGAATTCTAGACCAATCGTACCAGTTTCTATTTGTGATGACCCACATGATCCCGTTCCTTTGACTGCTGGTCATTTTCTTGTTGGTGAACCACTAGTGATTCCACCTGATCGAAATTATGAGGCATTAAATATAACTAGTTTACGCCGTTGGCAAATGACTCAGCGCATGGTTCAGCATTTCTGGAGACGTTGGTCGCAGGAATACTTAACTCAGCTCTGTCAAAGATATAAATGGTCTAAAACTAAACCGGAACCAAAAGTCGGTGATATAGTTTTAGTTAAGGATGATAATTTACCACCAGCTAGGTGGCTATATGGCAGAGTGATAGAGAAGCATCCAGGCTCGGATAATCTCACAAGAGTTGTAACATTGAAATGTAAAAATACTTTTATTAAGAGACCTGTAACAAAACTGTGTATTTTACCGGTAGAATAAATTATGTAACAGTAAACCTTATACAGTCCACTATTTTAGTTTGTACCTAATAAGTACCTCAAGTATTTTGTTAATGAGGCTTTTGATAGATATTATAAATGTATTATGTTATTGTGTTGGTTATGGGTAAAGATATAAGTAGTATATAAGCTTTATATAGTATAGATATAAAATCATATTGTAAAATTAGGTTTTTTATTAAATTATTTTTGTTTCTTGCCAATTTTGTATAAGAACTTCGTTCTTGGGAGGCGGCATGTTGATGTAATAAAGTTTAATAAATTAGCAAAGAAAATTGTTCAAAGTTAGTGGGTATCCCAATAATGTTTGTGAAATGTTTTTCTTGTCTACCTGCAATGAATTCATATTTACACTCGACCTTGTATTAACTGTGTCAAATCACTTGATAATAAACTCAGCTGTTCTGAAGACGATCTTGCATTTTTTCTCGTAGTAGTGAATATTGCCTACTAAGTCTACCAAACCTAATCACTAGGTATATTTAACGAGAATTTAAAAAAAACCTAGCGCCCTGTAAAGCACTCTGTAAACGATCAAATTGTTTGTCAAATTTTACGTGTTTGTCAAATTATTTGATAGTATGCAGCTTTGTTTGATGCGCATGTCAAACATTATACGTGTTTGTCGTGTTTGAAGTAAATCTTGATTGACGTCGTGTTTGTCAAACAAGTTTGAACGTGTACGGTTGTGTTTGTCAATGAAGATCTCAGTCATTGTCTTGGCATCATGGAGGACGTTACTGAAAATACGCTGAGTGATAAAGAATTTGGAGATAAAAAAGCTGAGTGATAAAAAAGTTGGCGTAGTCATCTGGTTCTCTGCGTAATATTTTCCGTAGCAAATTCTCGTGGGTATATTTTTCTCTTAATTTCAACCATTCTCTACTCCATCGTCTCCTTTTTCTTTTTTTAATGTACAGTGCTAAAGTCAACGCCAAAAATGCGTCATCTTTATAACTCATAGCGTTCAGCACGACGTCTTGAGAAAATCCGAAACTACGGTCAATCGGTCAAACCATCAAATTGTTTGATCGTCTAAGCCGTTGTTTGACGAAAACGTGATGTTTGACAAACAAATTTGTCAAACAAATTTGATCGTTACAGGGCGCTTAAAAGATCAAATTGTTTGTCAAATTTTACGTGTTTGTCAAATTATTTGATAGTATATAGTATGCAGCTTTGTTTGATGCCTCAGTTTGATGCGCATGTCAAACATTATACGTGTTTGTCGTGTTTGAAGTAAATCTTGATTGACGTCGTGTTTGTCAAACAAGTTTGAACGTGTACGGTTGTGTTTGTCAATGAAGATCTCAGTCGTTGACTTGGCATCATTGAGGACGTTACTGAAAATACGCTGAGTGATAAAGAATTTACGTTACATTTTATATCTCTTTACCGTGATATGCCGATGTTATGGAAAATAAAATCGAAAGATTATATGGATAAGAATAAAAAAAGCGCAGCAATAACAAAAATTACGAATTTACTGAAGATGAGTCGCCGACAATTTTTTTTTCATTCTCCTACATTTTACGTACAAGTTTCAAGCGCGAAAATAACAAAGTGAAAAAGTCTATGCTGTCTGGTTCCGGTACCGATGATCTGTATGTACCGTCATTATGGTACTACAAAGAATTAGAATTTCTGCAAGATCAAATCGAGGAAGAATCAGTTTAATACACAGTGCTAAAGTCAACGCCAAAAATGCGTCATCTTTATAGCTCATAGCGTTCAGCACGACGTCTTGAGAAAAGCCGAAGCTACGGTCAATCGTTCAAACCATCAAATTGTTTGATCGTCTACGCCGTTGTTTGACGAAAACGTGAAGTTTGACAAACAAATTTGTCAAACAAATTTGATCGTTAACAGGGCGCATTATAAACCGACTAAGAGAAATACGCGCAAGGTAAAATCGATTCCTACATTGTTTAGGTGCTTACAGAAAGAGATCAATTGACGAATCCAACTCGGCTGGGCAGCGTTCGGGAAGCTACGTGGCATATTCTCGGCCCATCTACCGCAGTGTCTCAAGACGAAAGTCTTTAATTCGTGTGTGTTGCCAGTATGACTTATGGAACCGAAACGTGGCCGCTTACAATGGGCCTCATAAAAGAAGGCTCAAGGTCTCAATCAAAGGGCAATGGAGAGAGCAGCTCTCTCCATTAAGCTTATATTTTGAATTTACGTTACTTTTTTGAAACTCGGTGCAACTGGCCCGTTTTTTAGTGTAAAAATCGTACCAAACTGTTTTAGGTGTTGCGCTATGATGGAAAATGTGATTAGGGTAGTGTCCTAGCGGAAACTTCATTAGGAAGTAGGTACCTAGGAAACTTACATTAAGAATTCTCTGATTATGAATATTTTTATGTCAATCTTTGCAAGTTGTAAATAAGGTATGTTAATGTAATTTAATGAAGTACCTGTTAACATACAACCTATTTATTAGTGTGTGAAGTAAAATAAAATTATTGATCTCTTTATATTTATGTGGTTTAATTAAACCTAGACACACCCACCACTCGAATTAAGTTTTCAAGCTTTTTCTCTGTTATAATGAATTAATGATTTTCTTTGATGGCTTCCACTATGTTTTAGCCAATTTAATGTTGTTCGGTTGTTCGGAAGATAAGTTAGTGACATCTGACGAGTAGTTTTTGTGTTATCCCTTAACTTACAACTCTAAAAAGCAAAAAATAAATTTTAAATAAAAATAACCGCCTCCAAAACTAAAAATATTACGTTTAAAAAATCTAAGTAAATGTTTTTTTGAGGTCGGTAACAACTCAATATTTGGAATAAACTTAGTCACTTATAGGCAATGATATTATAAGTAAACTTATAATGATATTATAAGTTTACTTATAAATGATATTATAAGTAAACTTATAATATCATTTCTTGTAGGTATTTGGTACCGACCTCAAAAAAAACGTTTTTAGTTTTGAATGCAGTTTTTTGTGAACCAAAAAATCCGACATTTTAGCGAGACACATTCTCGACCCCGACGATATCAAAACAATCAAAGCTGGGACCATCTTATTAGCAGCTAAAGGAGTAGATTTACTAGTAGGTAGGTACAAACTATCAGGGGTCTTCCTAATCTTTACAGTTTAAATTTTTTTCGTTTGAAGCGAGCCCTATTGTTTGACACCGCCTTCTATTACTGTGGATGTGGACCAATAGAAGACCCTATTTTGTTCTGTCAAACATCTGGTTGCAATATATTTAAAACAACGTCATTGTTATAATAAATTGCAACCAGAAGTCTATAGGGCAATGTTTGTATTGCATCACTCTGGGATCTTCACTCAGAATTCTATTGGTCAACAAGCTAAGGGTAGTCATCGACAGTGTAATACAAAAAGGACCCTTAATGTGGAAGATTAGGGAGACCCTGATAGTAAGTACACGTAGGTAAACCCTTCATAGGACTTACTTGGAGGCTAGTCAAATCTCAATAAATCTGTATAGCTCGCAGTGACGTACCTAATAGCATTGAAATAACGAAATAATAATAATGTCCATCGCATGGATACCTACTTTCTGGTTTAAAATATTAGTTAGGGAGTCCACAGACGGCAGCTATAATGTAAAGATGTAGGTACCTATAGCACGATACATCTCAATAACATCTTTCCATAGAAATCTTCAGCAGACAGCAGACAACACACATGACAGCCTATGCCCAAGGAGCTTATACCTATTTTATTAATAATCTATCTTCGTGCCTATGCCTAATGTATATTTTTACATCATCATACCGAGCGGTACGAAAATATACATTTTACATCTCGATACATCCCAATACATTTGCATATTACATCTCTCTCGAAAAAAAAAATCAATAAAACAATGTTTTCGGTGGAAAAAAATCTGTGATAGACAACATAGAATGATGTAGGCTCGATTCCTAAGAGCAAATATATAATATATTGGTATATTTGCTCTTAGCTCGATTCGTTGGTGATAGAAAATTAAGAATAAAACTGCAAAAGATTTTAGGAGTCGGAAAGAGCGTTAATTGAGACGCATAGCAATGGAATGTAAAAAAAGATACATTACAATACCTACTGTGTGTGTAGTCCTTTATTAGGTAATGTAAAGCTATACATCCCGGGATGTATAGACTACATTACCTAATATTATAGTTGCCGTCTGTGGAGTTCTTTACTCGTGGAGCTGTGGAACTAGTATAAATACTAGTTCCTTATTAGTTCATATTTTCGACAATAGATGGCGTTAAACAAATACCAGCAAGTTTGTCCACCAGCCACTAGATGGCAGAAATGTCGGAAAGTCCAGACAATAAATTTTAATTAAAATTATACCGAGTTTTTTTCATGGTGTTTTTTGAGCTGGCTTTAATTTTTAGGGCATGGAGTCATCATGGAAACCTATTCCAATCTAAAAATCTTTTTTTTTAGAATATTAGCAATCAGATGATTTTTATACTATACAATTTTGTTACGTAATATCTTAGTTTTCATTGACAACTTTCCAACGTCAATTGAGATTTAAGCACCGATTGGTTGAAATTTTGCTATGGATAATATATTATCCAATCACAAAACTACGTCGCTGTCAAAGAAAACATACTGACAGCTTCATAAACCCAGAATATTCTATGCGGCACGCATTTCATTTTCAGTGTGGCAAGAAAAAGTCAAGCAGAAAGAATAAAAAAGTTAAAAATTGTTCTTTCACGAAGTTGCGTCACCCACATGTTCTGTTTGAAGTGAATTGCCTGGAAAAAATTAATTAAATAGCTGCTAAAAACGAAATAATAATGTTGTGCGCTACGAGGGCTATGGGCCGAAAGGCTCTTGAATGTTCAGGCCTTGGCTCCGACTTCTACACACACAGGAATTTTACCACAATTCTCAAAACAGTAAGTAACCATTTTTACTTTGGAAAACGAATGAAAATCGTTTGTCAAAAGCTTTGAAAATGTCAGAATTATTGCGACTTATAAATTATTTTTTAACATAATGATCATGCAATACAATATTCATCAGATATTACACCGGTCTGCGCCTCCCGCATGGATCTTTTCTAAGTAATTTTCTTATGCGTAAGAAGAATAAATCTTTATATTTCAGACCGCAGCGCCTACAGTACCCATTTACCAGCGACATGCACTACAATACAGAAACAAGTAAGTTTGGAAATTTATTTTTTACACAACTCTTTCATCATAACCTCTACGTCCTAAGTGCGAAGTTATGACCTTTGTATGCCGTCGAATTTTTGTGTAGTTTGCCTAGTAGCAAATGTAAAAATGATTAAAATCTACTCAGATTAGTAGTTTTTGTAAATAATTTTATAAACACTACAAAGGAAATTGCTTTTTTGCAACATCATTCTACTCTATTTTAATTTGACACACTATAATGTGGTGATATTGGCCTATTGAAGAAATAAAACTGAAAAGTACTTATAATGTTAGTTAGAGGTTCAAATGATCATTATCCCTTTACAATGATTTGGTTAATCCTTTAACAATGAAAGTACTTTCCTTGTAATGTTGCATAATAACAGACTTCAATATTTTACTCATTTTCGGCTTTACATAGCTCAGGATTTTAATTTGGACACCTTTATGGGTAGAGAGTTCCATACCACTCTACCAAGATCTATTCATGAAAGATGAATAGATTTTAGTGACTGAAAAGCACAACCCATTTGCTGTCAGTGATGATGCAGGACACTCGAAGGTCATAGCCCACAATGCTTACCCCACACGCTGGTGAAAATGTGACTGTAAAACAGCCTTAGATTAGTCCAAGATCACTTCAGGTTTGAACAGCCCTGTCCTAGCAGATAAATGTATTTATTTTAATGTGAGCAGGTGATTAGTCTTTTTAACTGATTGCACTCATGAGCGGTCTCTGCATCTATCAATGTGTTCCAGACCTTTGCGGTGGTGCCATATTATATGCCTGGAAGATAATTGGAACCCAAATAAATTTTGGGTTTCGTATTAACCAGTCTACATTTAATGACTTCACTATACAATGTGAAGCAGGTATGACCTGAATGTAGTTTGCTACCAATGTCAGCCATTTATTGGTTAATCATTTTTATAGATACTTTATAAACTAATTATAATTTACTAGGTGGTAAATTAACATTATAATTTACTGTATGCAGGGTTGTCTGGGTAGACTAGACCAACCACCACCATTCCTATTCCAGCAAATAATTTGCTGTGTTACATTACAGATTGAAGGGAAAGGTAGCCAGTTTAAAGGGCATGTAAGGCATTTCATTTTAGGCCTGAGGATGACTTATTTACTTATTATTGCTAGTGTTTAAAGTGACGGTGTCCACTTGCTACCAGTTGGGCCGTAAGCTTGTATGTTGTCTAGTAGTATAAAAAATATCTAATTGCTAACAATAAATATACAGTAGGTGGTCTAAGTATTAGTGACAGCACTCAAATTTTAGCTATTTTTTTGCTTAACATGCTGTTTTAAAGAAATAAGCAGCAAGTGCAAGTAAAAATTGGTACTTTAATTGTATCAAGCAATTTTCTGATTTATCTTATTAAATGCTCTCACGAAACCAACAGACAGCAAAGACTGAAGCGATCTACGGTCTTTGACCACTTCAACCAGCAGATATAACTGTATGAAATTGAGAAGAGTCACTTCCCAATGGGGAGGTGCTCTGCAAAGCCGAAGCACAACATATCTGATTATAGTCTAAGGACTGATTGCAGATTTACAAAAGTACAAAAAAAATAATCTTATTTATTAGTTATTTCCTCTTAGCTATTAGCTTTTCCTCTTAGCTTATTTTGAGTGTAACATCTGTAGTGGTAGTTTGCTTTTGTTTGTTTTTTTTTCTTTACTGAGGATTGGTACGTTTTGGGTTTGGTGTCCATTTTAATGTAGGCGACAGGCTGGCAACTTGTCGCTATTTGGAAGCACTGCATGACTCATACTGTCAGATGTGGCTTCATGTGTAAAGAAATGTTACCTAAGGCTTTGCTCAAGCCCTGTTAAGACTACGAGCATGATCTATGTATGTATGTCCTCCTAACTGCTATTTTGTTCATGTGATAAGTTTTGCGAGTGCTAAACATGTAATAATGTTTTCAATTAATTGTTTGTTTCTTCAAGATCTGATGGCGTTCGCGGCGCCGTCATCGGTATCGACTTGGGCACGACCAACTCCTGTGTGGCTGTTATGGAGGGAAAGACCCCCAAGGTAAATTAATATCTTAAGGCGCGAATTATACAGAGGAGGCATAAGGTGAAGGAACGATGAATAGATTTTGTAACAATTCTAGAAGCGGCATAGTTGTTGATACAGATAAGAACAGAATAGCAAAAAATATTGGTTAAAATGAATGTTTAAGGCCTCTGTTTGTCTATATACTTCGGGGGAGCAATAGTATAAATGATAGAATGTCATCAAGGTATAACATAAAGTTGAAAATTGAACTGGGGTCCATAAAGACCCCAGTGTTCAAGAGTTAATAATAATAATAATAATAAATTTATTTGCCAAAAATACGGTACATAAGATCTTACAAAATTACGTTTAAGTATCTCATATTTCACCAAACATGGCATGCAAATACGTTTCAATCATTACAATACAATTTAATTAATAAAAATAAAATTCATACCTAGTTATTTATCTCAAGAAAACCAAAAATTAATACTTAACATGTCAATATTTTTTTATAAAAAAATCATTTAAAGAATAAAAATTCATGTCCTTAAGCCATTTTGTCAAATTCTTTTTAAATATTTCTGTAGGTAGCAGTTTTATGTCATTAGGTATGGCATTATATATTTTAACACACATCGCATCACATTGCTTTTGATAAAAAGTCATTTTTGGGTATGTATTATATACTAGTCTATTAGAGTTCCTTACATTACGAGGATATACATCAGATGCATTTTTGAAGAGACCATAGTTAGATTTTACAAAGTATGCTACCTCAAGTATATAAAGACAGGGAAGAGGCAATATACCCAATTTCCTAAAAAATGGCTTACATGACACTCTAGAAGATATGCCACATATGGCTCTTATACATCTTTTCTGTGCAATAAATAACTTATTAGAGTCAACAGAGTTTCCCCAAACAAGAAGTCCATATTTTAATATCGATGCAACATAGCCATGGTATGCTGATAGTGTCGTAGACAAAGCTGAGGTATTACGCAACTTACTCAAAACATAAACGTAACGGTTAATTTTGTCTTTAATATTATCTATGTGTAACTTCCAGTCACAACTGTCGTCAATTAGAACACCCAAAAATTTCGTACTTTTTACTTCTTTTATATTGTGTCCCATACAGTTTATATTTAGATTTAATTTAGTTTGTCTGTTTGTACCAAATTGTATGTAATTTGTCTTTTCTAAATTTACATTCAGATTATTTTTATTAAGCCAAGATATTATTGATTTTATTGTATTATTTATCTCCAATTCATAATATGGTATGTCTCTGCCTTTATCATAAGGTATAGAAACTGTAACATCATCTGCAAACAAAATGCACTTGTGATTAGTTACTTCCGGAAGGTCGTTTATGTACAGCAAGAATAACAGTGGCCCCAGAACACTTCCCTGCGGAACACCAAATGCATTTATGATGTACTCGGATCTGCTTGTTACTACATTAAAATTGTTATCGAGATGCCTTATTTCAACGGCTTGTTTTCGATTGCGCAAATAGGAGTCAAAGCACTTTAGAGCCAAACCTCTCATGCCCAAATCATTCAGTTTTCTCAGGAGTATTTCATGATCTACAAAATCAAACGCGCGAGTCATATCAAAGAAAACCGTAGTTATGGGTATCTTGGCATTTACTTTCTCCGATATTTCTCGTATGAGATGAAATATTGCTAAAGTTGTTGACTTGCTTTTTTGGAAACCGAACTGTTCCTTCTTTATAATATTATATTTAGTACAAAAATTTATCATTTTAATTTTCATTGCCTTTTCAAAGATTTTTGAGAGTACTGAAGGTAATGTAATAGGTCGGTAATTCTCAACTAAGGATTTATCACCTTTTTTGTGCAAAGGTCTCACAATGGCAGTTTTCAGTAATTCTGGAAACACTCCTTGCTCAAACGATAAGTTTACGAGATAAGTCAGTGGTACAGATATTTCGTTAACACAATATTTAATTACTTTGGTACTAATGTTATCGTAACCAGTGGTATTAGTATTATTTAAAGATCTAACAATGGACTTTATTTCTGTATAATGAAAAGGTTCGATAAACAAAGAGTTACATATACGTGTCCTATTTGTATTATTCAGGTTTTTTCCTTCCGAGTTTGTTAACCTAATAAGAAACTTGTTTAATTCATTAGCAATGGTAAGTGGGTCAGTAAATTTTGTGTTATTAATTAATAATTCTGTAAGCAATGTATTATTTATGTCAATGTTTTTATTTTTTATAATATCCCACGCCATTTTGCATTTGTTTTTTGCACTATTTATTAGTTTGTCATTTTGTATTTTTTGTGATACATTTAAGCAGCGGCGTAATATTTTAGAATAAGATCTATATTGATTTTTCTTGGTCACAGACTTACAAGAGTAGTATTGATGTCGCAATTTTCTCTTTGTCTTACAGCTTTTTAAAATGCCTTTTGTAATCCATTTAGGTTTTTGGTATAAATTCAGACATTTAACACGTTTTACTGGGAAGCACAATTCATAAATTACTGTTATAAGATTATGAAACGATTGCATGGCTCTGTTTATGTCAGTTTCATTTAGCGTTTCCGAAAAGGTAAGATGTTTTAAATGACACTGGAACAACATCATGTTATTTCTACAGTAATCCCTGACAAAGATATAACTCTTTATAGGTTCTTTTAGAAGAGAATTATTATCAATAGGGATATTTAGCAGTTGAGCCGTGTTATGGTCAGACAAGTGCAAATTAAGTAAAGAACCTGTGGCTGTTTCAAAATTACTTATCAGATAATCAATACAATTATTTTGTCTAGTAGGTTCTGATATATGAGAAGTTAAATTATAGTTTTTTAGTAAATCAAAAAGATGTGAACAACTATTTGATTGTATCAGTGCGTTTATATTAAAATCACCTGCCAATATTATACGAAACTTAGAGTTTTTTATGTATCGATGTAACAGATCGTCCAGTATTTTTAAAAATGAATTGACATTAGAATTAGGTGTACGATAAATGCAAAATATAAAACATTTTAGTCCAACCAGTTGTATCCCACAGCACTCAAAAGTAAAATCTTCCGCGTAAGTATCCTTAAGCTCATGATATTTAAGTCCTTTCCTTATTAATATACATACACCTCCCCTTCTTTTGCCATTTTTTCTACAGTAGGTTGACGCCAAATTATACCCAGCAATATTTAAATAGTTTTCACTACCCTTTTTAATAAAAGTTTCAGTTAGGCAAATAACGTCGGGAATACCCACGTTAATCTTTAGATCTGAGATGGTTACCTCTAACACATCATGTTTAGAGATAAACCCTGCTATATTTTGATGCATTAACGTAATATTCTCAGCGGTTGCCTTATTCGTATTATTAATATTAGTCACGAAAAAATTCTCCAGCACTATTTGTTCTCACGGGCGTTAATGGACTTTTTGATTGGGAATCACTTGTATCAATTACATTAAAATGGTATGTGTTGGATATGTCCTCAATTAGCCTGTTTAAGTCAGAAAACATTACAATAAGTCCTTGGTTATTTAAGGATCCTGATATTTTTTTGAACATTTTTGGTGAATAGTCAAGATTCTTGTTACTATCTAATATATAAGCATTAATTGTTATGGCACCGTCGATCGTCGCTTCCGTCCATACGGTTGTGAGCTTGCAGCGGTGCCAGAGTATATTCGCGGTACCAGCTAGCAATGGATATACTGTCCTGTGCTATCCTAGAAACCGCGGGACACAGGATAAAGGTCATTCGAAATTATGAAGCATTTTTTACGATTTTTTTTTATATGCTCCTCTTTATAATCTTATTGTAGTATTGATATATGAATAAGAATTTCCAAGCAAGCTTTTGTTTTTAGCCAATTGCCAAGAAGTCCAGTCCATGTTATTCCAGCGTATATGTACTATTATTTATCGCCACGTGTGATCGAATCTGCTGAACGCATTTTGACAGTTGATGCATTTTTGGATTCGTCTCGACTCTCAACAAGCCAAGTGTCTTAGGAAAGGTGACGTCATAAAATATTAGAATGACGTAAATCTCAATTTTAAGTACGACCAAAAATTAAGCATTATTATTTTTAAACAAATCAAAATGAAGAGTTTTAAAAGGCTATTACAAAAACTAGAAGGTGTTTTCTATTTTCAGTTTTTTGCAACAAGGGAAATAATTGAAATGCAACATATTTTGCTTCTGTTTTGTTTAGTATTAATTTGACTTTACTGTTTTCAAGTTACACTTCACATTAAACGCAATACCATTTACTAGAAGTACAAAGTGTACAAATTGTCACTAGGTAGTAGAAAACACCGAGGGGTCTCGCACAACCCCATCGCATGTCGCCTTCACCAAAGACGGCGAGCGACTAGTCGGCACCCCAGCTAAGCGGCAGGCAGTTACAAACAGTGGGAACACGTTCTACGCGACGAAGAGGCTCATTGGCAGACGGTTTGAGGACCCCGAAGTGCAGAAGGATATGAAGAATTTGTCGTACAAAGTCGTTAAAGCGTCCAATGGCGATGCTTGGGTGCAAGGTGCGTAATTATTTAGTAATGGTAATATTTAAATGAAAAAGTTTTTTTACTTTTGAATACTATACCAATCAAAAATACTGATTACGCAGCAAACTAACTCGAGGATAATATTATGATTTTAGCCACAATTTAAGTACGTGACGGATTTAATTAAATTAAATAAATAGCTATAATATAAAATTTTTAAAAATTATTACGAAGAACTTTCTATTTACACAGATATGTAGGTACTTGGACAGATTAATTAAATTCTCTTCAAAGGTTGGCTCCGCTTGGGCATTAAATTGCTGTGCAAAATACTTTTGTTTTATATTACATGGCAAACAAGCTTGCGGCCCACCTGGTGTTAAGTGGTTACCTTCGCCTATAGACACTTGCATATTTTCAAGTTATACTATTTACTAGAAGTATAACATTTTTTTTTAATTGTCACTATAGGTAGTAGAAAAAACTGAGGGGTATCGCATGACCCCATCGCATGTCGCCTTCACCAATGACGGCGAGCGACTGGTCGGTCGAGTTGTTTATTGTACAAATATGATTTGCATATCAAATATTTTGTAATAATCAACTTCGTTTGAGGGAAAAATATAATAATTATTGATCCATATTTTCGAATTATTTCTAGGTAGTATTGTGAAAATGGTTTTTTTTTTGGAATTTTGAAATTATTTACTTGATAATATGAATTGCTGTGTTGATAAGTTCTTTGATGTGCATTTAAAAATGACTCGTTAATTTACGTTTAATTTCTCCCCACCAGGTAGCGACGGAAAAGTGTACTCGCCAAGTCAAATCGGAGCATTTGTCCTCATGAAGATGAGGGAGACTGCAGAAGCCTACCTGAACACTAACGTCAAGAACGCCGTCGTCACAGTACCCGCTTACTTCAACGACTCGCAGCGACAGGCTACAAAAGATGCCGGTATGTAGCAACTCCACTATTTTTACCTTTCTAAAGTGAGGTTTTGACTCACTTTGCTTACACTGCATAGAATATTTGTCCCAAGTCAATTTTGAAAGTTAGGTAATCCGGGTGATGCTCGCTAGATGTGATGAAGGCAACGAGCTTTCCGGTAAAGAATAAAAAAATAAAATAAAATGTTTTGTCTGCTATTTGGTATAATAATATAGTAAATAAGTTCCAAATTATACTTTTAATCATATAATTGAGGAGTAGGGAATGCAATCTCGAAGGAAAGTCGAGTGCACGCAAACAATCAAAGCGATCGACAGTTGTCGCGCAGCCGTGCGCTACGTTAGCGTATGAATTTCGCTTCTCTTTACTATAGCTAATCCCGTTCGGGATCCCGATCATTTTACCAACGGGATTAGTCCTGCACATGGCATGCGGGATCCGGGTATTTCGGGATTCCGGAGTCCCGGTATTGCATTCCCTATTGGCGAGGGGGTGGAATTGTGTCAAAATTAAGAGAACAATTTTCTATTTTTTGCTTACATATCTTTTGTTTAAAATTAACTTCAATATGTATAAAGTACAGAAAGGATAAGTTTAATTTAATTACTATAAAAAAGTCCTATCCGACTCCACACTATAATTGCTTGGAGTCTTTTTGACCCCACTGTTTAATATATGGCACCGTCGATCGTCCCTTCCGTCCATACGGCTGTGAACTTTGCAGCGGTGCCAGAGTATATTCGCGGTACCAGCTAGCAATGGATACACTGTCCTGTGCTATCCTAGAAACCGTGGGACAGTATTTCAAATTATTTTTTATTTCTAAAAAGTTGTGACAAATGGCTTCATTTCACCTAATGGTAAGGAGAGTGGAGTCCAATTGCGAAGATATTTAGTGCGAGAGATAATTTAAGCCAACATTAGCCTTACCGTCCTGCAAGGTGCTTCTTCACGCCTCTCTTGAATGACCCAGGATTGTAGGAAGGAGGGAACACGTGTGCTGGCAATGAATTCCATTTCTTGATTGTGCGACAAAGAAACGAGTTGCCAAATTTCTTAGTACGCGTTGGAATGTTAGCCACAGTTTGATGGTGACAACGAAGGCCAGCGTGGTCCTTAGACCTTGTCCAGAAAAGTGAATTTGCCGCGAATATTAGTGCGTGAACACGTACTGAAGCTCAACGCGCGAATTTGAATCTCGCGCGAAGTCAAAGTTAAGTCAAGTCAAAGTCAAAATTACTTTATTCATTTAGGTACAATTTGTACACTTATGAAAGTCAATTTTGATGCCATCGGTTCAAGAGTCGGCCAAAGTGAAGCTTGTGGACGCAATGTATTGAGCCCCTGTACCTCGCCAACGCGCGTTGTGTTCGCGCGTAGAGATTCGCGGCGAATTCGCTGTTCTGGACAAGGTATTGACTCTTAATTACTCGCACTAAAAAGTTACACTAACGCTTGTGTAGGGTATATTTAACCCTTAATATTGAAGGAGAAATAAAAACCATTTTAACTTAGTAGTATAATATTTGCCATGTGATGCCAGCAGAGTAGAATAGCATCACACCATATCCTCCAATGGGTGTCGTAGAAGGCGACTAATGGACCAGCAAAGGGGTGTTGATCACCGTATACTCCGTCCACCAATCCGCATTGGGCAAGCGTGGTGGACTACTGCCTAAACCTTCGATGACAAGGAGAGGCCTTGTGTACCAGCAGTAGGTCGATTTATAAAGGCTGTTATGATGATATTTAAAAAAAAATCAACTTTGTAAAGTCGCACGGAGTAACACTCGCATTAAGTAATAATATACACCCCAAACGCGATCTCTGGACATAACCTCACGATGCGGAATAACGCTCCTGGCTGATCCCACGCGAGAGGAAATATTTAGGCAGCTACACGGCCCCGTTTCATTGAATTTACAAATGGCGGAGATATAAAACTTCGAAACATCACGGGGGGTCAAACATACCCCAAGCGTGCAACTAAGGATTAAAAGGACATATTGAGTCCTGATAAATAGTCCAGTTTGAAATGATAATGATGACTAAATCAAAGTTGAACATAAGATATGCTTAGGTTTTTATTATCTTTCAGGTCAAATCGCTGGATTAAACGTACTGCGTGTTATCAATGAGCCTACAGCTGCCGCTCTTGCGTACGGCATGGACAAGACTGATGATAGAATGTAAGCTAATAATTTATATAAATAGAAAAACTAAAATAAAACAAATAATCATTAGGAATTTAGCTTCTGTGTTTGTGTTCTCAAATTTAAAAGTAGATGATTAACTTCAATATTTACATAATAGCATTTTAAAATTGTCTTTTCTTTCCCAAGTTCCAATGAAATGCACAATTCTTTGCGTTTTAGATAAACTCATGTCACAGTAAAGTTTGTTTTATAATCTTGTCAGTTAATTAATTGAATTTGTGTGTCTTTTCGATAATACAGGCGATATAATTATCAACAGAGAACCTATGCACTTTACGAGGTTACTTTTTTGTATTAAAAATTAAAGATCGATTGCAAAAATGTCGGATAGTTGGCCTAACCGGCGACTAATCGTCGACTCTACTAAAAATATTCCCCAGCTATCTAATTTTCATGGGGTCATTTCATACCCCAGTGTTTTGTACTTGGGGTCGTATTGACCCCCGTTGCTAAAACGGCACCGTCGATCTTCGCTTCCGTCTGTACGGCTGTGAACTTGCAGCGGTGCCAGAGTATATTCGCGGTACCAGCTAGCAATGGATATACTGTCCTGTGCTATCCTAGAAACCGTGGGACATTATTTTATGAGAAAAAATACTCGTTATACATCGCCCTACCAGTGGCCCAATTCACGTAAATACATTCGATCTAAAAATCGTTGTAGTTTAGAAATCGTTCGATCGTAGTGCTATCCAATTTTGGTATTCACATGTTACTCAGCTACATTTCGATAGGACGACAATCAAACGACAACTCAATAGGATCGGAACTAAAGCACATCTGAACGACTTGTCAAGGAAACAAAAAAGATGCCCGTAAAATGATTTGATTTTCTACTAAAAGGTTCAAATATACTTTATACTTCAAATACAGTGATTTACGATAAATTAATCAAATTAAATCAATCATTATCGATATTATTTAACATAGAACGTGATACGAGAATATTTTAGCTGAATACCTCTCAGTTGACATTTCAGATGCGATTTTAAAACGATTTATTATCTGAATACGGTTCGACGATGGTTCAACGACATTGCGATCGAGCTACTTCAAAATCGGTTCATTTGACGTACGTGAAGACGAAAAAGTGTTTAAACGACTAAATCGCTGCGATATCCCAACGGGTTTAATACGTGAATTGGGCTACAGGGTTTGGTTGCTAAGTGACTGATGTTATTAAAAGCTTTTATTTAACTTGCAATGTACGTTTGTTTGGGTGGAATCTTGCAATTCATTTTGAAGCAGATTTGTTCAACCGAGCTGAAATTTTGTATACGCGTTGTATAAAAAAGCGACGACAACTTTTTTGACCCCAAGTAACCTTTGGATGGTTTCGTGCCCTACCTGTCTCTTTCTAATTCTCCGCACAAGTAATATAAATGAATGACGTATTTACGTATGACGTATTAGACGGTCACTTGACACGTGCTCTAGTGGTTAGACAGACACATGGCTAATAAGAAGTTACAAGGTCAAATTTTTTATCTTCACTTTGGCTTCCAGATTTTCCTATTGTTTATTACTATCATCATTTACTATTATTGAAACATCAATAAAAAGCTATATACTATACTAGTGCCACATAAACCAATTTAGGTTTTCCCTTGCACTAGAATTCACCTTTGCTATGCTACTCTTATAATTATTCAACACTAGCGACCCGCCCCGGCTTCGCACGGGTGCAATGCTTATGTAAATATGCATGTATTATACATATAAACCTTCCTTAAGAATCACTATCTATTAAAAAAAAACGCATCAAAATCCGTTGCGTAGTTTTAAAGATCGAAGCATACAGACAGACGGCGGATAGCGACTTTGTTTTTTACTATGTAGTGATAACATACAAAATAAAAGTATTAAAAACTAGACACTTTTGTTTACGTGACTAATCTAATATTGTTGGCCTATAATTTTATGTTATTGTCTGTTAAATACCTTGACTAATTGATCTCAACATTTTTTTCTATGACCCAAAGTAAGTATTTAAGTAATTCTCTTACCCACAGCATTGCCGTCTACGATTTGGGCGGTGGCACCTTCGATATATCGGTGTTGGAGATACAAAAAGGCGTGTTCGAAGTGAAATCGACGAACGGAGACACTTTGCTCGGAGGAGAGGACTTTGACAACGTCATTGTCAACTTCCTGGTCGACGAGTTCAAGAGAGATGTGAGTTTATTAACTTCCTGTTTGTGACACTTTTAATTTCAGTGCCTTAAAACTAAGTATAATTATTAAGTAGTTTTTTCTTGAATTTAACCTTAATCAAAGTCAAAGTCAAAATTACTTTATTCGCTTAAGTACAATTTGTACACTTATGAAAGTCAATTTTGATGCCAACGGTTCAATAGTCTACCAGCAGGCCTTGTTCTGAGAAGAACCGGCAAGAAACTCAACAAGTTTTATCCTCCCTTTACAGTTTTCATAGTATTGATTTGGAAAGAGTCATAATTCACATTGTCAATGTTAGAACAAAGACTAACTTCCATAGGTACAACGTTTTATTTTATTTGAAAAGCTCCTTATTCACAATGTAAATACACATAATTTCTATACGGTAATTACAAGCTTTTATGGCAGTGTAAATGAATGCGTCGATAAATAAAAAAAGAAAAATAAATACAGCAATTGTTTCGTTATCATTTATTTTAGCTAGAATATTCTCAATTCAATCTCAAGGTCTGGGACACTTTTGCTTAATATAAACCAAAGGAAAAACATAGTTTGCAATGTTTTCACGTTGAGGCCAAGAAAACGTCGAGCGCCACGCCATCTAGGGAAGAAGCCGGAAAACCAGCTTGACACTTTCGATTGAGAATTCGCGTGTGAAGGTGTGGAACAATTACTTCTCAAAAATACCGACGGTCGCGCTGAGCTGGACTTATCATTTTACAAGATTCTATGTGCTGTGTTTTTTGTTAATTATAAACTTTGAAGCAAGACACTAGGAAGTGTTTGTGCCGTTTGTACCCGTGCCGTCAGCTGACCGGTGATTAGTTTGGACACTGTCTGACCCAAATCGGCTGGTGACCGGCATAGTACGAGAGCCCACGACCAAAATTTTTGTCTCATAGCAATACGGCCAAAACCGCATCAAATCGATAGATACGATTATCCTGAACTCGAAAATACCAATATCAGACATTTTCCGCGTAGCGTTTGATCTGACCGAATTTTCAAAATTGTCAAAGAATTTTACCGAACTGCATCATAGCAATATGTCTGATTTGCAGACTGTAGTTGAATGATAGTTCTGAGATACCGGAAACATATTTTTCAGACGTTAGTGGTGTAGCGCAAACCCGTAAAATCACTTAAAAAAATTAAAAATGAGACAAAAAAAATGTCTCATAGCAATACGTCTGAAAATCTTTTTTATTAGTAAATTTTGGTTATTTGATGCGAACAAAACAATTTTCAGACGGAAATGTGAACGCATTAAATTTTGAGACCGTTTTGAAAATGTTAACAAATTTTACCGATCGGTATCATAGCAATATGTCTGAAAATTGTTGGACATGATAAAATAAGTTGTCCACATGTGCAAAAAATTTATATCAGACAAATTAAGTGTAGCACCTTCTCTATCAGACAACTTTTCGATACTCAGATATCATTTAAAAATCGTATTGAGGCATCTTGAATTTTCTGTTACAAACCAATGAATACGTTGCGACCCTGAATTTATTAGATGATAATTAACAAAGAATTTACCCGAAACCGTAACATTGAAGTTGAAGGACTGAAATAAATCGCACAAAAGGAAACTGGGATGAAGTTGAAAAAAAAACGGTTTACCGCCACAACCGCACAACGTATGACAACTAAGTGAGCGTCGTTCCAACGTTTGGAGCAGCTGGCGAGAGAGCTGTATAATAGTAAGAAAGGGGCAGGAGCGTAACAAGCGCTGAGGCTGTTGAAATTAAATACTGATTGATTTGATAGTTTTGGTTTTATTTAAAGCACACTTGAGTAACTTTTACAAAAGAAATAAGTAATGACATCTGTCATCTGTCAAAGTACATATAATAGACAAGGGAGATTCTTGAATATCTATGAAGGCTGTAAATTTAAAAAAAACATTTAAAAGATGCGTCGGCCAGGCGACTCCGAAACGTTATTTTCGTTTTTGGGAGTATATGCTACACTTAAAGTGTCTGAAAACAGGTTTTTGGTAATCATGGCACCAATACGCAAAGTTGAAAAAAAAATTATCCGTATTGCTATGATACAGGTCGGCTAAATTTGTTGACATTTTCAAAAATGCGCTCAGGCTATATGCTACGCGCAAAATGTCTGAAAACAAACTTTTTCGTAATACAATTATAAAATCTATGTACATTTTCACTATCAGACGTATTGCTATAATACCGACTGTCTTTTTTTTTTGACACAGCAGAAATGGCCTCCCACGCAGTTGCTACACTTTCGACCGTTACTACACACCTAGTCGGGTTCAGAATCATACAATCTAACGATTTTATAGGGTTTTTGCCGTATTGCTATGAGACATGGTTTTGGTCGTGGGCTCTCGTACTAGCAGTTGTATTGGATCCGAAACGTGAGTACCTTGGTGTATTAGCCTAACGTCTCCCAGACGTTGCAACACGAAACTTTATTTTCATATCGTGTGTTGCTCCCAATATGTGCGGGAATTCACAATAACAACACAGCAATATTGTCAGAATCCGGTACCTGAATTTTTTTTATTGATATGTCCACTTTTATGAGTTAATTAATTTTGAATTTCACAAGTTATGTCAATAATTCAATGACTCCTCATGATTCTTCATGCTTGCGCGTCAAAGTAACAGCACTTTCACTACACAAATTCTACACAGATAATTTTTTTCATTTATCGAAATAAAAATCTGTCTGACGCCATGAAAACACGCTGGTAACGACATGACACTGACAATAAAATTGACACTTTTGTTTTATCAAAGGAAGGCAAAGGCGTTTTATGTATCCATCCATACTAGCGTATGCTGTTTTATGTATATATATTTATTATATTACCGAAGGCCCCTTACGGGGTTATAAGCGTGATTGTGTATAAGGGGTCGTATCGGACCCCATAGAATTACGTTGGGGTATTTTTTGACCCCACAGTTTTATTTACGGCACCGTCGATCGTCGCTTCCGTCTATACGGCTGTGAACTTGCAGCGGTGCCAGAGTATATTCGCGGTACCAGCTAGCAATGGATACACTGTCCTGTGCTATCCTAGAAACCGTGGTACAATATTTTATTATACAGAATAGACTACATACAGACTCACTTGGTGTTGTGGCTGCACTTTTTATGCTACGATTACGAATTGAGTAAAAAAAACAAAAAATAACAACCAAATTTAGATTACATGCTAGGAATCCATTAGGATGCCTTTCATCCAGTAGTAGAGGAATGATTTGTATGTTTGTAACCAATAAACTTAAGAACAACTAGACCGATTTTGATGAAATTTGGTACAAATATAGATTGGAAGCCACATAGGCTACCTTTCATCCCCTAGTTCATCCTTACACAGGTTGCATCCTCATTTCATCCCCACAGATCATATTTTTATCTTCACAAATGAAGACCTTCCATAGAAACTTTTATCCCTTATTTCAATCGCTTCAACCTTTTTTTCGTGTGGTAGCCTATGTCCTTTCCCAAGTTTTCCAACATCTAATAAAGATATTATTTTGCACCAAATTTTATCAAAATAGGTCCAGTAGCTTTTAACTTTATTTGTTACAAACATACAAATAATTAAAACAATAAGTCGCGAGCCCGAAAACTAATTGAAAATGTTAAATTTTAATAAAATGTTTCTTGTCCCACCATGGTTGAAGCGATAATCAAAGCGATGATCATTATTTTATCAATCAATCCAATGATGCAGTTTTTGTTTTCATCAAAATCGGGCTCGCAACTCCTTTGAGCATTTTTCCATATTCCTTATTGTTTAGGATTTGGCTCTGAAGGCACACTTGAAAAATTCAACCTGTATATACAGGATGTAAAAGACATGAACAGTCAAACGAGAACCATGTATTCTGCTCACCATCATAACATTTTTTTTCCTTTAGACTATACCTGGGAAATTGATAGTTACGATTTTATTGAAGGTCAAAGTCATATTTTTTTTCATATTTTTTATGAAAACATATTCTAAACATTATTTCTTAATTATTGTCCAAATAAACATTATAATTATTTTTAGTATTTCATAACAAAAAGTGTCCTCAAAACGTTAGCGTTCAATGTAGCTCACTCGATGCGCACGGACACTAACGAACGGGGCCGCCGTCAAGCAAAATTATCGCGGTATTGCGAGTTGCGTGCGAGTTGAGCGCTTTACATTGCGCGGTACAATTTGCAATTTTTTGTAACACCAAAAAATAAAAATCATTTCCCAGCAATATTTTTTTTGAAATATGTCTTATTTTGATGTATAGAATACATGGTTCTCGTTTGACTGTTCATGTCTTTTACACCCAGTATATATCTCATTCTATTGTTACAGCAAGGTCTAGACATCCGTAAGGATGCGATGGCCATGCAACGTCTGAAGGAAGCGGCCGAGAAGGCCAAGATTGAGCTGTCAGGGTCTCTGCAGACGGACATCAACTTGCCGTATCTAACAATGGACTCGTCCGGACCCAAACATATGAATCTGAAGGTAAATCTTTTTGACATGATATTTTATTGGTCTCAAAGCCAAAAGCATGTATCAGAATCAGAATCAGAATATCATTTATTGCTATTTCTGTGTACATATTGCAGGTGAGTAGGCATAGAATTAGACACAACAGAATGCTCATATCGAGCATGCAATACTTAATTAAAGGTAAAAACAACTTAAAATTTATATCGCTGAAAAATAATTTAAATAGGTATTTAAAAATGTAACTTATACATGTTTAACATTAAAATATTCACTGAGGTTATAAAACACGTTAAAATTCAACCGCGACTTCAATTTTGACTTAAATTTAGGCATCTGCAACGCTTTGATCGCTTAAATATTTTTATGCCTGTAGCTGGCGCTCTTAGGATAAATGTAACTATTTACATTTTGTACACAAAGATCATACTTATATCTATTTCGAATATTTGTACGTGTGTCAGCTTTATTTGTGAAATATTCCGTAGTTGGCTTTATAAAAATACATTGTAGACAAATTAGTAGCCCCCATGCACTAGCGTTAATTCGTGCCGGAAGGTCCAATCTGTAAGGATTCATTCCTTACAGATTGGACCTTCCGCCATGGATTCTAGTGGATGAGCAAAGCGCGAAAGAACGACGGCGTTAAAATTTTTGTCCCTTCCGTCGCGCCTGCACGACACGACAATCTTGTCTTAACTCACTTAACGCAGCCGCCCGGATTGCGTAGAACGCTGGGTTCGATTCCTGCCTGGGGCAGGACGATTTTTTTTCAGTGTATTTTTTCTATGGTTACGTTTTCGGACTCTAACAACAGAGGGGAAAAGTGTTTGAACATTTTTGGTTATCCATCCAAATGTATAGTTAATAAAAATAATAAAGCCTTTGAAATATTATTTTTATTTTTGTTTGACAAATTTAATTATGATTGAAATTGATACCAAATTAAATAGAAACGAAAAACATGGAAAAAAATCCTGTTATGGATAAGTGCTGAGACGGGACTTGAACTAAACTTGAACGGGAATTAAACTTGCCAAACAAAAATAAAAATAATATTTCAAATAAGCAAAATTGTCTAACTTAACTGATCGACGGTATTTGTAAAAATATCTCATCGGGTGTTAAAGAAATCTGCAACATTGTAAGGCATACGTCAGCTTGATGACGCAATCAAAAAACGAAAGACATGGCTAAATTCGTCGTGGTCAAACAGTCCTGTGTAGCTCAGTTGGAAGAGCAGTCGCCCGGATAGCGAAAGGTCGCGGGTTCAAGTCCCGTCTCAGCACTTATCCATGACAGGATTTTTTTCCATGTTTTTCGTTTCTATTTAATTTGGCATAATAAAGCCTTTTTATTCCATACCTAAGTTACATTATGAGAGATTTTATTGTTAGTTTATAATTACTTATTCCTAGTGTTAGTGTGGTTAGTTTATTTGTTCTTTTGATACGGTCCCTTTCAGGGTATAGGCCTCCTCCAATTTTGTCCATTTCTTCTTTTCTGTGGCTAAAGTTCTCCAGTTCTTCCCTGCCGTGGTTTGGATGTCACCCTCCCATCGCTGTTTTGGGCGTCCTACCTTCCTCTTTCCAACTGGGCCTTTCCAGTTTGTGCTTAGAATTATCCACCTAGCGTCTCTATATCTAGCAACATGTCCCGCCCAAAGCCACTTCATTTTAAGACAGTGTTTGAGAGCATCTGTTAGTTTTGTTTTTTCTCATGTATAGTATTCGAATGTATAGTTATGACCTCCTAATTAATAATGTACTAATATAAATCTCACATTCGTTCACAGATGACCCGTTCAAAGCTAGAATCTCTGGTGGGTGATCTGATCAAGAGGACCGTAGCCCCGTGTCAGAAGGCCTTGCAAGACGCCGAGGTGCAACGGTCAGACATTGGAGAAGTACTCCTCGTCGGTGGAATGACTAGAATGCCTAAGGTAACATATTGGTCAATATTCTGGTAGTCCATTTAATAAAGGTGTAACCAGACCTATGACAAAGCCGAGAACTACGTATTCCGCTCATCATTAGGACCATTTTCTTCTTCTAGACTATACCTGGGAAATTAATAGTTATGAAGTTATCGAAGGTCAAAGTTAGAGTTTTTTTTTCAACATTTTTATGAAAACAAATTGAAAACATTATTTTTTACTTTCTCGTATACGTAGTATAAAGGAAGTCTTGTAATCGTCAAAAAATTCTACTTGGGATTTTGACGGATTTACACGTTTTGGCCCTCCCTGAGTCAAAAAAACTGTTTTTGGGATTATGTCTGTGTGTTTGTCTGTGCGTTAGCACGATAACTAGAGTATGCTCTAACTTATTGCAACCAAATTTAACATGCGTGTATGACATCAAAATATAAGGTTTCTATCAACTTTTGAGTCGTCGATCACGAAAGTTAGGCAACCAAGTGCGCGGTCGGTACTCGGATGGGTGACCAAAATTTAGCATGCATGTATGACATGAAAATATAAGGTTTCTATTAACTTTTGAGTCGTTTCCGGTATACGAGAAAGTCAAGGGGAGACCACTCCCGATTTTTTTATCTCGTCTCATCTATACGTAATATTAAAAATATATAAGTTTTCAGCGCACTCAGCACAAGCCAATCCCAGCTCCAATAGCTGTGTAGGCAGTCTTATAGACGGGTGCCATATTATATTGTAGACATATTCCCCGGTTGTGTCTGTACGCGTCCGGGTTATAATCTCACAGACACACGTACGATACGCTTTATTAACCGACTTTATAAAAGGAGGTTCTCAATTCGACTGTATTTTTTTTTGTTTGTTACCTCATGACCTTTTACTGGGTGTACCGAATTTGAAGGTTCTTTCAACCTTTGGAAGCTGGTGTTTGTCATGTGGTCCCATTTAAATTTGATCGACATCTGAGAAGTCGTTTTTGAGTTATCCCTAATAATGCCTATTGAGTTATCTAAAAGATCTCTAGATAGTTTCCTGAAAAATTCTAAACTTAAAACACTTAAAAGCAAATAAGTAATACATTATTTTTAAAATTAAAAATCTGCCTTCAAAACTAAAAACGCAGAGATAAAACTTTTGTTCATAAAAAAATGTTTTTTTGAGGTCGGTGTCAACCTCAATAGACCAACAATATTTGGAATAAACGTTGTCACTTGTATTTGGGATTTGTGCCACAATTTACATTTTGTATTTCCATGGATACACCCCTTTTAATATTATTTATATTTTAGGGATTTAGCTGGAATACCCCTCGCGGTCGCTAAAGGTGGTATCAGACGGTTAATTTTTCGTTCATTTTCGTCTTCATTCTGTACCATTCACTCAAAAGGTACAGAATGTACAGTAACCCAAAACGAAACAAGTGCTGAATGAATTCATTAATGAACCTATCCAACAGTAAATATTTTTTCTAGTATTAAAAATATTTACGCGTTTGTAAACGCAATAATAAAATTATTCTATCTAACAGTGTTGGATGTTGGCATTCGGCATCTTTCACTCCCGCTCGGAATGAACGATAAATGAATAGTCTGAACACTGAGAGTTCACTCGGATTCGGTCATTTTGTTTCGAGTTTTGTAGAAGAAAACGTCGAGGCAAAATGGTCTTCTCTTGACGACGTACTGAAAGAAAAGAGGACATGAATGTTCTTTTCTGTTCCATTCTAGTTCGACCGGGTGAACATGGAGTGAAATAAAAATGAAGCATTCACTGGAATGAACATTCATTCGAGTGAACTGTCTGATATCACCTTCACTCTCCGATCTGTAAAACTTTTATATGTCTAAATGCGGGTGTAAATCTTTCGTCTACAGGTCCAACAAACGGTGCAAGAAATATTCGGTCGGGCTCCGTCTAGAGCCGTCAATCCCGACGAAGCGGTCGCAGTAGGTGCCGCCGTCCAGGGCGGAGTCCTAGCCGGTGACGTCACGGACATACTCCTCCTGGACGTGACCCCTCTGTCACTGGGCATTGAGACCCTGGGAGGGGTGTTCACCAAGCTGATCACGAGGAATACCACGATACCGACGAAGAAGAGCCAGGTGTTCTCCACAGGTATGTAAAATTTAGCAGTTGACGTCACGTACATAGTTCTAGACGTGTGTGACCCCTCTGTCACTGGGCATAGAGACTCTTGGGGGGGTGTTTACGATGTTAGTCACGAGGAATACCACGATACCGACGAAGAAGAGCCAGGTGTTCTCCACAGGTATGTAAAATTTAGCTCGTGGTGTCACGGAAATACTCCTAGACGTGACCTCTCTGTCACTGGGCATTGAGACCCTGGGAGGGGTGTTTGCGAAGCTGATCACGAGGAATACCACGATACCGACGAAGAAGAGCCAGGTGTTCTCCACAGGTATGTAAAATTTAGCTGGTGATGTCACGAACATACTCCTAGACGTGCGTGACCACTCTGTCACTGGGCATAGAGACTCTTGGAGGAGTGTTTACGATGTTAGTCACGAGGAATACCGACGAAGAAGAGCCAGGTGTTCTCCACGAGTATGTAAAATTTAGCTGGTGACGTCACGGACTTACTTAGACGTGCGTGACCTCTCTGTCACTGGGCATTGAGGCTCTGGGAGGGGTGTTAACGATACTGACACTAGGAATAATACCGACGAAAAAGAGCCAGGTGTTCTCCACAGGTATGTAAAATTTAGCTGGTGACGTCACGGACTTACTCCTCTTAGACGTGACCCCTCTCACTGGGCATTGAGACTCTTGGAGGGGTGTTTACGATGCTAATCACTAGGAATAAGAATATACTGAGGAAGAAGAGCCAGGTGTTCTCCACAGGTATGTAAAATTTAGCTGGTGACGTCACGGACTTACTCCTCCTAGACGTGACCCTTCTGTCACTGGGCATTGAGACCCTGGGAGACGTGACCCCTCTCACTGGGTATTGAGACCCTGGGAGGGGTGTTTACGAAGCTGATCACGAGGAATACCACGATACCGACGAAGAAGAGGGAGGTGTTCTTTACAGGTATGTAAAGTTTAGAAGGTGACGTCACGGACGTAGTCCTCCTAGACGTGACCCCTCTGTCACTGGGCATAGAAACTCTTGGAGGGGTGTTTACGAAGTAATCACGTGGAATACTATGATATGAAGAAGAGCCAGGTGTTCTCCACAGGTATGTACTATCGGGGTCTTGCTAAACTTTACAGTTTAAATTTTTTTCGTTTGAAGCGAGCCCTTTCTGTTGACCCCGCCTTCTATTACTGTTGACCAATAGAATACCCTCTTTTGTTCTGTAAGGCATCTGGTTGGCAATTTAAAAAAAAGCTATTGTTTTAACAAATTGCAACCAGATGTGTTTACGGCAATGTTTGCTAAGGCAATTGTATTGCATCACTCTGGGATCTTCACTCAGAATTCTATTGGTCTACAGGCTAAGGGTAGTCGTCGACAGTGTAATACAAAAACGATCCTTAAGGTAAGGATTACGGAGACCACGATAGTATAATATAGCTGGTAACGTCACGGACTTCTAGTCGTGACCCCTCTGTCACTGGGCATTGAGACTGGGTGTTTACGAAGTTAATCACGAGGAATACGACTATACCGAAGAACAATGACAGGCAATGTTCGTTTTGTGCAAATTATTGTATTTAGGGTCTTAAGAGGCTAATAATTACTTCTATATAGACTAGAATTGAAATACCGTTTATTTTTTCTCTTTACAATCTTTATATAAAGAGTTATCATGTATCTACTATCTATACTAATATTGAGTTTGTTTGTTTGAACGCGCTAATCTCGGGAAATACTGATCCAAATTGAAAAATTATTTTTTTCTCGAATAGACCTTTTATCGAGGAAGGTTTTGGCTAAAAAAAAAATCAACGTTAACGCGAGCGAAGCCGCGGGCGTCCACTAGTATAAGATAAGCAGGAAATTTGCTGTCGCATAAAAAAGAGACTGGTGCCTGAACTAAGGATGAGCTTGTATCTCAGTGCACCAGAACTCTCCTCTATGGATGGTAGTCAGAGATTACAACATACAATATTATTATATACTATACTGTAACGTCGTGCCCTATGGTCCAACACTGTCGGTATGGTCCACTAATAAAACACGTTTTTGTCACTATTTTTATTTGTTGTTATAAACAGGATCTATACGGTATATAAAAGGCACTAATTTTAGTGCCTTGATATAATTTTGTTATGTACGTATGTAATAATTATTATGGTCCCAAGCCGAGGTCAAGAGCGAGACCCTTAGGTATGATAATAATGTGTTCTAGGACACGGTTAGTAATGGAATGAAAGCAAAGCGCGAAAATGAACCAAATGTCATGATGAATGATGATTTTGAATTTGATTGATTATTATTTAACTTTTTAAATATTATGGAATAATTTTATTTTTGCGTTTACAAACGCGTAAATATAATACTAGAAAAATGCACTGAAAAAAAAAATGACTTGCCCCGCCTGAGGCAAGTCAATTTTTTTTCAGTGCATTTTTCTAGTTTTTAAATATTGCCAGTAATATTAATAATGATGACGATGTTATAGTACCACGTTACAATACTATAGTTAAACATGGATAAGTTACATTAAGCACTTCATTTAAAAATAACACACTAATTAAATCAAATATTAAATAAATATTTAAACAGCGCATCCAGCACAAACCAACACAAGCTCCCGTAGCTGTGTAGGCAGTCTTATAGACGGATGCCATAATATATTGGGGACATATTCCCCGGTCGCGTCTGTACGCGTCCGGGTTATAATCTCACGGACACTTGTTAATATTTTTATTTGACACTAGCTTTGACCCGCGAATAGGGGCAGCATTTAAATTATCTTATTATTTCTTCTAACCCTACCGATTTTACTTTAAAATATACAAACTTCCATCCCTTATCCCCCTTTAGGGATTAAATTTTCAAAAATCCTGAAATACGTAATTCTTAATTTCTAACTAAGCAGCTAAATACCAATTTGTATCGATTTAGCTTCAAAACTGACGGATTTCCATACGAACTTTTTACCCCCTTTTCACCACCTTAGAGGGTGAATTTCCAAAAATCCTTTCTTAGTGCACCCCTAGACCTCATAAGGAACCTACGTGCCAAATTTGGAATCTCTAGACCCAGCGGTTTGGGCTGTGCGTTGATATGTCAGTCAGTCAGTCAGTATTCTTTTTTATATATATAGATAAATGTTTCAACGTACAGTCAACAAAGCTCCCAGGGACATTACCACCATCTTTATAAAAGCGATTCAAATTCCACACGGTTGAGTATAGGTTCGTAAATTCATATTACTCATTCGCGTTTGCATCGAAAGAATGAAGAGAGTTGTCGCTGGTCTGTTTTTTTTTAATTCTCTCTATTTTTAGGGAAGGCAAGGGGAACTAAAGCCCATACAGCCTCGTCTTTAGTATTTTTGTTCAATATTTTTTTCATTTGTTTTATTTGAATATTATTTTTGTTTATATTTTGATGTCATACACGCATGTTAAATTTGGTTGCAATAAGTTAAAGCATACTCGAGTTATCGTGCTAACATACAGACACACAGATATAATTCCAAAATCGGTATTTTTCGACTCGGGGAGGTCCAAAATGTGTAAATCCGTCAAAATCTGGAGGTCGAATTTTTTGACGATTACAAAACTTCCTCGATACTACGTATACGAGAAAGTAAAAATAAACATTTAGGCGTTTGAAACGCAAAAATTATTTCATAATATGAGGTAGATCTTAAATGTGCGTCAAATATTTGCAAAAAATATTTCGTTCGGATCTTAGAAGTGTAAATTTCGAAGATTTGATGAAACAATGTTTACCGTAAAAACATAAGCACCAAGCACTGACAAATTTCGACAGCGAAAAGCAATACCCTGGTGGCGTAGTGGTTAATAATAATAAGTTGTTTTTAATAAGTTATATTTTTCAGTGTATTTTTCCGGTTCAAGTCTTTTACCTCGACTCAAACCTCACCTTGTCCACAGCCGCTGACGGACAAACGCAGGTCGAAATCAAAGTGCATCAAGGTGAACGTGAAATGGCCACAGACAACAAACTCCTCGGACAGTTCTCTCTGGTGGGCATCCCGCCCGCTCCCAGGGGAGTGCCTCAGATCGAAGTGACTTTTGATATCGACGCTAACGGCATCGTGCATGTGTCTGCCAGAGACAAGGGCACCGGCAAGGAGCAGCAAAGTAAGTGGCCACCCATCAGACAACGGCTCACTAATGTTTGACAAAAAACCAATAACAATAATTTTAATAATAACGTTATAAAAACTAATCATTTGATAAACAGTATTTAAGTAATCATTTGAAAAAAAAAGTCCGTTATCTAGTATCCATAAAACAATTCTTAATGATACTTAATTTGGGCTTCATAATTGGTGTGAGCGTAGAAATATATTAATTATATTATATTATATACTGGGTGTAAAAGACATGAACAGCAGTCAAACGAGAACCATGTATTCTATACATCAAAATAAGACATATTTCAAAAAAATTATTGCTGGGAAATGATTTTTATTTTTTGGTGTTAAAAAAAAATTGCAAATTGTACCGCGCAATGTAAAGCGCTCAACTCGCACGCAACTCGCAAAACCGTGATGTTTTTGCTTGACGGCGGCTCCGTTCGTTAGTGTCCGTGCGCATCGAGTGAGCTACATTGAACGCTAACGTTTTGAAGCCATTTTTGTTATGAAATACTAAAAAAAATGATAATGTTTCTTTGGACAATAATTAAGAAATAACGTATAGAATACGTTTTCATAAAAAAATGAAAAAAAATTTATGACTTTGACCTTCAATAAAATCGTAACTATCAATATCCCAGGTATAGTCTAAAGGAAGAAAAATGTTATGATGGTGAGCAGAATACATGGTTCTCGTTTGACTGGTCATGTCTTTTACACCCTTTATAACTATTGTGAGAAAATTCTGGCTTGATATGACAGCATCCCTAATAAGCCTCTATACGTTATTGTGTTGAGGTAAAGCGGGGTTGCGAGAGTACAGTTGCGAGTTATCAGCCGGCGAGATGCCTTGCTCTGACGGACGATTGTCGCCAACCACAAAAGAATATAATGCATTTTCTTCAATAACATATTGTTACGAGCTAGGGGTTCGTTAATTTGGAGAGAAACACCTGGTGACATTGACGAGAATTCCGTACACCACTCTAAAATTTACAAGAACCAAGCAACAAAGTCCAATCACAATAGACGCCGTCGTGGTGGAGTGGTCAGTACAGCTGGCTACACATCAAGCGGTCTGGGTTCGAATCCTGGTAGCGGCAAATGTTTGTGTGACGAACACGAATGTTTGTTTGCGAGTCATGGTTGTTTATATATTTATTTAAGTTTATTTATAAAAATATCTAAAATTATTATGTATATTAAAAAAAAAATCCGTTATCTAGTATCCGTAACACAAGTTCTTAATGATACTTACTTCGGGCTAGATAATTGGTGTGAGCGTGGAGATATATTATATTATTATTATTATTATATTATATTATTACAATGCTAACTTATTCCGTAGTATTCGCCTTAGTCGGTATATCACACTAGATCACTTAGAGAGAGTATCGCTTTGATCCGCACTTGTTCGCTTCTAAACTTAGAATGTCCATACACTGCAATCAACAGTCCTTTTATACTACCCAAAACGAAATCGCGCAAACACTAGAATGTTCGACTATTATCTTGAACAAACAACAAAGTTCATCTGACGAATATAAACCTAATGTCATAGGACTGTAGGTTCATTATTGCTCGAATGTTCTCATCGTTCTTAGAAGTTTCTCCTTCTAGAAGCTTCGATTACTTTCTCGAACATTCTATTGCTTTCTCGCGATTTCTACGGCAATTTACGAATTCGTAACACTATTTACCGAAGTATGCCCGCTGGTAGCGGCAAATGTTTGCGTGTTAACGGAAATGTATGTATTTCGTCATTGTATTCAATTCCTAACAAATGTATGTAGTTCCTAAAATTGCCCGGAAATGTATGAAATAAATTATATTAGACACATTTCCTAGGAAATCTATGCATTTCCTAAATAGCAATCAGAAATGTAAAACGTTTAAGGGCTGATTTTTCAATCCTTATGCTGGCACTTCATATGGCCGTATTTGGCAAACATTTGTGTTGCATCTCTATCATTCTGTATATACAGGGTGTAAAAGACATGAACAGTCAAATGAAAACCATGTATTCTGCTCACCATCATAACATTTTTTTTCCTTTAAACTATACCTGGGAAATTGATAGTTGGAAAAGCATAAAAGCATTATTTTTAAACATTTCCTAGTACGATATTGGAATTAAATACAATTGTATGTATGTATGTATTAAATAATTTTTAAAACAATAATTTATACATTTCCTGAATAGCTTTGGAATTGTATACATTTCCTAGGAGTTGTATACAATTCCTTGATTTCATACATTTCCGGTAACATGCATATTTATTTAAGTTTATTTATATAACATGTCCGTTATCTAGTATCCAACATGTTTTTAATGATACTTACTTTGGGCTAGATAATTGGTGTAAACGTGGTAATGTATTATTATATTATATATCTCTTACAGTCGTGATCCAATCATCGGGCGGCCTCTCCAAAGACGAGATTGAGAATATGGTGAAAGCGGCCGAACAGTTCGCACAGGCAGACAAACAGAGAAGAGAGAGGGTGGAAGCAGCCAATCAGGCAGAGGGAGTCCTACACGACACCGAGACTAAGATGGACGAATACAAGAGCCAGTTACCACAGGACGAGGTGAGTTTGGAACAGCTGGAGAGGTAGGAGAGAGAGAGAGTTAAAGAAAGGAAGGGAGAAAGAAAGAGAGGAAAAGAGGGATATACAACATGTAATTTAAATAACCAACATCCTGAATACAGGTGGGTCGGGATCGGCTTCCGAGTTGATGTCAAGAAATAAAATTTAAAAAAAATACCTTTACTGTACTTTTTATTGAAATTTTTTATTTTTTTTATTGAAATCAACTCGGAAGTCGATCCCAACCCACATGTATTCAGGATGTTGGTTATTTAAATTACATATTGTATATAAATTGATCTCTTATAATTAGACTGTAATCTAAGTTCCGAGATGTAGATTTATTTCACTGGTACCGAGAAATCGGTACCAGTGAAATAAAATGAAAATTAAATGAAATGAAATGTGCATCTGTTAGGATTATGGGAGCTAATGAAACACACAGTTATGAAGTAAAGTAATTTATATTTATCTTAATATTTAGGTAGGTGTGTTCCTAACGCGTTACGTTGCTAGAGAGGCACAGACTCGAGTGAAACGGGCGCCGTGACTGCACTAACACAGGGGTCGAACTCGGAGCATAAAAAAATAATCATTGCTAAATACTACTTGTGGTTAAGAGGGACATAATTTATTTTTGTAAATTCCAACGAAAACAGGAGTGGTCACGATTGGTTACGGCAAACGTTGACAGTGGAATGAATGAATTTTGTTCCCCCGTTTCACCCCTTACCTACCTAAGGCGCGGTACAGCGCTAGCGGTTGGATTAAGCATATATTTCACAAAATAACCCGATTATTCTTCTTACAGTGCGACAAACTTCGCGGTGACATCGCGAAGCTACGCGAACTCCTCGCACAGAAAGATACAGCCAACCCTGAGGACATAAAGAACGCGACGAACACCTTACAACAAGCCAGTCTCAAGCTCTTCGAGCAAGCGTATAAGAAGGTGAGTTGGGCAACATTTTAATTATACCAGCAATTGCGTACAATTCGACAAACATCGATTCGGGGATACTTAAACAAATAAATGTCTATTTTAAATCGCATGCAAGTGTTAATGAGGCATTAGTTGAATACAATTTGAAGTTTAAGTATACGTGGCCTACCGCAGCTTTTGCTGGAAACAGGTGTAATTTTGTGTTAGGATTTGCAACGCATTTAACATCATTCCAACGCGTTCATCTGTGTATAATCACGCACAACGTTGTTCTACTGTATTCAGTGTTTTTCAGTCGCGTTCAGACATGTTCTGAGTTTAACGTTTTCTGCTGCCATATTCAGCGATCTCGTGCAGGGTTGTTATGCCGCGACTAGCTATCTGTGGCCGTATTCAGCACAGTTCTGCCGTGTTCAGCGTTGTTCAGCCTTGTTCAGCAACGTTCATCGTTGTTCAGCATCGTTGTTATTTGTTCAGCTGCGTTCATATTTGTTCAGCTGCGTTCAGCGTCTTCATATTTGTTCAGCTCCTTTCATAGTTTTCACCATCGTTCATATTTGTGCAGCTGCGTTCAGCCTTGTTCAGCATCTTTCATATTTGTTCAGCGTTGTTCATATTTGTTCAGCGTTGTTCATATTTGTTCAGATGCATTCAGTCTTGTTCAGCGTTGTTCCGCGGCATGCTATTCTAAAAGCAATACTGAATACAGTACTATTTTGTCTAATTCAGCTACGTTCTGCCGCGTTCAGCGTTGTTCAGCCGCGTTCAGCACGTTCTACCGTATCTATGTTCTGCCTCGTCCAGCAAGGTTCACCGCTGCTACATTGCGTTCAGTACATTTCTACTGCGTTCACCGATATTCAGCGTTACTTCGCGCCGTTCAGCGCTGTTTTTTATTAAAATTGCACAATTTTGAGCCATCCCACAGACAATCTGAGTAATGGTCAAGCAATTGTGCCACAGTGACCAGAGATGCGTTATATTCCTATCAGTTTAAATATAAATTGTGGGACGATTGCTATCTCTTACATTTATGGGCATAGTATGTGTATTTTATACCGGGTGACTGGCAAGACTTTTTTCCTTTCTCGTATACGTAGTATAGAGGAAGTTTTGTAATCGTCAAAACATTCTACCTCGAGATTTTGACGGATTTACACGTTTTGGACCTTCCTGAGTCCGAAAAGACCGTTTTTCGAATTGTGTCTGTGTCTGTGTGTCTGTGCGTTAGCACGATAACTCGAGTATGCTTTAACTTATTGCAAACAAATTTAATATGCACAAATTTAATATACATCAAAATATAAGGTTTCTATCAACTTTTGAGTCGTTTCCGGTATACGAGAAAGTCAAGGGGAGACCACTCCCGATTTTTTCATACACTGGCAAGACTTTGGCAGGCATATATTACGAGATGGCAAACAAGCTTGCGGCCCACCTGTTGTTTAGCGGTTACCGTCGCCTATAGACACTTGCAAAATAACGATAAATATGGATGTGTAAATTTTGGCAAATTAAAAATTTGACGGTAACTATTTAAACTAAATAAAAACTTCTCTTTCCAGATGGCGGCAGAAAGAGAGGGCCAACAAGGCCAGCAAGGCCAGCAGCAGACTGAGCAGACTGAAGAAGAGAAGAAAGAGAATAAGAACTAAGGCTAGCGTGTAAAATTGAACGGGATCGGGCAATTGTTACTATGGTATGATGTAATTAACTGTTAGTTAAGTATATGGCACACACATTGAGAGCGCTGTTACAGAAATATTTGTAAAAATATACATTGATCTCGCAAATATACATTGTGTTAAAGTCAGAAAAAAAATATGTTCCTTGTAAAGCTGTGAGCTTTTGACGGGTGCGCATTTTCTTACATAACTTTTCAATTCCTATCATTGGAGGTCCGAAAATATTTCTCATACCATTTAAAACCATAATGATCATTCTTCATAACTTCATTGAAATTCATAATATCATTAATCATACATTTTTGGGCGAGTCTAGTGTTTTATGCAGCTACATGGCTGGGCGATGGGTAGGTTAGGGTTATTTTTTTTTACGACCAGGCGGAGTGCACTGTTTTTGTAAGCAACAAGGTAGTAACAGTATTTATAAAAAAATTATGATCACTAACTGTTATCAGCTCCGTTGGTGGTAATAAAAATAATATGAAAAATAAAATTATGAAGAGATTATTATGAACACAAATCGGTAGTAAGACAAAGAATAAGATTTAGAATATTATGTGAGCCAATATGGACCCGCTTTTGACAACTTTGAGACCATTTTTATTTTTCCATTAACCACGGTAATATTCCATCTACCATAGTTGCGATTACTCTTATCTGAGGATAGTTAAAAACCAAATATGATGTTACGATACTTAGGTGTAATATTTTTTCACAGAATTGATTGCCTATGACGCCTATAGGCGCCAGTTTACGACTTCTGCTTATTATAGAGACAATTTTTCGCCCATTTAAAGAGTTTGTCGATTAGCTGACTGTGTCGGTTAAATAAATATGTCAAAATAAGATTCAATTTACCACCGACGCCTATAGGCGTCAGCTGTCTATGGATGTATATTCTCATATTTGGACGCACTATTGTTTATAAAGGACAGGTATTCCTAAATTGTTAATTTGTTAGGTTGAGGATGGTTTGAAGGCGATTCTACGATTTATAATTTAATTTAACTATTAGCTACCACTGGTTTATCATATCGAATATAGTTCATATTTGAATCAAGCTGTTAACTGATTAAAACGCATATACAGGATTTTCAAACCACTTGAAGACCTCGTCAATACATACAACTTTTTGTATGGAAGCAGAATGCGATGAAAAAAATCTACTGTTCCGCACATTTCAGACGAGTAGTTTGTAAAGGAAGGTTGGGTGTCTAGTTTAAACACTGCATAACTAGTGGGTGTCTAGTTTAAACACTGCATACCTATTGGGTGTCTAGTTCAAACACTGCATACCTATTGGGTATCTAGTTTGAACAGTGCATACCTATTGGGTGTCTAGTTTGAACAGTGCATACCTATTGGGTGTCCAGTTCAAACAATGCATACCTATTGGGTATCTCGTTTGAACAGTGCATACCTATTGGGTGTCTAGTTTAAACACTGCACACATTTGGGTAAATCATCACAACAACTCTATAACTTGCATACCTATTGGGTATTTCGTTATAACACGGATAGGTTTATCTACATTTTAATCAATGCTTACCTCATGGGTATTTATTGCAACAAATACAATACCTTCGTGGTAAAACACGCATACCTATTAGGTATATTGTGGTAACAAGAAGATATCGCAACAATAGATACTGCACGACTCTGTCTAATAAACAATTGAATGCATTAGCTATCTCTTTCTCCAGTACAGTGTTAGAAAGAGACGTTACTATTGTTTATTCGACAGTTGCAGCTGTAATTAGAAGCTTTATTTGCGTAGGCTGTTAATTTGAAATAATGAATGGGATATGTTATTACTTTTTCTTTGCGTGAATGAATAGATAATAAAGTAATATTTTGTGTTGATTACGAAAGTCAAATACGGTGCTTCCCTTTTTCGAAATAATGCATATCAAGTCAAAAATTTAAAGTCTATAGATAATTTGAAATGCAGTTTTTTTTTGCCATAATTTGCCTCTTTTACGCAATTTTATAATATGGACATCTCTAAGCCCAGAGTTAACATGCATCTTCTAGGCGAGCGTGTGCCATCTTAGGCCTCAACATAGCTTTCCTATATACCTTACAATTTATTTTTCACTTGACCATTGGCTAAATGCGTAATAATTTACTGTCGACTTTTTTACATTTTATAAATCTCGACCGATGGCCGTGTATATCAATCTAATTGTTTGCTTAAGATTAAAAAAAAAACAATTTTATTTTAAAAATGACGCATTTAAAAACGACGCATTTGACGTGATGACGTCATCCGTGACACCCGGGTGTCGCTCGGGGTTCTAAATACACTTTCATTAAACATTGCTTAAATGCGTAATAATTAATAGTCACGAAGCCATTTATTAAGAATAGAAAGCAATTTTAATTTGCTTTTGCAATCAACTCAATGTATTATCGAAAATTCGTCATCCATCTTGTTTCTTCGCACGTTTGACACGTGCTTTCGGAGCGGTCGCTCGAACGCATTTCCATCTGTATTTACTGTAAATTTGAGGTATGCATTTACTCTGCGCTGTAGCAATGCGCTTGGGCGTTCGTTTCTGCGCTTTTGCGACAAAATCTATTTTTTTAAAGGGGGTTTAACGTATTACAATGGAACATATTGGAGTGGACAATATGAGAGTCCCTTCTGTGACTAGTTATGTTCAATTTATGGCACATAAAAGATTTGTAACCTCTTTAGGCATATTGTACAAGGAAAATTTAAATAAAATAATGTGTTACAATAAATATGACTTAATAAAAGAGTCGACTAGCATCGATAAATTTACGTCGATGCGAATAGCGATATTTGTCGATTATATCGATAAAGAATTCTCAAATTTGTGGTAATTAATAATATAATTACACTAGCTGTCCCGGCCACGCGTTGCTGTGGTAATTTGACACTACTGTCCTATAACATTGAATTTGCAATAAAAAAAATGAGGACTAATTGTCAAGATAAAAACTATCCTATCTTTCAAGTTGGATCAAACTGCACACGGTGTACAAATTTGATTAAAATCGCTTAAATAGTTAAGTAGTCCATCGCGGACAAACAACGTGACACGTAATTTATATTTAATAAGATTAGCAATTTGTGTTTGTTTTTCAAATTAAAATTGTAAGGGCCAGTTTTTGCAAGTTCTGGTTATAAGATATCTGGCTGTTAAATTGACAGTTTAATAACAATATTATGGTATTTTGGAATCATTTTCACTTGACATTGTGTAAATGCGTAATCTTTATTTGTCGCGAAGCCATTTAATTAAGAACAGAACCTGTACAACGGGTCATATTAATTTGTGTCTTTTTCGATGTAAAATCTACTTTATTCCTATTGCAATAGCGGTGGTAATAGCTCTGTTATTTGCCATATTTAGTACATAATTATATTGTATATTGAAAACTGGATTTTGTCGCAAGCGCGTAGAATTATTTGTTGTTGAGTATTTCAGTACATGTGTAACTGAATACGAATAATATAATTATTATAATATATATAGTTTTAATACAAATATCTTTGCATATATTCCAAGTGAATACTGAGTTCCGCCTTAATTCAAACGCATTTCGAAAACTATCTATTTATGTTTTTTTTAAATTATTTTACGGCACCGGGTTCAAGCCTTTTCTTGCTAATCTTCATAAAAAAAGTATTGCCAATGATCGGGTAAAGATAATGTTGCCAGGGTCTATAGGCCGCTGTGCTTACCACCAATAAGACAGTTGGGTTATTGTATATTTTTTTTATCTCACAGCTGGCAACACTACGCAAGCTTGTTGTGTAGTGTTGCCAGCTACGCGTATACTTACGTATACGTTGCGAAACTTTCCAACGGAATGGTTCATTGCCGCACTTTGGTGAGGTAGCTAGGATCACAGACAAGCAAGTAAAAAAAAATATTTTCAGTGAAAAATGCTTGTCTGTAAAAAAGTAATTTAAAGATAATACTTAATTATTTTGGAAATACCTACAATGTGAATCGTTTTTTTTGAAATTCGAATAGTTTTGTTAATTTTTCTGCCGTATTAAAAGTTTATGTAATAGTATTGATTTCATTAAATGAAATATTTTTGTTGTATAAGTTTTTGTTCTAACCGTTAAATATGAAAGTACACCTCTCTTTCTCATGTAATATAAAAGAGGGAGATATCTTCAATGCCAATTGTATTATTGTAATATATGCATAGATATTACACGGCGTGGCGCCCGCGCGGTCGTTTGTATGTATGTCTGTCTGTATGTCTGCACGCGGACGCCATACCGTTTATTTGTACGATGTTAGCGATTTGAAATTTAGAATAGTGAAATATATTATTTCGAAAAATTTTGTGGTTTTATTTCTTTGTTTTGGTAGTCCCTTTGGTTAGATTTGTACTCAGGTAAGTTTTGTACTGAAAGGTCTGAATGCCTGGAGAGCTGTAGACATATTTGAGTAGGAACTTGAGGCAAGCTGAATGATGCTCTAACACAGATGCAGACCTGGCTGGGAAGTAGTGCGGCTAACCAGCCAAAGATCCAAAGTTGCAATTTTTTTTGCAAAAAAATTACCTTTAGGCAATTTTAAACTTTTATAGCTTATAAAAATGAATAATTTAATAGTTAAAAAAATATAAGCCAGGCGGTTCTTTGCTATTTTTTGCAACGCTTACAGGGTGGCTATGGAGATATCCAATTTTTTTTGCCGCCATTTTGTTTTTTTGGCGGTAAATATGACCATAAGTACTTTGACAATTGTTGCATGAAAATTAGTTTGTGTAGATATGGCTTTGTTATGGAGCGTTTTACGACGGAACAACGTCGTGTTTTAATTATTAAAACGTTTTAACCAACCCTTGGCACTTGGCAGAAATCACTTACCTTCGCGGCTAACAATAGCTCGTTTAGTGAATAAATTTGAGCAGTATGGCATCGTAACAGATAAAGCCACTGAAATAATAATAAAGAGAATAGAAGTGCCTTAGTAGCGTCACCTTCGCACTTGAGTCTCGTAGTACCAAATCGGATTTTCGCTAGTCAATGTTATAAAAGTTATAACTCCAATATCACGAAAACGATGCCATCTAGCGTCAAACTGTTTTCTCTCAGATTTAGTCATTAACTTCTCAAAATATCTGTCGCCAAATATCATATTTTCTTAGACCATTGTTCAAAAGTTATAAGGGTACACTGGTGGCTGATACGAGAACGCATACGTCCCTGGCTCGACCTCAATATCTAGAAAACCATAGCACCTATCGTCGAACTGCCTGTCAGATTAGTCAATAATTTCTCGAAAAGTCCCGTCAAATATCAGATTTTCGGACCGTGATTTAGGAAATTTAACATATTAAACAATACCAGAGCTAGTCCTAGAGCTATGAAAGAAACTTCGCATAAAACAAAATAAGAAGTAGGTACTTACATAATATTTTTTTAACAATTTATTTATCTAGTGATAAGAGCATAGTTTCATCAATTTATCATAGTGTGGTAATAGGTAAATAAAACACAATCGTTACAAACTTTTCTATAAATTGG
The DNA here is from genome assembly GCA_955850985.1 of Elophila nymphaeata. Taxonomy (NCBI): domain Eukaryota; kingdom Metazoa; phylum Arthropoda; class Insecta; order Lepidoptera; family Crambidae; genus Elophila; species Elophila nymphaeata. Next base: position 5,546,205 of record OY039093.1, read on the forward strand.
GCTTTTTAACAATAATACTATTTCGACTTCTTGGCTATTTTTAACACGTTCTAATGTTGAGAACGAACTTTATAAATTCTTTATTGCACATATAAAATCAGTAAAAGCAAAACATAACGAAATACATGTACAAAGGTGAGCTTATCTCTAAAAGAGATCTCTTCCAGCCAACTCTAGCATTAGTAAGAAATTATAATAGCGGGAATAACGCGTGCAAGTAAATTAGATATTACATAAGAACAGTACCTATCACAATATTTAAAATAAACATAATAAGTACATACATACAGGGTGTAAAAGACATGAAAGTCAAACGAGAACCATGTATTCTGCTCACCATCATAACATTTTTTTTCCTTTAGACTATACCTGGGAAATTGATAGTTACGATTTTATTGAAGATCAAAGTCATAATTTTTTTTTCATAATTTTATGAAAACGTATTCTATACGTTATTTCTTAATTATTGTCCAAAGAAACATTATAAATTTTTTTAGTATTTCATAACAAAAAATGGCTTCAAAACGTTAGCGTTCAATGTAGCTCACTCGATGCGCTCGGACAATAACGAACGGGGCCGCCGTCTGGCAAAACTATAGCTGTTTTGCGAGTTTCGTGCGAGTTGAGCCCTTTACATTGCGCGGTACAATTTGCAATTTTTTTTAACACCAAAAAATAAACTTCATTTCCCAGCAATATTTTTTTTGAAATATGTCTTATTTTGATGTATAGAATACATGGTTCTCGTTTGACTGTTCATGTCTTTTACACCCAGTATATAATAAACAACTACATACGAAAATACTACATAAATATATACATACAATTATCTAAATATACAGGTGTAAAAGACATGAGCAGTCAAACGAGAACCATGTATTCTGCTCACCATCATAACATTTTTCTTCCTTTAGACTATACCTGGGAAATTGATAGTTACGATTTTATTGAAGGTCAAAGTCATAATTTTTTTTTTCATTTTTTTATGAAAACGTATTCTATACGTTATTTGTTAATTATTGTCCAAAGAAACATTATCATTTTTTTTAGTATTTCATAACAAAAAATGGCTTCAAAACGTTAGCGTTCAATGTAGCTCACTCGATGCGCACGGACACTAACGAACGGGGCCGCCGTCAAGCAAAATTATCGCGGTTTTGCGAGTTGCGTGCGAGTTAAGCCCTTTACATTGCGCGGTACAATTTGCAATTTTTTGTAACACCAAAAAATAAAAATCATTTCCCAGCAATATTTTTTTTGAAATATGTCTTATTTTGATGTATAGAATACGTGGTTTTCGTTTGACTGCTCATGTCTTTTACACCCAGTATAAATACTATACATATGCTTAAGACAGGTTGGAGAGGTAGTGCTCTTTCAGTTTATGTTTGAAAGAGTAGACAGATGAACTCTATCTGATCTCCACTGGCAGTTTATTCCACAACTGTGTAGCAATCACAGTGAATGATCTGGCGAAGAATTTAGATTTGGAGGGTGGGCGAACTAAAGTTCTCGTGACACAAGCACGTTTAGGACGGGAGCTGGGCGGAAGGAAATTAAAACGGGAACGCAGGTAATCAGGATGTTGGGGATTGTGAAGAATTTTAAATAGAAGGGAGAGGATGTGCATATTTCGGCGAAGTCGGATAGGAAGCCACTTTAACTTTGTGCGAAATTCAGATACATGGTCGTATTTCCGCAGACCGAAAATGAATCGAATTGCTAGATTCTGAAGTCTCTCCAGCTTGTTAAGCAGCTCTTCGGTTGCATCTAAATAGCAGACATCAGCATAGTCGAGAATGGGGAGTAATAGGGTTTGAGTAAGCATAACTTTGGTTTTAAAAGGGAGAAAGTGTTGTAGACGCTTCAGAGAGTGATACGAGAAGTGCACACGTCGGCTGACTTCGTTAATGTGCGAAGACCATGACCACTTACTGTCAATAGTCAAGCCAAGGTCTTTACTCTTTTCAGAGAACGGTATAACCATATTATTATATATAACGTTAGCGGTAGTGCAGCTGTCAAATTTATTGTGCAATCTGTTACTGGTTACCACTATGGCTTGTGACTTGCAAGGGTTAACTAGTAGTCCAAACGTTTCAGCCCAATATTTAACCATCAGTAATTCGTCATTGATGCTGTTAATAGTTGTGTTGATGTTTTCTAAGTTGCAATGCCTGTATATCTGAAGATCGTCTGCATACAAGTGGTAGGGAGGAGACATGACCTAAGTGAGTTCGTTTATAAATACCGAAAAAAGAAGAGGGGATAGAACACCGCCTTGCGGGACACCAGCAGTAAGGTGACACCAGTTTGAGGACGAATCATCGCACTTGACACACTGCTGACGTCCCCGAAGATAGTCAGAGAACCGAGCAATCACGGAGGGTAGAATGTTGTTTGAGCGGAGAATGGATAGAAGGACAACAAAATCAACTGAATTGAAAGCGCTGCTGAAATCAAGTAGGACTATAACAGTTGCCAGCCTGTTGTCTAGTGCTTGACGAATGTCATCAGTTACGTTCAACAAGGCCGTCACCGTACTATGAACTTTCATCACTGCAGTTGGTAATTATGAGAGAAACAAACGCGCAAGACATTTTCTATGTTTCGGAAACAAGATTCTTAAGAACTATTTCACAAAAGCTTGTAAAATTGCAATTCCAAAGCTTCGTGCTTACTGCAGCAAACTGTACTACTTAATTCGCGTAGGCTGTCCTCCAAATATTCTGCGTAGAACTGACGATGGTTGAAGATTTTTTAAAATCTTTTCTGTTGTTTGGCTATCTAAATTGACATATTTACTTTCTCGTTTACGTAGTAGGTATAGAGGAAGTCTTGTAATCGTCAAAAAATTCGACCTCGAGATTTTGACGGATTTACACGTTTTGGACATACCTGAGTCCAAAAATACCGTTTTTGAAATTATGTCTATCTGTGTGGCTGTGCGTTAGCACGATAACTCGAGTATGCTTTAACTTATTGCAACCAAATTTAACATACATGTATGACATCAAAATATAAGGTTTCTATCAACTTTTGAGTCGTCGATCAAGAAAGTTAAGCAACCAAGTACTCGGATGGGTGACCGAAAATTTAACATGCATGTATGACATCAAAATATAAGGTTTCTATCACCTTTTGAGTCGTTTCCGGTATACGAGAAAGTCAAGGGGAGACCACTCCCGATTTTTTATGTTCAGAAACCACAGGTGAATGGACTACCAAATGCGCTGGTCCCGTAGCATTTCCTACCATAACTACTCTTGATCATCGATACATGGCACCTGCCACTGATGGTCCCCATAAAGGTCATAGCACATTTATCAGGTCGGTAAGGGAACGCCTCTTTGTATACTATGAACGCTAAGGAACGGCGGCTACGAAACGGCTACGGACCATACCGCAGCGCCTATTTTTCATTGTAAAAAAATATTATGAAATAAAAAAAAACCGCTTTCAAAACTAGAAATGGAAAAATAAAAATCTATATATATAAAAATGTTATGTTGGTTTGTGTATGCTTCAAAAACTCAAAAAGTACTGCACCGATTGAGTTGAAATTTTAACATGATATAAAATCCGCATCAAGGATTGTTTTTATCTATTTTAGGCATCAGTCACATATCTGCGACCGCGAGAAAGCGAGAAAAACACACATGTGTGATGTAGCCGACCTCCGTAAGTAGCCATATAGTTAATGGTGTTTTGAAATTTGAATTATGACAACTGTCAAAAAAATAATAAATTGAGATTGATTGATTGTGACAAGCGGTTTTATTTACCAAGAAAATATAATTAATAAATTATAGCAATAATCAGCTATTCATAACATTACCTGAGAACAATCTAATAGGTAGAGATATTGTTTAGGAAACCGTGATATAGGCCTATATACCTCCATAACATTACTCTACCACTAATAGCAGTTGAGCATCAATGAAAACTGTTGGAAAAACGGGAAATCCACGCGGACGAAGTCGCGCGGGCACAGCTAGTTCTGTTTATAAAAATCTAAATGTTTGTTTTAGATCGGTCCTAAATACAATTAGTGACAACGTTTATTATTTCAAATATTGAGGTTGGTACCGACCTTAAAAAAAAAACATTTAGATTTTCATTTTTACTTTCACGTATACGTAGTATAGAGGAAGTCTTGTAATCGTCAAAAAATTCGACCTCGAGATTTTGACGGATTTACACGTTTTGGACCTCCCTGAGTACAAAAATACCGTGTGTGTGTCTGTGCGTTAGCACGATAACGCGAGTATGCCTTAACTTATTACAACCAAATTTAACATGCATGTATGACAACAAAATATATGGTTTCTATCAACTTTTGAGTCGTCGATCACGAAAGTTAAGCAACCAAGTGCGCGGTCGGTACTCGGATGGGTGTGGGTGACCGAAAATTTAACATGCATGTATGACATTGAAATACCTATAAGGTTTCTATCAACATTTGAGTCGTTTCCGGTATACGAGAAAGTCAAGGGGAGACCACTCCCGATATAAATGTGCTGTGAGCTATGACCTTAAAATAACGTTTTCCTGTCACCCACAACTGAAACACATGCTATCCTCTAATAAATTCTACTTACGTATAAAGGTACCTAAATGATTAAAGTGTTTACATGCACAGTTATTTACTCGTACCTACCTATTTATACACAAATAATTTTATACCGTTTTATCCTCAAGTTAATCGTGTAAGTTAAATAAAATACTAAGCTAGCATTAAGGAAATTATTAAATATTTTTAATTAAATATACACTTACGAGCAAGGAAATCGACTCACCGGTACGCTTTGGTTCAGAACTCCCTAATCAAAATTTACAATTAGTAAATACATAAAAAATTTTAACCCCGTGTGATAAACCATTAGACCAGTTTTTACTGTGATAGATTTTGTTTTATTGATTTTACATATTGAAAACCAAATACAATTAAAATAGCTAAATTTTGGGGCAATCAGGTGAAGTAAGGGTCAATAAATCTGTAAGATTAAATAATTATTCAATAAACAATGATTCAATAAACTCTGAACACTCTGCATAGTCACAGAAATGGCGTATGACGTAAAAATGAGAAACCAGGGTTTCCGAAGAAATTAGTCTATTGTCACCAATACTTCATTTATCGATGTTTATAGTACCTAGATTAAATAAAGCTTATGAAATATACATTCAAATTATATTTACAGGAACAGAATGGAATAGAATATTATTTATTTGTTAAACATAGGTGGTGTAGGGTTGTTAATGATGATTAATACAACTTGTATCACATTTAAGATCTGTTTATTAATTAATTAGATACATGTATCACAACAACATTGACTCACATTTTTCACTTATAATCTCCATTGACATTCTGCCCGGACCACACCCAAGCTTAGTGTTGCCAGCCCTTTTAGTGTGGCCAGTATAAACTCTACAATCCCTTTCTTCCTTCGACAAATCAAATGAAACTAATAATTATAACTCAACCTTACCTTTCTGGCTTCATATAGATGTAACTCAATCAAGGGCGGATCCAAGGGGGGGGGTCATGGGGTCATGACCCCCCCCTGGGCTGGGTCCAGGACCTAGGTGGACCAACAATTAAAAAAAATGTTTTTATACATTTTTGTCCCAATTATAGATTTTAATTAAGTAGGTACTTTCAATATTTATTCATAATATCTACTTTGACAGCAAACGCATTATTCGGGAAAAACTTTTTTATTGGTCTGAGGGGAAAATTTGAATTTACCGCGCCACCGCCATGGCCGCCACCTTCGTGATTTTCACCATATTTCGTGTGACACTTGCGCGCGTTGTTGCGACAAGATTTCGACTGAGGTTTCGACTAACGTGTAGCTAGACCTAACCTCAACCGGTACGACTAAACTTTAGTAATAGGGTGAATTTCAACAGGTCCAAAAAAATTCTCATTTCCGTGGACTTTTTTATCTTAAAGTTTTTTTAAAAACTAAATTGCGGGTTTTAAAGTTTTTGATAATGTATGTATTCTTCCTCAATATCTAGCAGATAACATAAAAAACAAACGAGATATACAAGATTAAAAATTTCGTGCCACGGCGATGAAACATGCGTGCTCGGCAATGAAACAAGCCTCCACGGCAATGAAAGAACTATGCCACGGGAATGAACGCATCCACGGAAATGAAAATCTATATTCAACATAAAATCCCTACTAATATTATAGCTTTTACATCTAAACCACTGAACCGATTTGAATGAAATTTGTTAACATATAGACTAGAGCTCGGGGAAGAACTTGGGCTACTTTGGCTTGAAGGGGTTGAAATAGGGGATGAAAGTTTGTATGGCAGTTCGTCATTTTCGAAGATAGAACCATTAAACTTTGAATTTAGGCACTTCTTATGAAAAAAATGAATATTTGATCAAAAATTTTTGAAATTTTGACCTGTTAGGGGGTGAAATGGGGGATGAAAGTTTGTATGGAATTCGTCATTGTTAAAGACGAAACCATGAAACTTTGCATGTAGGCACTTGATAAGAAATAAATAAATATTTGTTCTAGCGTTTTTGATATATTTACCCATGTGGGGATGAAAGTTCGTAAGGAAATAAAAACAAAGTCACACATTCACGTCTAACACACCACACACTAAACATTGTCAATATGGGTATCGGTTTCGTGGTTATTGTGGGTCCGGATTACGAATAAATGTATTTCGAGATCCAAGATGGCGGTTGCGACTTTTTAATATAAGATCGATATGGGTATAATTTTAATGGTTTTTGGGGGTCCCGATTCCCAATACAACACCCATTTGAGATCCAAGATGGCGGGCGCGACTTTTAAACAATGTCAATATTGGTATCGTTTTCGTGGTTTCTGTGGGTCCGGATTACGAAAAAAGCATCTATTTCGAGATCTAAGATGGCGGACGCAACTTTTTGACAAAATGTCAATATGGGTATCATTTTCATGATTTTCGGGGGACCCGATTCCGAATACGAAATCTATTTCGAGATCCAAGATGGCGGTTGCGACTTTTAAATATAAGATCAATATAGGTATCATTTTTATGGTATTCGGGGGGTCCCGATTCCCAATACAACATCCATTTTGAGACCCAAGATGGCGGACGCGACTTTTTAACATAATGTCAATATTGGTATCATTTTCGTGGTTTTTGTGGGTCCGGTTTACGAATAAAACATCTATTTCGAGATCAAAGATGGCAGACGCGACTTTTTGACAAAATGTCAATATGGGTATCATTTTCGTGGTTTTCGGGGGTCCCGATTCCGAATACGACATCTATTTCGAGATCTAAGATGGCGGTTGCGACTTTTTAATATAAAATCGAAATGGGTATTATTTTTATGGTTTTCGGGGTCCCGATTCCCAATACAACATCCATTCTGAGAACCAAGATGGCGGACGCGACTTTTTAATTTAATATCAATATGGGTATCTATTTGGTGGTTTTTGGAGGTTCTGACTCCGAATACAACATCTATTTTGATATCCAAGATGGCGGACGTGACTTTTTACTCAAAAGCAATATAAGTATAATTTTTGAGGTTTTCGGCGGTCTTGATTCCGAATACAACTTTTATTTCGAGATCCAAGATGGCGGATACGCCTTTTGGATATAAAATCGATCATTTTCTTAGTTTTCGGGAACACAACATCCATTTTGAGATGCAAGATGTTGGACGCTACTTATTAACTTAATCGCTTTTACGCCATACTCCCGAACCGACTCTGATGAAATTTGGTACAAAAATAGACTAAACCTCGAAATTGAATAAAAGCTACTTTTTTGTAAAAAAGGGAATGAAGGGGTCGAAATAAGAGATTAAATATTTTTATGAGATTCCTCATTACCAAAGATAAGACCATGAAATTTTAAATAGCACGCAAAAAATATGCAGATATTTGTTTTAGCGTTTTTTGAAATATTGACCCATGTGGGGATGAAATAGGGGATGGAAGGTCGCATGAAAGTTAGCAAAGGACAAGAAACTGAGTTGGGCAATTAAAAGTTTCCAACCTTTTAAAACTCCTGGCCCAGATGACATCTACCCAATAATACTACAGGAGGGAGCGGATATTATTATACCGTACCTTGCAAGGATATTTAAGACATGTATCGCATTTGGGTACACACCTAAAGTTTGGAGGAAAACAAGGGTGACGTACATACCAAAGGCTGGTAAGAGTGACTACGAGGATGCAAAAGCTTATAGGCCCATTAGCCTGTCATCCTTTTTGCTCAAAACCCTCGAAAAGCTCATTGACCGACATATTAGGGAAGAGCCATTAAAAAGAAAACCTCTTCACGGGCTTCAATGTGCATATCAACCAGGCAAGTCGACTGAAACGGCCTTGCACCTGGTGGTAGATAAAATAGAAGGGAGCTTAGAGGCACAAGAAATCTGCATGGCAGCATTTCTAGACGTAGAAGGAGCCTTTGATAAGACCATGCATGAGTCTATTCACAAGGCTGCAATATGTCATGGCATTGATCCAACACTTTGTAAGTGGATCAATAACATGTTGAAAGGGAGAATAATAACAGCTTCACTGATGGGAGACAGTGTGTGTATCAAAACCGCAATGGGTTGCCCCCAAGGTGGTGTATTGTCTCCACTGCTGTGGTGCCTAGTCATTGATTCTCTATTGAAAGACTTAAACAATGGACCACTATATACCGTTGGCTATGCGGATGACATAGTGGTTACGATAAGAGGGAAGTTCATGAGCACAGTAACTGCGCTTATGCAAGAGGCCCTTAAAAGGGTGGAACAATGGTGCAACAACCACCGCCTCTCTATCAACCCAAAAAAGGCAGTAGTAATACCATTCACCAGGAAGAGGAAAGTAGAACAGACCAAGTCACTTACACTCTATGGAACGCAACTGCCATGGTCCACGGAAGTAAAATATCTAGGAATAACACTGGATAAAGAACTAAAGTGGAAAACTCATGTAGACAACACAATAAAGAAATGCCAAAGGGTATTCGGATTGTGTCGGTCTACGTACGGCAAAACATGGGGACTAAAGCCCAAAGTAATGCACTGGCTATACACTATGTTAATCAGACCGATTGTTACATATGGTAGCATAGCATGGTGGCCCAGAACCAAGTTATCTACTTGTCAAAGTGACTTGGCAAAGCTTCAGAGAATGGCGTGCCTGGCCATCACTGGAGCATTCCGGACCACACCAACGGCAGCCATAGAAAATATCCTTGGATTAACACCGCTGCACATAGTCATCGAATCACAAGCAAGAGACACTCTCCATAGGTTACAGGTATGTGGAACATGGAAGGACTCACAGCCGAGGACACGACACACCAAATTTGAAAAGGATCTAAAACTAGATATCGTCACAGCGATGATAAGTGATGTAAACCAACCATCGTTTGTATCTAGGAGATCATTCAGCATCCATATACCCACTCGGGAGGAATGGAAGCGAGGACTCAAAACCCCTAAAGAAAACAGTCTTATATGGTACACTGACGGATCAAAAATGGAGTCAGGTACAGGGGCAGGTATTTACGCCATCGGGTATGAGTACCAACAAAGCATGGGCAAATATGCAACGGTCTTTCAGGCCGAGACATATGCAATAATTGCCTGTGCTCAGAAGAACCTAGAAATGGGCACCAAAGGAATGACCATTTACATTCTTAGTGACAGCCAAGCGGCACTTAAAGCCTTAACTACCTACAAAGTCACTTCAAAACTAGTTTTGAATGCGATACACATACTAAATAATCTAGGCAAACACAACCTAGTCAAACTAGTGTGGGTACCGGGACATGTAGGGATTGAAGGTAACGAAAATGCTGACAAACTAGCAAGGAAAGGATCGGCTCAAAACATCAATGGGCCCGAGCCTTTTGTAGGATTATCTAGAAGTACCATAAAAATGGCACTAAAGGAGTATTGTCAAAAGAGGCACCTCAGGGACTGGTTGTCCACTCCCCGACTGACACACTCAAAGAAATTTTTTAGGATCCTCACACATAGGCTACCTTAAAAGAATGGGAAGAATCAGCAGAACCCAAATCCGCTGCCTCATAGGCGCTCTCACTGGCCACTTTGCCACTAGAAGACACCTGTGCACAATAGGCAAAGCTGATGACCCCATCTGTAGAATGTGTGGTGAGGAGGAAGAAAGCATGGAGCACATAATATGTGACTGCGATGCACTAGCCAACAGGCGACTAAGGGTCCTAGGTTTAGCTTACCCTAAACCAGAGGACTTTATAGACCTTATTCCCGCCAACATCGTGAAACTCATACAAAATGTTTTCGATATTGGCGGGGATGGGTGATAAGGAAAGGGGAAGCACAAAAGATCCCATAGGGTCGAAGTGCTCTGAGATACGGCCTCAGCCCCTTATTTAAGAATAAGAATAAGAATAGCAAAGGATGGAAAAACAAAAAAGGTAGTTTGTAAAAATGTATTATAATCTATTTACAGTAATGCACAGCAGTTTGTATGGGTATCTTTTGCAAAATAAGTGCCCAAAAAAATAAAAATGCTACCCAAAGTAACTATTCCACGCTGACGAAGTCTAGCACGCGGGCAAAAGCTAGTTTTATATATGTACTTACTTGAGTATTATCGTCATCATTTTGAAAGTAACTCCTTCTGTCTGTTATGCTTTCACGCTTAAATCACCGAACCTATTTTGATAAAATTTGGAATATACATGGATTAGACTTTAAGAAATATAGGTTATCCCTTACACCGACCCACGCAAGCGCAGCTGCAGGAGAAAAGCCAGCATTTGGTATTCAGTTTCATTATCAAAAAATTCTTTAATGCCATTATAACTTTTTGTAATTAAAAACTGTTTTGGTGATTCTCAAAACTGATTAATTTTTCAGTATTTTTAATTTATTTTTGGGATATGGTTATATATTTTTATCAACATTGTATGTGGGGCAGAGGCGTATAATTTCAATTTTGAGTTTATTTTCATATACATATGTATATTGTTGCGGTCAATACTCGGCACTACCTGTATTACAGGTAAAGATGTATTTTTTGCCTTATCTTATCATGACAATAAAAACATAAGTCACGGAAATGAAACACCTGGCCACGGAAATGAAACACCTGGCCACGGCAATGAAACTAAATTGTGTTACAAGGCATGGCAATGAAATTTTTTTCATTTCCGTGTCTTTTTTTTCATTGCCATAGCAAATTTTGGCCACGGAAACCACAGCAATGAAAGCATGGCGATGAAAATCAAGGCAAAAATATAAAATAACAAAAAAGCTATTAGTTATTCGAGGTAATAAACACTTCACAAATAAACAGATGAGAAATGGTATTCTATTGAAAACTCAATCATGAGGACAAACTTATTCATATAGAAGTTATACCTATCCACGGCGATGAAAAAAAAAATGACGACAACATAAAAAATGGAATACTTTTATTTATAGCACAAAAACGCATGCACTTGTGTTCGTCCTTCCGCGTCGAGTACTTAGGCGACACTAATATGCAACGCTTAGCGCACAAGGAGGGGGCCGCAAGTTGTTAGATAAAACAATATTCTTAAAAATGTTTAGGACATGGCGATGAAAGTTTGTTCTGGGACAAATGCATTTAGAATAACCATTCGTTGTATTGTTTAATAATTTGAATAAATGTATTCCGTAACAATACTTTAACTATTCACGCATCAAATAAAACTAAATTTCAATATAAATAATCAATAGTTTTTTAGCAATGAGGTATAATATACATCAAGGTGACGTGTGGACAAACACGGCAATGAAAGATTTCGAGGTTTAATATTTTTTTTTGAAGTACCTATTATTCCTATTATTAAAATATTTAGTGCCCCACATAGATAACTATTTCATTTATCTATAAAAAAAATAAGAACGTTATAGCTTTGTTTTTTAATACCGATTTCATCGATGCCACGCAATTTTTGGTCCCGGGAAATTCACCCAATAAAGTACTAAGCTAAAAAACTATAAAATTCCAATATAACTAATAGTGTTCCTAAAAATTGTTGCATTTGCGATGCATGTGTTATCGATTTTCATCCATTCGCTTTAATGCCAAACTTTCTGATCCATGCAGGACGACAGATCTCAAGATGCCTTTATAGATTTTGCCCTTTAAATTAAGGGGAGTGACATCATCATTTCAGCCGAGAGACGCCAACTGTTGAACATGGACCTCCCCAAGGATTTCCAAACCGGTCGGTCCTGCGCTGACCGTATCCAGCGGCTTCCCGCGACCTTTACCAGATCGTCAGTCCACCTTGTGGGGGGACTACCAACGCTGCTTTTTCCGATCGTGGCCGCTATTCGAGGACCTTTCCGCGCCAACGGCCGTCAGTTCACCTCGCAATGTGCCCTGCCCACTGCCACTTAAGGTTAGCAATTCTTTGGGCTATGTCGGTGACCTTGATTCTCATGCGGACCTCATCATTTCTGATATGATCACGTAGAGAAACTCAAAGCATAGCCCTCTCCATTGCCCTTTGGGTGACCTTGAGCCTTCTTATGAAGCCCATTGAGGCCCCTCAATGGGAGTCCCATATTGTCCCCGTAACCTGCCGCCATTTCATCCATCCTGAGCTTACTAGATGATTGACATCTCGGTGTATATTACCGTTGTGCTGTATGTATAGCCCAGGTATCGGAATTCAGAGCAGACTGATACAAGCACTCCGTCGAAAGAACCGGCTCAGGGTTGCAGAGACCACCGAAATGGCAGAACATTTTGGTTCTACTGGTTTTCTAGCCAACACTCTCCAGGACTTGGTGCCACTTTTATTATTTCGGTCCTCCAGTCCACCCTTTTAATCAGTTCCACGGTACTTCTTGTGGAAGTTAAAATCTGGAAGCAAGACAGCTGATGTCATTGCGAGAAGTGGACATTCAAACGCTTTTTGGTGTAAAGAAATAAGTAAATCACTTATTTCTTTACACCAAAAAGTGTTTATCGTGCAAATCTGATCCGAAAAAACCTATTTTGCCGGTTTTTTTAAATGAAAATCGGAAAAACTGGTTTTCCAAAATCATTCGGTTTTTGAATCCTACTTTTTAATTGTATCTACTATGTGACCCCCCCCCCCCCCCCCCCCATCCCGACCACGCGGCTATGTGACACCCCCCCCCCCCCCCCCGACCACGACTATATGACCCCCCCCTGGAGCCAAAGCTGGATCCGCCCTTGAACTCAATAACTAATACAATGCAAGTCATATTTTAATAATAATTAAATTTCCAATCAATAAGATAAAACATAATATAATTATGATAATATGAAATTATCATTACAATTTAACCTTCCCTTTGTGGCATTATTTTGAATAACTTAATAAGCAACAATCTAAGCCTATGATAGATGTGGTAATCACCATACAGAAATATTATAACTGCTGTTTAAATTTCTTATTCACTCTTGCCATCATTTAGGCACGTAATAATTAAAGCTGAATATAAGTAAAATAGGTACCATAGATATTTAGGTATCACCTGATTTAACATATAGTTATAATATAACAAGCTTACAAATTATCAAGAAAATATAGGTTTATAAACAGGTGCCCAGAGGGGACTTATTGATCAGTTATATTATTCATGTTATTTATGATTTAATACAGTCTAAAATTAGACCCAAAACAAAGTCTTTGTATTGATGAGGTACTCGTCTGTCTCTCTGAGGTCTATTTGTCTGTCTAGTTAAGTCAGTGATTTCAAAGTCAGTGTTTAAGTTAGATGTGTTTTGGCTTGTATCATTATGCTTCCCATCCTCTTTTTCTTTTTCTTTTAGATTCTCGCTTGAGTCCTGATCCTTATTATCTAATGTTTCTTCTGTTTTACTAAATCTTCTCATATCTCTATTTTTAATTGGTTGAAAGTATGATGAGTTTCTCTTAATTACTCTGCCATCTGGCGACTGAGCAGCAACTGAATTTCCTGATTTCCATAGTACTGTATGTTCGGTTGGAGAATAGGGTGTAGACAATTTATTTTCTCTTCTTTGTTTAATTAGTACTTTATCTCCAGGGCATATTTCTGATATTTTTGCATGTCTCTTCTTGTCAGCATATTGTTTTTGTAAACATTTCTTATACTTATCTTTATCTCTTATCTCTTCATCTTCACAGTCATAATCCAGTACAAGTTCAGGGATTTTAGTCGTTATAGGCCTACCTCTAAATAAATTTCCTGGTGGTACACCAGTGGTGGAGTGTGGTGTTGTACGATATGCTGATAAATATACCAACAGTTCCTGTTTCCAGTCTAATTTAAGTGCTTGTGCTATTTTTAAACGTCGTAACACACTTCTGTTCTGCCTTTCAACTTCACCATTAGCTTGTGGCCATAAAGGTGTAGTATGTCTTAGCTTGATGCCATTAGTCTTCAAGAATTTTTCAAATCTTTGGTCAATAAAAGCTGGTCCATTATCGCAAACAATAGTATTCATAATACCTTCACGTGCAATAATTGTTGCTAATGCCTTTATAGTATTTTCGGCTGTTGGATTCTTAAATATATCCACCTCATAGTATCTACTGTAGTAGTCCACCACAAATAATAAGTAATGACCTGATGGCAATGGTCCTAGAAAGTCTATGGCTACCGAATCCCAAACTCTAATTGGCAGTTCAGTGGAAACAATTGGTTCAGGGGGCATTTCTTTTCTGACCAAACGACAGCCTTTGCAGGTGTCAATCCAGTACTCTATGTCATTATTCATTCCTAGCCACCATACTTTCGATCTTAATTTACTTTTCATACCATTAACAGATATGTGTCCTTCATGTCCAACCTCCAATATCCTTGCAGTCAATTCTTTAGGTATGATAATTCGCATTCCTCTAAGGATAATATTTTTCATAATACATAGCTCTGTTTTTATTAATTCATATTTCATGAATTCTTTAGGCCAAATATCCTTTTCTATTGCTTCTCTTAATTTAATCATTTCTCTATCATTTAATGTAGCTTGCTCTATTTCTTCTAATGTGACTGCATCTATATTTGTCTCAATCATAGCCAACTGTAAATTATCATCTATATCCTCTGTATTATGGTTCTTGTGTTTAGTGTCTAGTAGCCGTGAAATTGGATCTGCAATATTTGTTTTTCCCGGTTTATATATCACTTTGAAAGTGTATGGCTGCAGCCGCAGTACCCATCTTTGGATTCTGGCACTTGGTTTAGATTTCTTTGAGTATATGATTTCCAAAGGTTTGTGATCGGATATAATGGTGAAAAACTTGCCAATAAGGTACATGTATAATGTCTCACAAGCCCATACTATGGCCAGTGCTTCCTTTTCTGTCTGGGAGTACCTCTGCTCGGTGTCTGTCAAAGCTTTGCTTACATATTTGATAACAATTGGATTTAATTTACCGTTAATATGCTGATGCTGTATCAGTACTGCAGCAACTCCTACAGGACTTGCATCTGTGATAAGTGTTGTAGCTGCATTATTGTCGTAATATCCGAGTGCTGGTGCTTTCACAATAAGTTCCTTTAATTGCTGAAATGCTAGTTCATGTACTTGGTTCCATACAAAATCTATGTCCTTTTTCGTAAGGTGCCTTAGTGGTTCTGAAATGGTACTAAAATTTGGGATAAAACGAGCAGAAAAATTTACTAATCCAAGGAAACTTCTTACTTCATCTTTATTTTGAGGGGCTCTAAATTCTTTTACTACTTGTTGAGATGATACGGTAGGCTTAATGCCTTCTTTAGATAAATGATGACCTAGAAAATTAATTTCTGTTACACCAAAGGAACATTTTTTCTCATTCAGTGTTAAACCATTTTTGTGTAGTCTGTCTAAAACCTGTCGGAGTCTCATGTCGTGTTCCTGTCTAGTATGGCCCCCAATTCTTATGTCATCCTGACTATTTGCAACGCCATCAATACCTTGTAACAATTGTGCAAGTACACGCTGAAACATTTCGGAAGCACATCGGATACCAAATAAAAGTCTTTTGTAACGGAATAGTCCTAGGCTGCAACTAAAAACAGTAATTTTGCGCGATTCCTCTTCAAGTTCAAGCTGGTGGTACCCCCATTTAATATCAAGTGATGAAAAGTACTTGCATCCATTAAGGTCAGCCAGGAGTTCTTCAAATGTAGGCAGCGGAACTCTCTCCCTTAGCACAGCTTCGTTAGCCATTCTCATATCCACAACAAGCCTGTATTGGTCTTTTTCCTTCTTCTTTACTATGTGGGATGGTGATACACATGGAGTTGGGCCTGTTACTGGTTCTATAATATCATTGTCAAGTAATTCGTTAATCAGTTTGTCTTCAATACATCTGAAATTAAAGGGTTGTCTCCTAATCGGTTGAGCCACTAGTTTAACCAAAGGGTCAATAGGGATGTGTAACTTAAAGTTTTTTAATTTTCCTATACCCTTAAACAATGCCGGGTATTCCTTCATAACTATTTGTTTAGTAATGGGTACATAATCAACATTATTTATCAGAGATTTATCATAAGAAATTGGCCCTACCCTGAGTAAACCTAATTGTATAGATGTTTGCCTACTTAAGAGAGATGGTCCATGACCATTATACACTAAGATGTCTGCATGTACTTTAGTATTAGAGTTAGGTGAGTACAATGACGTATTAAATATTCCAATGTCAGAAATTTCTTTACCCCCATATGAAAAGTACTTTTGTCCATGATTAACTTTAAGTTCACAGCACAATTTTGAGTCAGTTAAATGTTTAAAAGTATATTTGTCAATTATATTAATTGAAGCTCCTGAATCTATAATAAATTTACAAAATATTTTATCACCCACCTTGATATCAAATTTATTGCTGACGTTACTCACTTGAAATACAGAGTTTATCTCTAGATCATTAAAATTATGTTCTGCATCACTATCACTATCATCAGAACTATCTGAACTTGATCCGTCTTCAATGACATATTTAACATACTTCTTTTTACCTTTCCTTTTTACTTCTTTCTTGCTGTTCTGAACTACATTGTATTTATTCTGTGTTTTGCACAATTTTGCATAGTGCCCCTTTATACCACACTTAGTACATTTTTCATGTAAGGCAGGACAACTTACATCATTAGCTATATGACCTTTTCGTCCGCATCGAAAACATTTTAATTCCTTGTTTATTTTGTTTACCTCATTGGTTGGCTCTATAATTTCTGGCTTCCAAGACATATTTTTTTCCATTTCGTATAGTCTAGCAATTTCTAGAGCTAAATGTAGTGTCAGATCCTTACCTTTTTTCAAAAATTTTCTTTTTAACTCAAAATTCTTACATTTTTCCACTAGTTGGTCTCTAAGCATTTCGTCTTTGTTAGAGTAGTTACAATAGAATAGAATAGAATAGAATATAGCTTTATTGTACATCAACCAATTAGACATAGACATTCGACAAAACAATTATGAAAGATTTGTACAAAGGGCGACCTTATCACTAAAAGCGATCTCTTCCAGGTAACCTTAGGATGGACAGGATTTCAAAAATGTACAGAATTTGTGGGAAGATGGCGATGTATCAAATTAAGATAAAACAAGTAAAATATCATAAACATACATATACTAGTACTTACCATAAACAAATACAAATATACATACATGAAGCATAATATATACTTACTAAATATATATACATAATATATACATACACACATATATACATAATTGTAAATACATACATACTTGGCTAACATAATAATACATAATGATTGTATAGGTAATTACAGTGATAAGTAGTACTCATGCACCAGTTTTTTAAAGGTGTTCAGGGTTTGTGCTTGCCGTATGTGAACAGGCAAGGAGTTCCACAGTAAAACAGCCTGTACAGTAAAAGACTTATTGTAGAATCTGGTGAAGTGTGCTGGAGTCTCTAACCTCAAATTCTCCGACGATCTCAAATTTCGCGAGTGCGTGTCGTTAAGGAACTTGAATCGGTCTTTTAGGTAAAAAGGAGTGTTGGGGTAAAACAGGACAGTATAAAGAAGGGAAACAATGTGTGCATCCCGGCGAAGGCGAATTGGCAACCACTTGAGTTTAGTACGAAATTCAGAAACGTGGTCATATTTACGTAAACCAAATATAAACCGTATGCAGAAGTTTTGGAGTCGCTCAAGTTTATTTAGTTGTTCTTCGGTTATATTAGAGAAACTGGAGTCAGCATAATCAAGGATTGGAAGAAGGAGAGATTGAGCAAGTGCAACTTTAGTAGTAGTGGGAAGGAAATTGCGAAGTCTCCTAAGAGAACCCGCTGAAGCAAAGACTTTCCTGCTGACTTCTTGTAAGTGTGAACTCCAAGACAAATTTACATCGAAGTACAGTCCTAGGTTCTTCACCGTATTACTGAAAGGAATGTGAGTTCCGTCGAAGACAACCTTAGGCGCTACAGTCCCATCAATTCTAGAAGTCATTCGAGGGCTACCTATAACAATTACTTGTGTTTTAGTAGGATTCACTTGGAGACCGTAACATTTACTCCACTTACAAACCTGAACTAAGTCACTATTTAATTTGTTTACTGCATCTGAGAATTGCTCTGGTGGCGCTTGACAATAAATTTGTAAATCATCTGCATAAAGGTGGTAGGACGAAGACAATTGATTAGAGATAGAGTTTATGAAAATAGAAAAGAGTAAGGGAGATAAAACGCCACCCTGCGGAACCCCAGCAGAAGTATAGCACCATCGAGACACTGAGTCTTCAGTACATATTCTCTGCCGGCGTCCAAACAAGTAACTACGAAACCAATCAATTGCCGTTGGAGATATGTTAATAGAGCGTAGTATACCTAGGAGCACATCGAAATCCACGGTATTAAAGGCATTACTGAAATCAAGGAGAGAGAGTATAGTTATAAAGCCTTTCTCCATGCCCCATCTTATATCGTCTGTGATGTTGATGAGAGCAGTGGCAGTGCTGTGACCCGAACGGAAACCGGACTGATAAGGATTGAGGAGTTGGTTATGGCAAAGAAACGAGATAAGCTGATCGTGGACTAACCGCTCTAAAACTTTTGAGAGAAATGGAAGGATGGAAATAGGGCGGTAGTCGGAGAAGGATTCAGGATTAGATTTTTTAGGTAAAGGAGTAATTTGGGCATCTTTCCACGCTGAGGGAAAAACACCAGATTGTACGGAATAGTTAAGGATATGGGAAATAACAGGAAGGATGTCATCAAGGATAGGGATTATCATCTTACGACTTAATGAGTCACAGCCTACTGCAGACGATGTAATAGACAGTACACTCTTCTTAACATCACAATCCGGGAACTGATTAAAGAAAAAAGATGGGTGATTCGGGATGGGAAGTGATGACAAATAATTTAATGAAGCGACTTTTGTAGATCTATCAAAGTCAGACGTTGAAGAAAAATGTGTATTTAAGGAGTTTAAATCAAGACCGCCAAGCGTTGCCGTTTGACGTGACTTCCCAATACCCATAGAACGAAGAAATTTCCAGACCTTTGCTGGATCTCCGTTTTCAACAGAAGCGTGGAAGTACTGGCGTTGGGCATTCCTACACACCTTGTTGCAGTGATTGCGTATTGTAACATATTTTTCCCAGTTACTGTCGTTAGGCCGATGTTTATATCTAGTTTTTGCGGCTGCTTTCTTGTCAATCAACAGTTTAATGTCTTGTGTAAGCCAGGGTGAAGGAGCATGCTTCATTTTAACTTTACGAATAGGAGCATGCACATTATACAGATCAGTTACTTTTTTAACAAGCTGGTTAACCTTATCATCAGCTGACTCACAAGAGAAGAGCGAGGACCAATCGATGCTACAGGCGTCTTCACGAAGTCTGTCGATATTCATACTACTAAAATTGCGGAGGAGTAGGATATTAGGTTTAATTTTGGGAGGACGGATCTTATAAGACATATATATCGCATCATGATAAGAAAAGGAATCAGCGGGACATTGACCATGAATAACGACATGATCAATGGATGAGACAATAATTAAGTCAAGAAGAGAAGGAGAACAGTTAGGGAAGTGATGGGTAGCGTTTAATGGAAGAAGAGATAGGTTTGTAGCATTAAGGACAGACCGCAAGGATAAGGAGCGGGAATCGTCTTTGAGGAGACAGGTATTAAAATCCCCCATGATAATAGTGTGACTGTAAGAAGGGATGAGGTTTTCTAGGATGGATTCTAAAGAGGAGAAGAAATCATTACGACAGGAAGGTGAGTAATATACACCAAGCAGAATTTTGGTGCGATGCAGTGTAACCTCTAAAAAGAGATGCTCGCCTGCGTTTGCGGGAGGTGGCTGTGCCGATATATCCATAATAGAAAACGGAATATGTGCTCGTAGATAAATAGCAACACCACCACCGCCACCGACAGAACGATCATTCCTGATTAAAATGAAGCCAGGCAGTGAGTATGAAGTTGAAGGAAGGACAGGTTTAAGCCAGGATTCGGAAACAAGAATGGCATGGATATTCTTACAGTCAAAGGTAGACAACATATCGGAAAAATGAGCCGGGATGCTTTGGGCATTAATATGGACAACATTAAAGTTTTTGGGAACGTCGGAAAAGTTAGAATCGAGTGTATCTCTCAGCGTTGGGATGCTAATAAAACTTTCCTCAGAACAACTATCATTAACAGACCAGAAATCATCACTACAATTATCACTCATACTAAATAAGTATAAAAATAATAAAATTACATATAAATAAAATAAACTAATTAACTGTAAACTAATTAAATATAAAAACAACAAAAAACATAAAATCAAAATAAAATACTTAACTTAAAAAATATAACCGGGTTGCCCACCCGCCAGTTGTTACAAAGTAAATAATCAATTGATGGACAGATTAAATCATACCACACTTATAAAACAAAATTAAAGTTAACAACAAAACCAAGCAAAATTTTATACGAAACAATAATAATTATGGCTGAAAGAATCATAATTTCTTTGCCTATTAAAGGAAAAAAAAAAAGGTCAACAAAGTGTCAGTGTTAATATGTCAACTAACAATTCACATTAATCACAAGAAAAAGATATCAAATTGTGGGTTAACTAAAATAAATAAATTTGTGAAGAAAGTTTTACAGGTAACCAGAAAAAGAAAGGAATTCTAAATTATCTAAACAACTGATACCCACATAACAAAACAAAGGAATGCAAATACAAAATAAAAGGCGAAAATTAGCCTGGAAGAGATCTTACTTTTTAGGCACTGCTAGTCGTTTGGACTTTGTTTGCTTTGGCACTGCAGTCGGCTTCACGGGCTCAAGCACGATCCTGTTGAGTTCGGAGACACTCACTATACGATGTCTATCACCATCAGGCCCCAGAACAAACACGTAGCCGTCCTTTGTCCAGCATTTATTTACACCGAATCGATCACGGGCGGCCATAAATGCTTCATGCCGGGAGCGTGTGAGGAATTCTGAGAGAGTTACACCAGTGCCTTTCAATTTTGTTTTGTTGTACCACGCTTTATTTCGAACAGCCGTATCGAGGAATTTAATAAGAATAGGCCGTGGCTTATCTGGACTTGCTGTGCGACCCATCCTGTGACATCTTTTGATATGCCCTGGTGTGAAATCAGTTATATTAAGCTGATCTTTGAAAATATTGGTGATTGTCGTTGAAACATCTTCAGATTTGCTCTCTTGGACACCATGTAGCAATAGAATTTTTCGACGGCTTTGTGACTCCATCCGGTCTATGCTCCTAGCGAGAAGCTCAATTTGCTGTTGAAATGAGTGCAACGAATCCAGGATGAATGTCTTGAATAGGCCAAATTCCTTCTCGAGACCCGAAGAGGTAGCACTAGATGCAGCAGAAGTCTTCAGGTCGGCTTCAAAATTAGCCATACGTGTGTTGAAAGCAGTTGCCAGACTTGATAGTGACTCCTTCAAGTGTTCCATAATCAGTGTGAAGTGTGTGATTACTGTTCAACGGAGATAACACTTGGTGGGTGAGCTAACTATGTTAGCATCTAATTTCTTTCATAAAATTATAATAAAATGTAATATATTTAATATTAATAAATTTAAAAGTAAGAGAGCTGTAAAATTTGACTTTGTTCTCCAACTACCCACACAAGAAAAAATATAATAGTTACTTTGTTGTCTTAATCTTAATAGAAATTGGTCAATTGTTTCACCCTCATTCATTTCTATGTTTCTAAACTTTTGTCTCTCAATAGCTATATTTACTTCGGGTACAAAATACGTATTTAATCTGTTTTTGCACCTGATGTAATCATTATTGCCTTCAATGTTGTTCGCCTTTAAGGTGTCGTATATATCTTGGACTTCTGGTCCCGCTTGATGCAATAATCTTGCAACTTTTTGGGCATCGCTCAATCCTATTTGACTTTCTATGTAATAATCAAAATTACGTATCCATGATTTCCATCGATCACCTACCGTGTTAGGTTCGCAAAAAGGCCTGAAATGTGGCCCTGCAGCACCTATTGCGTATTCCAAACGCTCCATGTTCGTTTTCGTAAATTATCCTCATGTAGGTACACTTTATCCTCGTCGCCAACTTTGTAGGGTTGTTAATGATGATTAATACAACTTGTATCACATTTAAGATCTGTTTATTAATTAATTAGATACATGTATCACAACAACATTGACTCACATTTTTCACTTATTTTTTTTTTTTTAATTAAAGTTTAACGGCTTTGGCAGATTTTTCACTTATAATCTCCATTGACATTCTGCCAGGACCACACCCAAGCTTAGTGTTGCCAGCCCTTTTAGTGTGGCCAGTATAAACTCTACAGTTGGTTAGTTTATCTAATCTTTCAGGTTTTGTTTATCTAATCTATTTTAGTGTAGTTAAGTAGGTACTAACATATTATAAATGACAAAACAGTTGTGAATGATTATCTAATTATATTGACAATAATAGAAAAAAACGGGCTCGGATTATCTATAAAAAACGGCAAAAAAATCATATCTTTTGTATGGGAGCTCCGTTAAATATTTAGTTTATTCTGTTTATTAGTATTTGTTTTTTTTTATGGCAAAGGGGTCAAACGAGCATACGGTTCACCTGGTAAGTGATCACCGCCGCCCATGGACACTTGCAACACCAGAGGCATCGCAAATGCGTTGCCGGCCTTTAAGAAAGGAATACGCTCTTTGTAGATGTCCAGGTCGTATCGGTTCGGGAACACCGCTGGCGAAACTTGGTTCCACAGTCTTGTGGTCCGCGGTAGGAAATTGCGCGAAAAACGCACGGTTGTGGATAGCCAAGCATCAAGACTGTGGGGATGGATTTGTCGTCGCGAGGAACGATGGCGGAATGCAGCAGCGTATTTTTTTTTTTTTTTTTTTTTGAATACTATTGCAGATTGTCTCTGATGACATTTTCTGCGTCACCGGGTTTTAAGAAGGCGAAGACCTTGGGGGGTCCTCAAGCCTGTAGGTCGGACGTTCCTAGGGGATTACTGGGCGACCGAGCATCTCCCCCGTGGGGAGTCTCTCGACCGCCTAGCGTCCCTAGGGCGTCCGTGTCGGTAGGGAGCGAAATGCCCGAGGGTGCCTCTAAAGGCTCTGACCTCGGCTCGGGCACATCGTGTCGTGGTGGAGGCATGTCTGTACCGGGTATAGCGCGTCGTATGTAGCAGCGGATTATTGTTATAAGAAATAGGCATCATCTGTGAAAACAACTGTCGGAGAGACGCACGAACGGACGGAAGCGGAGTCTTAGTAATAGGGTCCCGTTTTACCCTTTGGGCAAGGAACCCTAAAAAACAAAACATTAGCTCTTATTGTGTGACAATGTTACTGCATCTTAAAGCTAAGACATTAAAAATAATTTAACTATGGCACATAATTTATTATTTAATTTACAAAAATTTAGAAACCCAAGAAATGAAAATTGACGCCGTCGTGGTGGAGTGGTCAGTATAGCTGCCTACACATCAAGCGGTCCGGGTTCGAATCCTGGTAGCGGCAAATGTTTGTGTGACGAACACGAATATTTGTTTGCGAGTCATGGTTGTTTATATATTTATTTAAGTTTATTTATAAAAATATCTAAAATTATTATGTATATTAAAAAAGAAAATGTCCGTTATCTAGTATCCGTAACACAAGTTCTTAACGATACAAACTTACTTCGGGCTAGAAAAAAAAAAAAAAAATGAGCAGTCCCCGTTGGCGGCACCTGTACGCCTATTCCCTAACTTTTTTGACAGTTGAAAGTGATGATCACCGAGTGAACACATCCATTGCTGTTTTACACGACACGCTATTATGGCACTTGTCGCGTAAAACAGCAATGAATACGTAATTCGCTCAGTGATCAGCACTTTCAACTGTCAAAAAAATATAGCGAATAGCCCCCCTGGACACCTTTTAACGTCAGGTCAGCTAGTTCCTAATATAAGTTTAGATTTAGATATTTTTAATACTTACTAGAAAAATACACTGAAAAACATCGACCTGCCTCAGGCGGGGATCGAACCCAGCATCTTCCGCGATCCGGGCGGCTGCGTTAACCACTACACCACCGAGGCACTGCTTTCGCTGTCGAAATTTGTCAGTGCGGTGCTTATGTTTTTATGGGAAACATTGTTTAGAAAGAAAGAAAGAAAGAAATAATTTATTTGGCACACATCATAAATTACATATAGGTACAAACAACATTATTTATATATGTTTCATCAAATCTTTGAAATAATAGGGGTTAAAGAATGAAATTG
This sequence comes from Elophila nymphaeata, assembly GCA_955850985.1. Lineage (NCBI taxonomy): Eukaryota > Metazoa > Arthropoda > Insecta > Lepidoptera > Crambidae > Elophila > Elophila nymphaeata. The sequence goes on from OY039093.1 coordinate 5,570,923, forward strand.
CCGATGTTTTCCTCATTATTCATTAGTGTATAATTCCTTTAATACAATAGCTATGTTATACTTATTATTTTTTGTTACTTTGTGTGTTGTATTTTTGTGCCAAATAAACGTCTATTCATTCATTGTTCTTTTTTTTATTTTAAACTTCATTACAAGGACTTATATTTATGTATAAAATTTTATTCTTATTATATATATCTTCAAAAACAGCTCGTCCGAAGAGGTGCCCGTCTCCGTTATAAATATATGAATATTTTTATACAGATATCAATTTGCAATTTTTTTCTCTATGTATCCTATAGCTTAGTGTTGTCTAAATATATTCACAAAATTACATAAAATTTAGATTGGTGGTTCCTTAAAAATCGCAAATAAGTATAGTATGGAAAAATGAATTTTCGTTAAATTCTCCATACAAAACGGCAATTTCATACTTAAACCCCTAATAAGGCCCACTTGCACGAGTCTGCGGGTTAAATGTATAAATAAAGAGTTTACTAACTCTGTGTTAAGTGGTTAATTCAATAACTCGATATTTGTCTTGCATCAACGAAAACTAACCCCGGGTTTGCTAACTCTGGCAGGACTGCCAACATTCACAAAAACCACAGAGCAAAACTTGTTATTTAGTTCATTCTTTTACAACCCAGAAAAATTTAAAAGACTGAATGATAAATAAAATTATATCTCCATCACGCTCACACTCCTACATTTAACTGTATCCGTCTCGGTTCATTTATTTCTATGGGCGGACAATATATTTAGTCGTATCGTATGAAATATGACACCGTGACACGTGATTGTTTGTTTACATAGACCTGTCAATTTGTCAAGACGTATTATTTAAATGAAAAATATTGTGAATAATTGAGTGTGATGTGAATTTATAAAAATGCAGTATTATCAGAAAATTCGTCCTAGTGCATCGAATTTTTTTATATAGTGAATGTTTTCGACATTGCGATTGAGAAATACTTCCATGCTGATACGATACATACAAAAATAAATTATGTAACGTGAATCGGCCTTAGAATCCGGAAGGTTTTAATCTTTATTTAGAATAAATGTAGATATGTACCTACCCGTTTAGAAAATAAATCATTATCAAATTTAAAAGTGAATTTTCAAATTAAATTTAAAAAATAATGAATTATGGAGACTTTAGGGAGTCGTGATAATCGTAAAATAGTTTGTAATGTTATTTTGCAATGCAAAATGCCTAAAATGTATCAAGTTTTGATAATCACACCGAGAGTTAACCATTTAACCCGCCGAATTGGCTGGGTTAAATATTTAAACTTTTAACCCGGTGTTAACATGTAACTCGTAATGGTGCAAGACAAGTTATCGTTTTAACTCTGAGTTAGTCATTAACACAGGGTTAAATGAGTAACTTTAGCTTAACTCTGGTTGATGCAAGTGGACCTAATATGCACTTCTAAGTTCCGAACGAAATAGTTTTGCAAATAATTGACGCCCAGTTAAGATGAAACTCCCTTACATTATTGAATCATTTTTGCGTTTACAGTTGCGTAATTATGCGAATTGCGGAAGATGCTGGGGTTCGATTCCCGGCTGAAGCAGGTCGATTTATTTTCAGTGTATTTTTTCTACTATTAAAAATATTTACGCGTTTGTAAACACAAAAATTAGGTATTCCAGTAGATATTTTTGATATTATTCTTCAATTTAAACAGTCTTCTAAGAAGCTGACAATGCCATTACAAAATCGCCTCAAACATTAATCGAAAAACGAGTTATTTAATAGCATATTCACACTAATGTTTTTTCCTCATCTGTTGAAGGTAAGATTTTTAATAGTTTTATATGACGCGAGGCGACGCTCCAATCAGTACCGCGGAGTCAGTGCGGGAGACGCACGCCCTTGCTTTACAAGGAAAATAAACAACAAAATAACCAGTTTATTTCAAAGTCAAAATTCTAGTTTCGCCTGTGCGTGTCCGGGAAGAAATTTAAAAGAGGTTGCAAGGCGTAACGAAGGTAAGTTTTTGCAAGCAAACTTTTTTTGTTTACCCCCAATTAATAGTGTTGGTGACGATTCTTTGTTATTTGACTTTTTTGTGAAATATGCTGGGTAACAATTGGATTGGAGTAACCTTGGCTTTTTTTGTGATATGCATATAAACTTAATTAAAGTAGACACTAACACCGCGCGACTTGGATAGCGTGTTATTTTAAATAGACGAAAAAATGGCGGGTGTGGATTCAAAGCGCTGTAGAAGAGCTTTCTTATCTAATCCTTAAGACGGGGTCAGACCACTAACACCATATAAAAAAGCACAGACAGACGGACTGCTACAAATAAAAACTGAGACCGTTTTTAGAATACTTAAATATGATTTTGAATGTAACATCTTTTTTATACTATTACTAGCTGACCCGGCGAACTCCTTACCGCCTAACAGTCTTAATTTTTTTTTTTACACTTATTCTTCTATTCTAGACCCGGTGTCCCGAATAGCAGAAAAAAGAAAGTTAATAAGTCAACAATTACATTATGTAATTAAATATTTTTATTCATATTTTAATATGTTTTTTTAATTTTTTCTCCGTAAGAACCATCCTCGTACTTCAAGGCATATTATAAAAAAAGAATTAGCGAAATCGGTTCAGCTGCGCTCGAGATTTGCGCTTTGCATAGCAACACATTCAGCGATTAATTTTTATATTATAGATGTATTAGGTACTAGATGGTAAACAAGCTTGCGGCCCATCTGTTAAGTGGTTACCGTCGCCTATAGACGCTTGCTTAAGGATAAATCACTTAACACTACAAGTGCGTTGCCATCCTGGGGACTAAGATGATATGCCTGCCTTCTATGCCCAGTAATTACACTGGCTACCTTTCCCTTCAATCCGAAACACAGCGAACTGCTTCACGGCAGAAATAAGATCTGTCCTGGTCGCTGGTTTTTGTTTGTTTACTGAAGGATTGTAACTTTTGGTTTTGGTCCCCGCACAGAACAGATAAAAGAGGTTAGAAGTCGTATCAAGCGATGTTAATACCAGAGCCAGTGTCGCCACACGCGACATAATATTTTTTCAATTTCAGTATATTTGTACTTACCGGTGAAAAGAAATGTCTCCATTAGTAAGATTATGAGTCTTACTTTGCTTCCTGCCAGTTAAAATAGCACAAGACGGTGTTTTAGATTTATTTTTTAAATATTTTTGATAAGTTTTTTTTTCGAAGGAAAAAAAATTAAAACATATAAAATAATAAAAATGGTATGTTTTTATGTATGTACTGTTTTGTTCGATGCGAAATAGTTGCCATTTGGTCCCATAATAATTTTTCATGAATCGGTTCAGTAGATTTTTTGAACCGTGAAAAAACACAGTCACAATATGATTTTTTCCAACTGTTCCAACTTTATGAGTCGATATCTTCAAAAGTTGTTAAACAATTTAAATTATTCTTTTTTTGTCTTTAAATATCAAAGTCTCGAAATTGTTTCCTGAAAATTTTTTAGTGTTAGACCCTGAGATTTTTTTGTTATTCTAAAAATGAACGGTAAAAATCCTGTCTTAAGTTTATAACTTTGAGTTGTGAACCGATTTTTATAACTATTCAACTCTAAAAAACCTCCTTCAAAACAAAAAACGGGGAAAAAAATTTTGTTTATAAAAATCTAAATGTTTTTTGAGGTCGGTGCCAACCTCAATATTTGGAATAAACGTTGTCACTTGTTGCAACTTGCAAATTCGAGGAAAATTAGTGTTGACTTTGTCTGAGCTAGTGTAAATTTGATTTGGAGTCAGTACAGCGATGCGCGTGTGGGCTAATTTTTTTAAAGTACCTACTTAGTTATGTTATTACGAAATTATGGAATAATTTACGAAATAATTGTGAAAACTTCATGGCGAGGATAAAAAAAATGTGAAATATATAGTGAGAAAGTTCTGGTTAATGCTCGACCTGGCGACCTGACGCGTCCTCCTGACGAGGACACCGGGAGCAGCCATTGGACCGCACCCGGGGGACTTCGGGGGCAGTCGTGACCCTGAAAAGGGCCGTCCCCAACTAGCCGTGGTGGGAAAACAAAAACAACTCGACGATGGCATGTGACTTCGAATGCTAAGGGACACACTTGACATCAAAAGCCACACACCCGCCGAGAAAGTTTCCCCACCGTGTTACCAGGGTCCACCACGAGGAGGCTTCCGGACGTGGACCCCAGGTTCTTTTTTAACCCTTGGGGCTCCTGTTGGATAAAAATTATGTGGCGCGCCTGGTGGGTCTGTCGGACCCGTAAACAAAATCATCTTTTTGCTATTTATTAGTCCGAGGGCCGAGACATTTTTTTTTATTTGGTCTGAAACGAGGCCATGAGTGGCCACGGTGAACTTCTACCCGGAGTCTTTTGTGTCGCCCTTTTACTGGTGCGGTGAGGTGCTTAGACAGTTAATGAGAAGACGGCGGTTGAGGGTTCGAGGTGAAGTTGGCTTCCTTCGATCTTAAGGTCACAGCTTCCCTGTTAAAGATAAAAACTTGTAATCGCTACCAGAACGCATGAGCAATGTCAACGACCTCAACTGGAGTAATATACACCAAGATAAGAACTGAAGATTTCTTTGTATTATGTCATAGGCCAATCATCGAACTGGTCTATCGAGATCTCGCTGAACCTACCAATCACTCAGATATGTACGTGCATAAGATGTTAGACTCATAGCCTTAATATAATTTACTAGGTGGTAGACCCATATGTAGGGTCGTCTGGGTAGGTACCACCGCCTTTCTTATTTCTGCCGTGAAGCAGTTCGCTGTGTTTCGGATTGAAGGGAAAGGTAGCCAGTGTAATTACTGGGCATGGAGGGCATATCATCTTAGTCCCCAGGATGGCAAATGCACTTGCGGTGTTAAGTGATTTACAATTAATATTGCAAGTGTCTATAGGCGGCGGTGACCACTTAACATCAGGTGGGCCGCAAGCTTGTTTGCCACCTCGTAACATAAAAAACACCCCTGTGGCGGAAGGAAAGAGCAAGAAAAACCTAAACAGTTTACCCCTTGCTCATTAAAAACATATCCTCCTCTCTAAGATCCCTTTCTATGATAAACACAGACCAATTTTTTATTGGTCTGAGGATAAACGTTATGTATTTTTCTTATGATGTTGATTCATAAATAATGGTACCTAACGTTTTACTTAAAAGCGCTGTAGGTTTTTAGTTTTGTTTATACCTACTTATTGTATATTAACATTTGTTGTAAATGTCTGTTTCTTGCCCTAAATAAAAAAAGAAAATTACTTTTTAGTCCTTTCGACTTTTAATGATCGTTTATGTGGCCTGCCCTACTCTACCCATCTATCTATCTATCCATATATATAAAAATCAATCGTGGTTCGTTAGTCTCGCTAAAACTCGAGAACGGCTAGGCCGATATAGCTGATTATGGTTTTGAAACGTTTGTCGTAGTCTAGGGAAGGTTTAAACGGTGAGAAAATATGGAGAAATTGCGAGGAAGAAGTAAAAACAACATTTTCATTTTCCCATATAAACTGTTCAGCCTACTATCCTGTCAAACATTTGACGTTCGTCCTTTCGGTACGGTAGAGTCGGGTCCATTAGAATTAAAGTACGTATTAGTAGGGTATTATTGGGCATTCTGGCACACTTTTTTAGCACTCCATTGATCTCACTATCGTTCGATCAATTTCGTAAAAAAGTGTGCCAGGATGCCCAATAACAGTAGTGAAAATCACGAAGTGGTCTTAAGTTTTGCAGTTTTGCATCACATTGTTCTGTGTAGGTGATTTACTAAAAGGCTGATTTAAAATGCGAAGTGAATTAGACACTCCAATATTAAATTGAAAGCGTTTTTTGATTTAGCTGCTAAACCCCCCTTCATGATTATTGGCTGTTGGATAATTATCCTCTCTATAACTGCCGTGGTATGAATATAAAACCAGATATTTATAAATACATTCATTCTCTCTACCTACATCGATCTGTATGGATACTACCTACGATGAAATTTATTAAACAACCACTATCTTTGCAATTTCAAAAAATTTGCCCAGATGAGGTAGTATCTGTTCATCGACATGGAAAATTGCTACCTAATATGATTAGATGTCTTGTTTGTGGGCCGTCAAACTGTGGGAAAACAAACTTACTTATTGGCCTTCTACTACATGAAAATGGACTGCGGTTTAAAAATGTGTATTTATACTCTAAGACGCTATATCAATCCAAATATGTATACCTAGAAAAGGTTTTGAATTTAGTGCCAGAGGTATCATTCGCAAAATATCGAGATAATGACTTGATCGTGAGTCCACACGAGGCTAAACCACATTCAGTAATAATTTTCGATGATGTAGCATGTGAAAATCAATCCAACATGCGAGATTATTTTGCAATGGGTAGGCATAAATTTATTGACTGTTTTTACTTAAATCAAACTTACACTAAAGTTCCTAAACAGTTGGTAAGAGATAACGCCAACCTAATAATATTATTCAAACAAGACGATATCAACTTACGTCATGTATACGATGAACATGTTAGTACTGATATGTCGTGGCCAGAGTTTAAAGAATTGTCTTCGAAAATTTGGAAGATTCCGTATAATTATTTAGTAATTAATAAGGATTGTCCGAAAAATAAAGGTGGATACAGGATGAATTTTGATACTTTTGTTAAATTTGATTAATAAATAAAATGAGATTCATACCAGTTCAGATTCATTTCGCCTAAAAAACTATTAGACATAACACGTGAACTTCTACAGTTTATTAAATGGAACAGAAAATAAAAAATCAAGTGGTTGAAGCTTCAGAAGCTGTCAAAAAGAAAGTCAAAGAAATGCGTTTAATGGAAAGTGAAAATGAAAAAATGTTAGATACAGTTTTTAAACCCGTTACGACTTCACTCAATCAAATTATACAACATAAAAAACATTTACAGACATCAAAGCATTCTATGAATGATTCAGTGAGAGATTCCTTTCTCATGAAAGATGAGAATCTTTCTCTAGACTCCGAGGACTTTGAGAAAACCTTTAAGAATAAAAATAGCATTTGCAGTTCTCAAGATTCTGATGAAATGGATCAAAACTTAGATGGAAATGCTATTGACGAGTCTGATCCTAACAACACAAGTAATCTTTCGTTCAGAACAATAGACTCAATACCTAGTTTAGATGGAACTTCTTGGTCAATGTCTTCTGAAATATTTAGGGATGTTCCATTTGGTGTTAGAAGAGAACGAGGTAAATTAATGATGGGTACATCTCGTGTAGAAATGAATGATAAAAAAATATCAATAGCAGGTCATGAGTACAGAAAAACTCCTGGTTTGTGTGAGCTTTTATTTAAGAAAGTACCCAATTTAGAGCTGATAACGGAAAGCGATGGACAAGTGTATAAAGCAATACTGATAGAAACTAACGCTCACCGTCGAGATTATGATCCAAAGAAGCCAATCAAATCTAATAAAGGCAGAAAATATTTAAATATTATAAGACCACTATTTAAGTTACGTAAACCTTCAACATCTTCTGTTTCATCGAGTGTAAGTAATGTTAACTATGTTAGTGAGGGTGAAGGACTACGTGTGAAGAAAAATTATAGAAAAGATACTGATTATATTTACTGGGATGATCCTAACGAGCTTGTGGAGAGACTGAAATTACTAATTGTCTCTAAACATGCTGGAAATACTGGGCTAGATAATGAAATTATATCCATAATTGAGGAATTACGTGAAAGTGGTATTATAAATTAGATATTATAATTTTATTTTTCTATTATCACTCCACCATTTGCTCGGACTACTTCTCTGGACGAAAATGAATATTGATAAATTCGGACATTCTGTTCATAAAAGATTACGTTTCTCGGAAATATTAGATTTAACAGATAACTCTTTAGTAAAATCAGAAAGTGGTCATTATGATGCTAAGTCATCGCGATTAACTGGAATCAAAGAACCATTGGTACCTGATGATGCGGTAAACAAAAAGTATGTAGATGAAAAAGTTTTTGGTTTATGTACAAAAAAAGAAATTTCCATTTTTATGGTAACAATAAAAGAGGAAATCGCATCAAGCTTAAAGCAGTTAGAGAAAACATTTTGTACAAAAGACTACGTCGAAAAGTTAATTGCTAAGCGAAATAATGATCAAGCAGCAAGTAGTAAACGAAATCCATAGATCAGCACGTAAAAATTTCGACAGAAGATCTGTTATTTTAAAAGGAATAGATGATTTATGGCAAGCTGATTTAATTGATTTCCAGACCATAAAGAAGTATAATAAAGGTTTTGCTTATATTTTAGTCGTCATTGATTGTTTCACTAAATACGCTTGGGCAATTCCTTTAAAAACAAAGACAAAAAGAGCTGTCGTTGACGCGTTTTCGGCTATTTTGACGCAAAGTGGTCGTTGCCCTCGTAACTTACAAACTGACATGGGAACAGAATTTTACAACGATTCCTTTAAATCACTTGTGCAGTCACTGAAAATAAATCACTATTCATCATATTCAACTAAAAAGGCTTCAATTGTTGAAAGACTAATTCGAACATTAAAGAATAAAATTCATATGCTTTTTAGCTATAAAGGTAGTTATAAATGGATAGGGAAAACTTTGATCGACGTTTTGAATACCTACAATAATAATGTACACCGGATTACTAAATTTAAACCAGCGGATGTGAATTCTGAAAACGAAATAATTGTTAGGAATAATATCAAAAACAGTCAAACCAGACCAAATAAAAAGCAAAAGATTAATTTTAAAATAGGTGACTGTGTACGCATAAGTAAATATAAAAGTAGTTTTGATAAAGGGTATACCCCCAACTGGTCTACAGAGATATTTATAATTAAAAAGGTTAATAAAACTACTCCAGTTACATTTCACATTCAAGATCAGAGAAAGCAACAAATATTAGGCTCTTTTTATCAAGAGGAATTGCAGAAAACGAAATATCCTAATGTTTATTTAATTGAAAGGGTAATAAAAAAAATGGGACGCAAACTCCTTGTCAAGTGGTTGGGTCTTTCAGATACCGAAAATAGTTGGATTAATAGCAATTCAGTTGTACAATAATATAAGTGCAGCTTTATACATATCATTATCATTATATAAAAAGAAATGCTAGGAGGAGGACTTATAAACAATTTGATTAATAACTTACCTGTAGAACTTCACTTACCGGGATACAACTATTGTGGACCAGGAACAAAATTAAAAAAAAGATTGGCAAGAGGCGATAAAGGAATTAATCAGTTGGACGAAGCTTGTAAGCACCACGACATTGCATATACAAATTATACGGATTTACCTAACCGACACAAAGCAGACCTGCAACTGTTGGACATGGCTAAAAAACGCTTGCATTCAAAAGATGTGGGAAAAGGAGAAAAATTAGCTTCGTGGTTGGTTAGCAAAGTTATGAAAGCTAAAGTAAAAACAGGCTCTGGAGTTAAAAAGTTTAAATCAATGGTTTCGAAAATAAATTCAAAAATAAACAAAATGAAACCAAAAAGTCATACATCGTTAATCAATTATGCTTATAAAGCTGCTAAAAAAGTTATTCCAAAATGTGGAAATTTCCGACTTCCACGTGTCATACCGATTCCCAAAACTGGTGGGATATTACCTTTGATACCTATTTTCGCGGGTTTGTCTGCTCTTGGTGCTTTAGCTGGAGGTGCAGCTGGCGTAGCTAAAACAGTAAATGAGTATAAATCAGCTCAAAAGAACTTGAATGAGCTGGAGCGTCACAACAAAACAATGGAAGCAATTGCTATAGGAAAAGGTCTTTACATCAAACCGTATAAAAAAGGCAGCGGTCTATTTATAAACATTAAAAAAAACTAGTCCGTAGGCTACCCCGACGTGCTCTAACAAATATTGATATCATTAACCATTCTCATGATATACCATATTTCCGAGGAGTCTATATGAGAGATATGATGCCTCATAAAGCAAAACCGATCGAGTGTGGTATTGTTAACTTAGATAGTTATATGAACAATGGTAGTCATTGGGTAGCCTATGTAAAACTTAATAACTACTGTGAATATTTTGATAGTTTCGGTGATTTGAAGCCTCCTAAAGAAATAGTGGAGTATTTAGGTTCGAATAATATTTATTATAATTATGCTCGGTATCAGAATTTTAACAGTGTTAATTGTGGTCATTTGTGTATATTTTTTTTAAGGAATTTTTGGAATAAATATAGTATATAAACATTCATCCCTTGTTTCATTTCGTCATTTCCACGATGTCTTTTACTTTATCCATAACTGGTAAAAGTTCAATATTAACCACAAATTATTTACCAACTTTGGAACTGGATGGTGATTATGAGTGTTCTTTATTACATTTCTCCACCTTCAATTCTATACCAAATATTACAAAAAATAACAACAAATTTTATTATGGTAATGGTGAGGTTGTAGAAATTCCTGAAGGAACTTACGAGCTTCACGATATATATGACTTTATTAAGGCTAATATAAAAGGTTGTATGTTCAAATTATTTTGTAATAACAACACTCTTAAAACCACAATATACTGCACAAAGGATATTCATTTTGAAATGCAAAATTCTCTTGGAGATTTATTGGGCTATGGTAAAGTTCTTCTGAAAAGTAATAAATTACATGAGTCTCCCTTTCCTGTAAACATTTTATCAACAACAGTGGTACGCATCGAATGTGATATTGTTAGCGGTTCATATATCAACGGAAAATCAAGTCACATAATACATGAATTTGTTCCAAATGTGCCACCAGGTTATAGAATAATAGAAATACCAAAGAACACAATATACTTTCCAGTCAATAGACACTCTATTAATAGTATTAACATAAGGATTTTGGATAGCCTCAATAACCTTATCGATCTTCGTGGTGAAGAAGTACAATTGTATTTGCATATAAGAAAATATGATCGATTACAATAAAAACAGTATTCCACACATTCAAAAGATTAGTGGTTATCGTGCGATCCGAAAGAGAACACTTGCTTGTGGTAAAAGACAGAAATTATCTGAAGAGAATAAACAATTTTTGAAATTGATTGGGCTGTTGAAATGAATATCTTAAATATTACGAATACCCCTGTTTATGACAACTCGATAGAATGTATTGAAACTCATTCATACAAGCCTTACATAACAAGCTTCAACAGAAACGATGAAATAAGAATTCCAATAAACCAACAAGACTTATACATACTTCCAAGTGCAAGCACTTTGTATTTGGAAGGGATCGTCAATGTTTTCAAAAATGATAACAAGGATAGAGCGCCGTCATTTCATTTTACCAATAACTCACTTATGTATCTGTTCCAAGATATACGCTATGAATTGAACGGTGTTGAAATAGATAAAGTAAAGAATGCGGGCATTACTACTACTATGAAATCTTTATTATCTATGAATGACATCGAATCGAAGATATCTCAAGCATGGGGATGGGATATACAAGGCGTTAAAAATGATATTGGCGGTCATTTTTCTGCATCAATTCCACTTAGTCACATACTTGGATTTGCTGAAGACTATAAAAAAGTAATAGTAAATTGCAAACATGAGCTTGTTTTATTGCGAAGTAATACAGACCTTAACGCTTTAAAACTTAACACCGGTGAAACTGTGCGAAGTATTGAAATACATAAAATAATTTGGCGCATGCCTCATATTAAAGTATCAGACAGAGAAAAGGTTAAGTTACTTAAACTTCTTGAAAAAGATAGACCTATACAATTAGCGTTCAGAAATTGGGATATCTATGAATACCCATTACTTCCGAAGACTACGAAACATACTTGGTCTATAAAAACTTCAACACAAATTGAGAAGCCTCGATATGTGATTCTTGGACTACAAACTAACAGAAAAAATGACGTGTCTAAGGATATGTCCAGATTTGACCATTGCAACTTGCGTGACGTTAAAGTTTATTTAAATTCTACCTATTATCCGTACGAAAGCTATAATACAGATTTCGCAAAGCATTCTTTTGCTTTAATATACGAGCAGTTCGTAAATTTTCAACAGTCTTACTATGGTCGTAGATCTAGTTGTTTGTTAAGTGCTCAAGAATATAAAGACATTGCGCCATTATTCGTAATAGATTGTTCGAGACAAAACGATAACATAAAAACTGGACCCGTAATTAATATTCGCCTGTAGCTGGAGAGTCATAAAGAAATACCAGATCAGACGTCAGCATACTGTTTAATATTGAACGATTGTATCGTAGAATACAAACCTTTGAGTAATATTGTTCGCAAAATATCATGAGTTCAACTATTTTTGTTGACGTTCAAGGTTTTAAAGACTACCGTGGTAATTTCATAATAAAGGAGCTAGCGTTATCTACGAAGGAATTTACTCAAGTCTTTTTGATAAAGCCCCCATATCCGTATTCAAAGTTAACACCAGAAGAAAAAAGAAGAGTTAGGTGGATTGAAAGAAATAGAAATATTTATTGGAGCGAAGGAAATATTGACTACAGGGAATTCAAAAGATTAATTATTCCGATTTTACAAAATAAAACTATAGTAATGAAGGGGGTAGAAAAGCAGAAATGGATAAAAGACTTGTGTGATAACTGTATCTTGATAGACATCGAAGCTAAAGGCAGTCCTAATTTTGCAACGTTGTATGAAAATTATTGTAAATGTGCTTCTAGTTTTAATTGTTTAAACCATAATAATGTCTGTGCTCTCAGAAATGTTATATGTATTAAAAAGTGGTGCATTGAAAATAATATGTCAATTACAGATTTTTAAATAAATAAAGTATATTAAGTAAGTCTTTTATTTCTAACGATACCTCATAATGTGGGATAAAATCAAACAACAGTTTGCCTCAAAGTGTAGTATAATGAAATAAGAATAGGACACAGATATTTACAATTATCAAATGAGAATAAAGAATATTAAACATTTAAGACAAACTATTTACATCAGTACGCTCTTTTATTTACAATGTATCTCCGAAGGATTATATGTAACTAGAGAAGTTACACACAATTCCTACGCGAGAAATTTAATTTATGAAATTATAGATTATGATTATAGCCTTAGAAATTATAGCTATAACCACACAATGATTTGGAGATCTTATTAATCAAACCCTCCGTTTGGTCTAGTATAGGGTCCATATTCTCAGTGACCACGTATTGTGCAGACACCATTGAGTCCTCTAACATTTCATTAGATCTCTCCATATCTATTATTTCAATTTTGATTAAGCGCCGTCCTCGCGTAGGCGCACTCTTTACTATAAACGAGTGGCAATCTCTCAGGAAGGAGCTTCTTTTTTGTTTCCTCCTCCGAGTGATCCTCTTCATCGCCTTTAAAACTTTGCGTTGCAAAGGCGAATCAGGTCTGTCTTCACTCGAAGGCCTCCTCACGAACTCCTCCGTGAACCCTTCCAGAGGATCTTGAGCGTCTTGCCACATCGCTCGCTGTTCATTCGCAACAGAATTGTCATCGGGAATATAGGTGATTTGCGAAGAAGTGTTCTGAAATTAATTAGAATTATCGTGAGATACATTACTTATTACTTACAAACCCCCCATCTTCACTGTGGTAGGTAGACATATTTATTACTCACCATGATAACTGACGTTCACTTAGTTTCGTGTTTTCACAAGAATTAATTGTTGATGCAAATAAGCGATTATATATATACCAGTCATATTTTGCTGTAGGTGTGTGTATGTGTTTGCGTTTGTATTGACCTACATCTGTAATTTTGTCTGACATAGCAGAAAGACGAGTTAAATTACTAGGACTTCGGACTCATCAATAACATGTCGCGACTTGCTATTTTTGCATTACTCACAGTTCTAGGCATCACATTTCTTTTTGTCTGACATAGCAGAAAGACGAGTTAAATTACTAGGACTTCGGACTCATCAATAACATGTCGCGACTTGCTATTTTTGCATTACTCACAGTTCTAGGCATCACATTTCTTTTTGTCTGACATAGCAGAAAGACGAGTTAAATTACTAGGACTTCGGACTCATCAATAACATGTCGCGACTTGCTATTTTTGCATTACTCACAGTTCTAGGCATCACATTTCTTTTTGTCTGACATAGCAGAAAGACGAGTTAAATTACTAGGACTTCGGACTCATCAATAACATGTCGCGACTTGCTATTTTTGCATTACTCACAGTTCTAGGCATCACATTTCTGTTTATACAATTACAATTTGATGAGTGAGTTTACAATTTTATTAGGTTCAATGATAACTATAGAACAGTTAGGAAGATGTATTTAAAATAAAAATGCAGTTGTTAATGTATAAACGTTTATATTTATGTAATATTAAAATAATTCTGGGTACCGTTATTACATTCTAATCTTATTAAACTTATCTTAAATACAAATTACAAATTGACATTTGCGTAGAAAACATTACAATACAAAACATTACCTAAATTGAGAAATATGGAAACACAAACACTACAAAAACTATAGTACAATAGGTGGTCTTATTTCTAACACATTACATTATTTACTTATAACTCTATGTCTATTTTAATCCAGAAATCCGAAAAACGTAGATAAATGTCAACTTACTGGGTTTTCAGTAATAAAAACATTCATAACTTACAAGTGAAAATTGTGAGGTTTACAGTGAAAACAACATTCATAACTTCTAAGAAAATATAAATGGATGAATACTAAGATAAAGTATCCCTGTGACCCCATGATAAAGTTGAAATTTTATTTTTTAGTATGATACGTTTGTCGTCATTACCTGACAGGGCAATTTTGTTCTGTTCCTGTGTAAATATATCGTGTTTAAGGGACTTAAAAATTATATTCTTCTTTCGTAGAAAAGCATTTGTTTTTAATATGTTAGAGTAATCTTTAAAGTAAACTTTTTTTATTACTTGTTTCTGTATGCCTTTTGCTTTCTTTAATTCATCTTGCAGTGTTTTAATACAATATAATTTCGACCTTAAACCTACAAACTCTGAAATTAAATTTCCACCTAGTTCATCTTTAAACAAACCTGGTACTTTTTTGTTCTGATCTGGAATACCGTAAGAGTTATTTTCAGGATAATTACTAGTATCAAAATACTGAAGAAAATGTGATTTTAAATCTTTGTAAAAATCTTTGCTTTCTATAGAATAAAGAAAACTGTCTGTATCTGTATAGCAAAGCTTTATCTTTTCAGCATAAAAAGGTTTCATTACCGAGTAATGAAAATCAAACATATGGCTTTTCGATGTTTCCAAAACAGAAAAGCCTATGTATATAGGTTTGTCCAAAATAATTGATTCCGGTTTCATTTGAACTGCTACAAAATTTTCTGTAAAAATAGTAGCACTATGAAAGTTTGGTCGAGCTATCAGTTGCTCAGCTGATAAACTTTTCTTCGTTTTGTTTTCCTCATCACTCCACTTATTGACCAATTTTACAGTGACTCTCTTCTCAGTGTCCTCCAAGGTTTTTCCAAATATACTATTGTTTAGTAATTTGAAAAAATCTTGTTCAAAGGTAGAACTCGCTTGTTTTCGTAACTCTGTGTTCATGTCAATGTATTGCTTTAAATAAGGACTCTGATTGAATTGAATTACTCTATGTATTTTTTTTAACAATAACCCATGTTTCAAACATGTTTTTAGATGAACAAAATGGATAACATAAAAATATTTTTCGTATAAATTTGGAATTAATTTTGAAGTTTTTGAACCTGGCGGAGTAAATTTTTGAGCACAGAATGGAAAATCGTTATGATCATCATGCAAATACTCAGGATATTCCAAGTCAACTTCTAGTATATATCCAATGTCCCCGTCAGTTGGTACATTTCGAAAGTCAATTCTATCAATTTCTTGTTTATTCAATAATTTAAAATTTGAATGGGGCAAAGAGGCACACATCGCATAACCATACAGGTTATTACAATCAATGTAAACTAAGAAATTGTCTTTCTCTATTGGATTATAAGTTTGTAAATACTTATTATTGGCCTTTGAATATCTTGTAGAACATAAACATATACCACCACGTATACCTTTTTGAATCATTCTTAATATTTCCAAATTACTTATTAATTCTAATTTCACGTTTGTTTTTAAAAGCATAGCATCGAAACTTAGGCTAGGGGCTGTTACATAAAAGGCTGGATCTAATTTATAATTTGTCTTACATGTTTCTCGAAAACTTTCGAAGACATCCGCTAATAAGAGTACGTCCGACTTTAGATATAAATCAGTGTATTCTCCTAGATTTAATAATTTAAAAGATTTCCAAACTCTTTTTGCATGTTCATAATCTGTTTCGGATATATTACTATTAAATAATTTGTTGAAAAAACAGTCGTGTGGTGGTAGTTCTTGGTCTTCAAACGAACTCCAACTAGTCATATAATCGTAAGGATATACACCTTTACGTCGTAACAAGTCAAAATGCTTCTGAGATGGGAAAAATCGATGGAGGTGTTTGAAATCACTATCATTCAAGCTAGCAACCAGTTTCTCTAAGCTTGTCCCCAAAAATTTAAAAGAATCAACAAAACGAACAGGTACGATATCCTTGTCATTAATTTGAAAAAGTTTAGTAAACGATATATAATTTTCTTTAGTCTTTGCTATCACTTGTATTCTACCTGGTAACTCACCTAATTGTCGTATAAAAAGATGACTATCATAACCTGCCAAATTATGAAAGAATATAGGAATAAATTTTGGCAAACGGAACTTGATATTGCAATATGAATGAGCTGCACCGCGGTAACGTCCTGTAAGATGACAGTGATCTCTGACTTTATCGTCAAATAATATTTGATCGCAAAGAAAACATTTTGATGAGTTAGTAAAATGAACTTTGTCTTGATCTGTTAAAGACTTTGGTAGTGGCGACTGTAAAATATTATAAATAATAACTACATCCGCTAATAAATGTTCTAAGAACTTTTCTACACAGGAGGGACCGCGATAAGAAACGTACTTGTTGCGTGAGCTATCATAGGAACATACAATGTAGTATCCAAATGCAGCAGGCACATGTTTTTGCAACGACGATGTGCAGTCTCCATAGTTTGACTCAGATGGTATTAACAATGATTCGAAATCTGCGTAAATAACAAAAGGTATATTTTGCATTCGTTCGAAATGTTCAAATTGTAGTAGATTTCCCTTTTTTGGTAAAATTGTTGCTACACCACTACAAAGATGAGATTCTAATTTATCATTGTCATCAAAAAATAGCATACAATCTTCGCACAAATATATTTTAGAATGGTGTTTAGTCAATTGTTTGCGAAGTAATTTAGATAAATCTTTGATTAGACAGTAATGAGTACGTTTTCCATTCTCAAGAAAAAGCATGTTAACGTGGTGTTTTTTTCGAAATTCACTTTTGTATAGTGGTCCGACAACTTGACTGTTATTTTTGAGACCATAAATGTTAACACTAATACGAGGATTATTTTTTTCAAAAATTTTAATATCTGAAAACCCCACCGGAAACGAAATATCTCTAACATTGAGTACACTTTCAAAATGTGGATAGGCTGAAGTTCGCTGCGCATTATTTTTTACAGGAAAAAGTGAAGCCACGACACACCATAAAAAACAATAATCGTCAAAATTTTGAATATTGACGCATGCTTTTTTGTGTTTTATTGTCTTAGGTAAATCTATATAACTTGAGGCTCTCATAGGGTTGTATTTATTTATGTTTACTTCCAGGTATAGACTTTTCAAATAAGCCCAACCGCTATCTCTTTCTTCAAATTCTTCGACTTTTTTACACAACAAACTAGTTATATTTGAAAATAAATCAAGAAAGTCATAATTTTGGTGCAAAATAATGTTTTCGGTGGCAAAAGATTTAACGGCAACTGACTCATTTTTATGCAAAAAAAATTGACAAAACAACTCGAAATTCACTTTCAGATTAGTATGACTTTGAATTCGTGATGATAGTAACAGACTTACTCGTCCGCGCAAATGAGACAAAAATTCAACGGGTGTGTACACACGAACCGGTTGTTCAGGTACCTCGCTATTGCGAGCAACACCATCGCATCGAATTCGATATGACGCTATACGACTGCGGAAAGCGCTATGAACTTTTTCAATGCCTTCACTTTCAACAACCGAACTATTGTCTTTGTGTAAAATACTTTTTAAGTGAGCAGAGAAAGCCCTATTTTTAATGGATATGTTACACACTGAACAGAATATAGTCTTCGACATAATGAATTTGTTTTCACTGTGTTAGCCGATGAAGTGACTAATGTAGGTAAATACACCGTATATAAACTAATGGTAAACTAAGAAGTTAAGTATATGAAAAAAAGTAAAACGAATATTAATTGACCAAAATATAATTTACTGTGGAAGGAACATTAACTAGTTAGGTACCCAGCTTAATATAATCAATTACTTACATTTTCTTTTTGTGATTATAAAATGTTCCCTCCTCAGTAAATTTTGTTTTAGCAATTTTAACGAATTGCTTCAATGCAAGGAATTCCTCAGACTCCGAGTCACCCTGCAATCGTAACCAAACGATTGCCTTGTCGCACTTCTCCAAACCAGCAAGGTCGCGTACCTCTTCCGTGCTGTAGAGTCGTAACTCCGCCACCAACCCACCGTTGAGCTGCGCCGTGCGACGAGTCACGCCGCCAGGTACTCGACGCGTCAAGACGCTCTCGACTTTACTTGGGTTGCGGACTGGAACCTCTTCGTCCGACTCTGTGTCGAACAACCACTCGGAAGCTTCGGTCGAAGAGGAGGATGCCACCTGTTGCTTGGAAGGCACCGACTTCGTCTTACTTTTCTTCTTGGAGCTAGAGGAATTGAAAACATAATTTATAATTATTGTAGTTTAACATCTACATTTCGTAGACGTAAAATAGCGAACTAATAAGTAATAGAAAATTAAAGTCACCTTACGACTTCTTCGTCAGTGTCAAAGAAAAGGCTTGACTGGTTCTTAGCAGCGCGCTTGGTATACTTGGCTTCAGACCTGAAATGTGAAGAATACCAATACTGTATTAAGATAAGATTTTATGTGTGGAAAATAATTTCCTGGCAAACACAACATATTATAACAAACATTCAGCGAAGCAAGTTAAATTTAAACAAAGTGGAAAGACGATAAAAACTTACGAACATTGTTTGGGTCGATTTGTTTTTCCGATGTAGATTTGAATCTCGCTGGTTCTTCAGGTAGTAGTGGGTAGGTACTACGTTAGCACTATTATCGGTGAGTAGTGACTTAGAAAGCACCTTGGAGCACTGGTGAGGTGACTACCATTTTACCGCTTTTTATTACAAGTAAACTGCAAAACTAGCAATAATTGAACAGGAGTGACCAACCTTTCTTATTATTTATAATTATCCATTCTATATAAAACCGATTAGTATTATTAAAAACACTACTGTAAGTAATTTTGTGTTCATGTAAATAGACATGGAACGAGTATTTTTATTCACCATAATAGAAGTATGCATTTATATTATGTGCATCCGTTATATTTGCTGACAAAAGATGCCAATTAGCACTTATAATATTACAATATGTCATCAATTTTGTTTTGTTAAATTAATTATTAAAAATGACACCGAATGTGCTAATCTAATGCCTGTGAGCGTGTGAACGTGTGTCTAATTGCTGACTCTAAGCATCACATGCAACATAAAGACTATTTCATAAGAATGAAAATTATTTAATACTAGTTTTAGCCCGTGACTTCGTATGCGTAGGATTAGTATAATTATAGCTTTTATGTTATTCTGATGTATGAGCTATGAGGTTATAATACATTCAGTAGTTTTTGCGTGAACGAGTAACAAACATACAAACTTTCTCGTTTATAAACGTTTATCAGCGATTCATAATAATCACAACAGCCTTGGGACACATGGTCTCTTCTTGTCAACAAAGGAGGTTTTTTAGATCATAGTCCGCCACGCTGCTTGCCCAATGCGGATTGGTGGATGGAGTATATGGTGATCAATACTCTTTGTTGATCAGAGTATTTGAAAGTTACAAACAATAAATAGGTTTGCTGTATTACCAAGATTACGGTATTAACAATGTATGTATAACATAACAATCAGGATGATTACCTATACATAAACTATGAGTTTATTTTCATAACAATTTATCTTGGAAGCCTATTAAATAACAATATCTTTATTCACATATTAAATCATAGTTATTATAACGTGAGTACGAAGCCTTATTATTTAAACTGAACTCGTAATCGGAGACCTGATCAATTTTATTAAATTTAATATAATTCATTTCATATTTGTTATTGCTGATAAGTGAATTTTCATGGGAATGCTTTGAAAACTGATTGGCTAAATAATATATAAAAGCCGTGATTATTTATCAGTAATTCAGAGCATGTCTTGACAGTGATCGAAAAACACAAGTGTTTTCCTCTGGCTCGAGGGTTCACGTTTGACGACGTTAGAGTGTATTTTGACACAGTTATTTAGCCGGGGATAAAGTCCTGGAAGCCAGGAAGCCCCAAGTTGTTAAGTTCTGTGATCATTATTGCGCTGCTATACCTAGTTAAATGCCTCCATAGCCTGAGATAGAAAACCTTGAAAATGTGTTTAGTAAATTGCAATCAAACATGCTAATGTATACCGCTTTCGGTCAAACCACACAAGTGTTTTCCTTTGGGTTGAGGATTCACGTTTGACAAGGTTAGAGTGTATATTGACACAGATACTTGGCCGGGGATAAAGTCCTGGAAGCTAGGGAGCCCCAAGTTGTTAAGTTCTGTGATCATTATTGCACTGCTATACCTAGTTAAATGCCTCAATAGCCCGAGGTTGAAGACCTTGAAAACGTGTTTAGTAGACCGAAATCAGGTATGCTAACTTATGAAGTTTGCGATCGAACCACACAAGTGTTTTCCTCTGCATTGGGGGCTTAAGTTTGACGAGGTTAGAGTGTATATTGACACAGATACTTAGCCGGGGATAAAGTCCTGATAGCCAGGGAGCCCCAAGATGTTAAGTTCTGTGATCATTATTGCACTGCTATACCGAGTTAAAGGCCTCCATAGCCTGAGATAGAAAATCTTGAAAATGTGTTTAGTAAATTGCAATCAATCATGTTAATGTATACCGCTTTCGGTCAAACTACACAAGTGTTTTCCTTTGGGTTGAGGATTCACATTTATCGAGGTTAGAGTGTATATTGACACAGATAAATACTTAGCCGGGGATAAAGTCCTGGAAGCCAGGGAGCCCCAAGTTGTTAAGTTCTGTGATCATTATTGCACTGCTATACCTAGTTAAATGCCTCAATAGCCCGAGGTTGAAGACCTTGAAAACGTGTTTAGTAGACTGAAATCAGGTATGCTAACTTATGAAGTTTGCGATCGAACCACACAAGTGTTTTCCTCTGCACTGGGGGCTTAAGTTTGACGAGGTTAGAGTGTATATTGACACAGATACTTAGCCGGGATAAAGTCCTGATAGCCAGGGAGCCCCGAGATGTTAAGTTCTGTGATCATTATTGCACTGCTATACCGAGTTAAATGTCTCCATAGCCTGAGATAGAAAATCTTGAAAATGTGTTTAGTAAATTGCAATCAATCATGTTAATGTATACCGCTTTCGGTCAAACTACACAAGTGTTTTCCTTTGGGTTGAGGATTCACATTTATCGAGGTTAGAGTGTATATTGACACAGATAGATACTTAGCCGGGGATAAAGTCCTGGAAGCCAGGGAGCCCCAAGTTGTTAAGTTCTGTGATCATTATTGCACTGCTATACCTAGTTAAATGCCTCAATAGCCCGAGGTTGAAGACCTTGAAAACGTGTTTAGTAGACTGAAATCAGGTATGCTGACTTATGAAGTTTGCGATCGAACCACACAAGTGTTTTCCTCTGCATTGGGGGCTTAAGTTTGACGAGGTTAGAGTGTATATTGACACAGAAAGGTACTTAGCCGGGGATAAAGTCCTGAAAGCCAGGGAGCCTCAAGATGTTAAGTTCTGTGATCATTATTGCACTGCTATACCGAGTTAAATGCCTCCATAGCTTAGGATAGAAAATCTTGAAAATGTGTTTAGTAAATTGCAATCAAACATGTTAATGTACACCGCTTTCGGTCAAACCACACAAGTATTTTCCTTTGGGTTGAGGATTCACATTTATCGAGGTTAGAGTGTATATTGACACAGAAAGGTACTTAGCCGGGGATAAAGTCCTGAAAGCCAGGGAGCCTCAAGATGTTAAGTTCTGTGATCATTATTGCACTGCTATACCGAGTTAAATGCCTCCATAGCTTAGGATAGAAAATCTTGAAAATGTGTTTAGTAAATTGCAATCAAACATGTAAATGTACACCGCTTTCGGTCAAACCACACAAGTATTTTCCTTTGGGTTGAGGATTCACATTTATCGAGGTTAGAGTGTATATTGACACAGATAGGTACTTAGCCGGGGATAAAGTCCTGGAAGCCAGGGAGCCCCAAGTTGTTAAGTTCTGTGATCATTATTGCACTGCTATACCTAGTTAAATGCCTAATAGCCGGAGGTTGAAGACCATGAAAACGTGTTCAGTAGACTGAAATCAAGTATGCTAACTTAATGATGATCGAAACACACAATATTGTTGTCCTTCGATATAACAATTATGATTTATAGTTGATACCTAATGTTATAAAATACGACAAGCCACTTCGCAAAAATTAAAACTTCTTCATGATTTTCACTACTATTATTGGACATCCTGGCACACTTTTTTACGACATTGATCGATGATTTATAACTTTCAATTTAATATTTCATTGGAGTGTCTAATTCACTTCGCATTTTAAATCACCCTTTTAGTAAATCACCTACACAGAACAATGTGATGCAAAACTGCAAAACTTAAGACCACTTCGTGATTTTCACTACTGTTATTGGGCATCCTGGCACACTTTTTTACGAAATTGATCGAACGATAGTGAGATCAATGGAGTGCTAAAAAAGTGTGCCAGAATGCCCAATAATACCCTACTCGTATTAAATTAAGGGTTTTGAATCGACAACATATATCCACATTACTCAGATTATCGCGTATTTCTTAATGTAAGACGTATTTAAATTTTAATATTTTGATGGTTGTCATTGTTGATTCGTCCTGACATTACCCATCAAATTTTTCAGTCATTTTAGCGAAGGGAGAGTTTTAACGTCGTTAGGATAGGTGCAAAGACGTTTAGTACTCCATGGGTAGGTGATACAAAGTACACCGGCGCATCTAGTATTAAATAAAATCTAATAAAAATTGTCAAAAAATTAGTCATGTGATGTCGGATTGCCGGCAGAGTATAACCTTAAATCCTCCAATGGGTGTCGTAGAAGGCGATTAATGGATCAGCAAAGGGGATGGACCACCTCATACTCCGTCCACCAATCCGCATTGGGCAAGCGTGGTGGACTACTGCCTAAACCTCATTCGATGACAAGGAGAGGTCTTGTGTCCCAGCAGTGGGTCGAATTATAAAGGCTGTAATGATGATGATGATGACTAAAAATTTATAAAAAAAATAAGTTAATTTATGCATTGAATTGGTTAAAATTTTACTTAAATTTGAGGTTTTTTTTAAAGATTTGTTCATTATCATTACTTTATAGGCTGACTGCGAAGACATTGCCATCCTTTTAAAATGAAGAACAACTTTATCCTGTATTCACTCAAGCGTTTGTGTGAGTGAGTTTTTATAGCACGAGAAAAATTTGTTTGGCAATAAGTAAAAACTTGTATTTAAGTGCATCTGTAAATCGAAAAAGCGTTATTTGTCACGCACGAGCATCCGTGTTGACTATCGATTACGAGGAAATTGAAATAAAGGTTTTTTTTGTAGTGTGTACATACATGACGTTGAGTAATTTGTCATTGTGTGAGAGATGATAGCAAACAAGTTGTAATGCTGAGATATATGGAAAACGAAATATGTAATCTATAATCTTAATATACAGGTTGTAAAAGACATGAACAGTTAAACGAGAAACATTGTATTCTGCTCACCATCATAACATTTTTTTTCTTTTAGACTATACCTGGGAAATTGATAGTTACGATTTTATTGAAGGTCAAAGTCATAATTTTTTTTTATTTTTTTATTAAAACGTATTTTAAACATTATTTCTTAATTATTGTCCAAAGAAACATTGTCATTTTTTTGTGCAAGTTGAGCGCTTTACATTGCGCGGTACAATTTGCAATTTTTTAACACTAAAAAATAAAAATCATTTCCCAGCAATTATTTTTTGAAATATTTCTTATTTTGATGTATAGAATACATGGTTCTCGTGGTGATCAATACACCTTTGCTGATCGTGGTGATCAATACACCTTCGCTACGACATCCGATGGAGGAACAAACGCTGAGACGGGACTCAAACTTGCGGCCTTCCGAAATTTTTCTCTTGTTTTTGATTGTTATTTGAAAATTATTAATTTTTAAAGACTAATTATAATTACCACATAACAAATAAAAGAGGTTAGAAGAGTGGCGTAACTATACCATGTGGGGCCTGTGGCATATTCATATACACCCAATCCTAGTTTTGAAACTTTTCGTTCTTTAAATTTAAAAATTGACACTACCGGGGTCCGTGGCATTTTGCCACCCATGCCACCCTATAGTTACGCCACTGCTTAGAACTCGCGCGCCACTGGTTATGAGTAAACACTCATATTCGATCCTCTTCATTAGTTAGTGACCTCCACGGTTTTATTTATCCCTAGAATGATTCTCCTCTGCCGTTTATTCCGTATGACTTGTCCTTATGGATAAACTGTAATCCATAAGGACAAGTCATACGGAATAAACAAACGCGGGCTAATACAATGAGATTATTCCCGCCACTATAAAAAATCAAGAGTAAATACAACGTAAGCTATTGATGCTATGACCGGTCCGACTAGGTTGTTCCTCCTTAATTATTCACGTGCTCAGAAAACAAGTTTGACTAGCTCCTTAATAAGTTTGTTCATTATTTTGCTGGGTAGTAACTATATTTTCATCTTCACTTCTTTGTAGCATATCGCCTACTTATGGGACGTCATATCCAAAACATTTTAATTATTTAATACAATACAACAATACAAATATGCTTTGTTACACAACGGTAATGTTATCTACCGTGACATTGACTTGACTTTCATAAGTGTACAAATTGTACAAAAAAATTTGACTTTGACATATTACAACACAAATTTACAAACAGAGTTCTAAGTACTTAGATTATCTGGACAGTAAAATAGGTAGCCTTATTGTTAAGTAGGTAGCAAACTCTTCCAGGCCAGCTGAAGTACCTAAAAGAAAAAGATGGGGTGATATTTTTCCCAACGGATTCAAGAATGAGGACTTAATATTATTGTTATATATAAAAATCTCGGTTCACGGTGTTCGTAATTTTTTTACAAACTAATAAACCTAAAAAAAAATGTTTTTTTTTTGCATATTTTTCAAAACTATTAAGTCCATCCGTTAGGTATATCCAAAAAAGGAACAAATCGTAGCAATTGTAAATTGGGCTCTAGGTGTAAATATTCTTTAAGTAGTCAGTCACAAAACAACTTCGAAGAAACATGCAATAATGATCGTGATTCTTAATATAAAGGTATAAAGGTTTGGGATTCAATGGTGTCATTTGATTTGTTCCAGTAATAGAATAGGGCATTCGGGCTATTAGCGAGTGTAGTGGTAATTGACGATTTAAAAGTATCTACTTAGCAAAGTCTTTTCTCTTTCATTTGACTCTAGCCGAGGGGCCAGAGTCGACGTGTACCCCCAGCATGGAAAAGGATGGGTCTTCCAGGCAGCTCAAACGGCGACAGCAAACATCCGCCCGAACATACAAGCATACTCCGGCTTTCGCTTTGAAGGACGCTTCAAGCATGTAGCCGGGATAGTTCAGGTAGCTTGTGTCAGCGGGCGGCAATATTTGCGTCTCCGTCAGAAACAACAATGCAGGTCGTGCTGACTCAAGATGTTGGTGGACAGCATTGAGGTTACTATGGAGTCCGCGTATATTGCAGAACTCCACCTCAAACGGTGTGGAGAGGGTGGGGTTGTGCACCGCTGTATGACCTGTATATTTGTTTACGGCTGCCATGTTTGAGGAAAGGGAGAGAGACGTGAAGCGAGTGAACGTTGCCGCGACAGAATCGGGCAAAATGGGGAGGCTGGTGTCACCGAGTAACTGCCATAGGATGACAATCGTCGGTCCGCCGAACGGAAGGGCCCCCGTACCCCCCCGGGAGTGCCCGCCGGGACCCCACGCTCCGGTCACCAGCCGGCACGACGGTCCACCCCGAGATTATGCGTGGCATGATAGGGCAGCCTCACGAGCTGGTTAGGCACGCTCGGGCCCCTGTACTATGCCACGGGCGGCCAGCGGGATAACCGTTTCTACGGGTCTCCCTGGCCGGCGGGTCGACGCAGTCCTCCCGGCATCAGTTCGACCAAGGCCGCCCCCGGACCGAACTATGTCGCGACAACGTCCACTCGAGCTCTGGTTGTACGCTGGCTGATCCCGAAACGCGCTCAATGAGCACTTCACGGGTTTTCCACCACGCGCACGGTGGTAACTAACCAGGCGGGCGTTAGGCCCTACCACCAGTTGAGCAGATGGTCGCTCAGGAATCCCTTAGTCGCCTCGTACGACACCCAGGGGGAAGAGAGGGGGCAGTGACAAACTGTATTCTTATACACCGTCACTGCACGGTGGTTATATACGATGCTTTTAAACTTTTCTTTTCGATATTTACCTACCTGCGATTTACGTTAAGAATGTTGAAAAACATTCTGCAATTCTGCGAATACTCAAATGTATATTGTGTTGTAATTAAAAGTCGAGGACAGGTGATGAGGTGACACATATTCATTGCACATTTTCCTTCCCCCAATGAGCTACGGTGTTATAAATGCGTTCACTGGCTACATGATTACCTATATCTCTCACTTTGAACTTATTTATCGTGCAGAGAAAGGTTCTCCGCATATCCGAATTTTTTTTATTTATTTAAAACTGGATACAAAAAAAACTTAGACTACTATATCTCTACTATATATAAATAAGTCGGGTTTTCCTTCCTGACGCTATAACTTGAGAACGGCTGAACAGATTTATCTTATCTTGGTCTTGAAATGTTCGTGGAGGTCTAGGGAAGGTTTAAACGGTGAGAAAATATGGAGAAATTGCGAGTAAGATAGTAAAAACAACATTTTCGTTTTCCCATATTATACTGTTCTGCCTACTTGCCTGTCAAACATTTGACGTTCCGCCATTTTAGCGAAGGAAGAGTTTTAATGTCGTTAGGATAGGTGCAAAGACGTTTAGTAGGTACTCCGTGTGAATAGGTGATACGAAGTACACCGGGTCATCTAGTTACAGATAAAAGACTTTATTTATTTTTTAATTAAGTAATTTTGTATAAAGTAGGTATATTGTATGTAGTTTTAGTAACCGTTTTATATTTTATAGGGTATATATTTAAAACATAGTTTATTTATGATATATTTTACAGAAGAGCTATAAGATTAGGTAGGTGCTTAATTAGATTAGTTAGTTTATAAAATAATTAATTAGTATCCAAACAATATTTATTTATCTTATTTTACTTTGTGAAATAACTGAAACTCGTCTCCAAATTTACTGGGAGGTTCAAATCAACGAACTTTCACACAGTGCTATAGGAGGTCCATAATGCCTTTAACGGTGTGATTAAGGCCTAATGATCTCTTACCGAATTTGATACTTTAAATGCATTTTTGTTCAGGAAAAATCTTAAAGAATAAAAAAATGGGTCACCTATAACTAAAGAGTTATTCTGTCTTCTTTTGCGTTTAACTGATGTTCTGAGGTGGTAAAAAAATGTTTGGGAGGCACATCAACCTTCCATCGCAATAAATGTTAAAATTATGTTATAGCTAGTAATGTATAAGTAGAAAAAAGAAAAATCATTGTTACTATGGGTATTTCAGCATCTTGTAATATATGAAAACTACAGTCATGTAGACTTACGAAAATCTGAGTATTTCCTTCGCAAAAGAATAAGAACAATCAAGAAGGAACGCTTGGGGTCAAAAGGCTTTCACTTGTTGAGGCTGTAATAATACCAGGAGGACAGATTTACACGTTTATAAAATTTGTATTTTCATAATTAAAAACCTGTCTCTTTATCGTATAGTCATCCATCACTCTCACATACTTCAATCCGCCTGCGACATTATCTGTTGGTGTTTGTAGCATCAAAGCTCATAAACAAATGGACTTATTTTAATGCGTTTTTACTTTCTCGTATACGTAGTATAGAGGAAGTCTTGTAATCGTCAAAAAATTCGCCTCGTGATTTTGACGGATTTACACTGTTAGACGTCCCTGAGTCCGTTTTTGGAATTATGTTTGTGTGTGTGTCTGCGTTAGCACGATAACTCGAGTATGCTTTAACTTATTTCAACCAAATTTAACATGCATGTATGACATCAAAATATAAGGTTTCTATCAACTTTTGAGTCGTCGATCACGAAAGTTAAGCAACCAAGTGCGCGGTCGGTACTCGGATTGGTGTGGGTGACCGAAAATTTAACATGCATGTATGACATTGAAATATAAGGTTTCTATCAACTTTTGAGTCGTTTCCGGTATACGAGAAAGTCAAGGGGAGACCACTCCCGATATTTTGTTTGAAAGCTGACGTCATCAAGACGGTGTTTAGCTATGAAATGTCAAGGTTAACTCAAAATTTTACGTTTTTTCAGATGCTGAAACCTTTACTGCTATTGGTACTCCTTGCGAGTGCTCTCGCTCAGGAAAGCGGAGACCTCGAGTCGGTTCTCTCCCAGATCTTCGGGAAACCTGGCGCGAGCACCGTTCCGCCTGTAGTCACGCAGGCCACCCCAGCGGTGGGTAATAAGAATCAGGTGCCTGGACCCTCCACGCTGGTGCCTGGAGTGGTGAGCAACGAGGGTGAGTTTCTATATTTATTTGTTTTTTTCAATTCTCCCTACTAAGGTACGGCATTCGGCCATCGTTCCTCGCGACGACAAATCCATCCCCACAGTCTAGATGCTTGGCTATCCACAACCGTGCGTGTTTCGCGCAATTTCCTACCGCGGACCACAAGACTGTGGAACCAACTTTCGCCAGTGGTTCCCGAACCGATACGACCTGGACATCTTCATATACAACATGTAAACTAAATAACCAACACCCTGAATACAGGTGGTTTGGGATCGGCTTCCGAGTTGATTTCAACATTTTTTTAAAAAAAAAAAGATTTTTTTTTGAAAAAAAAAAAAAAAAAAAACAAAAAGCACCCAGAAAATGTTGTACATACAATATTTTCTGGGTACTTTTTGTGTAAAAAAAATCTTTTTTTTTTAAAAAAAATTATTGAAATCAACTCGGAAGCCGATCCCAAACCACCTGTATTCAGGGTGTTGGTTATTTAATTTACAAGTTGTATAGCTCATACAACCTCATAACGCGAAAAAAGGACTTGAAGGAGTTGAAATAAGGAGTGAAAGTTTTTGTAGAAGTTCTTTATTTTTGAAGATAAAACCATGAAACTTTGAATTTAGGCACTTGATAAGAAATAAATAAATATTTGTTTTTTTTTATTTTGCCCATGTGGGGCTTTATTTTTTTCTTTTCAGTGTTGTAAGTATATAAATTTTCAGGAAACTATCTCGAAATATTTTAGGCAAACCAGTATACAGGGTGTTTGGTACGTGGGACACCTACCCATGCTAACATAGTCATATAAATACTATGGTTATAAAAAAAATTGTGTGCGTGTAACCTTTACGCGCAATTGAAGTAAAACTTCTTTGACGTAGATCACTGAAATGATTAAATTTTAACTGAAAAAAAAAAATATGACAGATACTTACGACCAATCGAAATAACTATTTTTAAATAGCGGAAACTACACAGACTATAGGATACTGAGCGTTACTTCCGTTAGAAAAATCTGAGTTACCCCCTAGTCGCGCCTAAAGAAGTTTTACTTCAAAAAAATTGTAAAAAAAATGATTTCTTCATACAAATGGTGGTAGACCCATATGTAGGGTCTGGGTAGGTACCACCGCCTTTCTTATTTCTGCCGTGAAGTAGTTCGCTGTGTTTCGGATTGAAGGGAAAGGTAGCCACTGGGCTTGGAGGGCATATCATCTTAGTCCCCAGGATGGCAAACGCACTTGCGGCGTTAAGTGATTTACAGTTAATATTGCAAGTGTCTATAGGCGGCGGTGACCACTTAACATCAGGTGGGCCGCAAGCTTGTTTGCCATCTCGTAACATAAAAAAAACATTAAAAAAAAACAAATAGTTTGATCGTAAAATAAAATGTATGAAAAATTACAAATGTGTTTTTACTATTTTTTTTTTATATCACCATAGTATTTATATGACAATGTTAGCATGGGTAGGTGCCGGCTTCATGCCCCATGTACCAAACACTCTGTATAAAAGATAACGAATCATCGAAGTCAATTAAATACGCATTATTAGAAATAACTCAAAAACTACTCGTCAGATGTCGATCAAATTTAAATGGTATTATATGAAAAGCACCAGCTTTCGAACATAAAAATAATCATCAAAATCGGTACACCCAGTAAATGGTTATGAGGCAACACATACAATCGGGAGTGTTTGGCGGGAAACCATCATGGCGTCTGGATGTCGATCTTTATTTCGATAATTCAAAATTGCTTCGGAGTGGATTTTGTGCAGTGAAAGTGGTGTCGTTTCGTTGCATATGCATCCGTGTTGACGATCAGTTATGAGGAATCATTGAAATAAAGGTTTTGTGTATATGACGTTGACAATTGTATAGAGGTTGGAAATCCCACTATACAATTCTCATCAGTCACAATCATGAGGTCTGTTGCCATGCATTTCTTTCCAAGCACTCCCTAGATGCATTAAAATGTGTGACGCCCATATTTAATGATAACATCAAGAAATAATACGTAAACAAATGAAGATATGGCTCAAAGGTCTTAGATACCAAGCCAAAAACCCTAACAAAAAAAACATACAGTCGAATTGAGAACCTTCTCCTCTTTTTAAATAGTTTAAAAATAGTTCAAACGCCTTTCGGAACTACGTAGAAATCCTCATACGATCTTTGCCAATTAAGACTACCTACGAATTATTCTTGGGCCTCTGTTGACATATAAAAAGTCTGCTGTGTCCTAAAAATTATATCTATTCAACTATTTTAACGTCGGCACCGATAATTATTCTTTATTAATTAAGGAACACGAGAATTTGTTAACACCAATACATATTTGACACACAAAAACTAAACAATGGCTAAGTGTAACGAACAATTAAGGTGAACACGACATGCAGTGAGAAAGAAAGAAAAATAATTACCAAGAAACAAAACATAAAGCGTCGGTGGCGTAGTGAGTAAGAGCGTTATCTCCTACCCGGGAGGCACTGGTTCGATCCCCGCCACGTACCAATGTGTTTTCAATTTTTGAATTCATATGTACGTTTAATCGACGCTTTTACGGTGAAGGAAAACATCGGGAGGAAACCTGCACACACCTGTGAAGATATTCTTAGGTTGTGTGTGAAGTCGACCAACCCGCACTTGGCCAGCGTGGTCGGTGGGGACATTTGACAGGCTCGAACGGTGGGGACATTATATGAGCTGTTGTTGATGATGATGATGAAAACACAAAGAACAAAAAAAAGTATATAAAAAACCAAAGAAATATCAATAATCTAATTCAAATTCAAAATTCAAAAGTCCATCACAATTTAGGTATATAATGGTAGGTAATTCTAGTCTAGGTGACAATAGGTTAGTTCTAAATTTGTAAGGGAATGGTGCCTGAAATAGGTTTTGGGAGAAATCTGTGCTACAGGTCACCAGGCCCCGCCCTAAGACAACAAACAGTTGGAATATCCCAGTTTGCAAAAATTTACATAACATAAAAATACAATCTAGTAAAAATAATAATCTAGTAACGAAAAACAGAGAGCAGTGTGTTGTTATTCTAGAGATAGGTATTAAAAACTGTGTATGTGTGTTAGAATGTGCGTGTGAGTGTGATATTTTGTGTGTGTAAACTTTGCATTGTCTGTGTGTTTGTGTATGTGTGAGTTTTGTATGTACTTGGGTTTTATTTAGAGCAGAGATTATCAAACTTTGTTTTACCGCCCCTTTTGAAAATCAATTATTTTTCACCGCCCCCAACTTATTATACACCTAAAACTTAAAAACCACAATTTCATTGCTTTAATTACTCACACAAACACGCACTAACTTCTGGACCGCCCTCTCTCCTTATAGCCACTTTGGCAATAGGCAATAAGGGTGTTTAGTCAGTAAGGAGTAAGGCACAAACTCGTTTATCTCTTTCGACGCTCAATCGTACTGAGCAAGTCAGGACGGGAAGCTACGCGGCATATTCTCGGCCCATCTACCGCAGTGTCTCAAGACGAAAGTCTTTAATTCGTGTGTGTTGCCAGTGATGACTTACGAAACCGAAACGTGGCCGCTTACAATGGGCCTCATAAGAAGGCTCAAGGTCACCCAAAGAGCAATGGAGAGAGCTATGCTCGGAGTTTCTCTGCGTGATCATATCAGAAATGATGAGATCCGCAGGAGAACCAAGGCCACCGACATAGGTCAAAGAATAGCGAACCTCAAGTGGCAGTGGGCAGGGCACATTGCGAGGAGGACTGACGGCTGTTGGGGCGGAAAGGTCCTCGAGTGGCGACCACGTACCGGGAAACGCAGCGTTTTTAGGCCCGATCTGAGACTGACGATCTAGTTAAGGTCGAGGGAAGCCGCTGGATGCGGGCAGCGCAGGACCGACCGGTTTGGAGATCCTTGGGGGAGGCCTATGTCCAACAGTGGGCGTTTCTCGGCTGAAATGATGGAGTCAGGACAAGTTTCGATGAACCAGCCAATTGCTACCGGATTGCACCAATAGCGTTATTTAACAAAAACTTGTTACAACTTGATTGCGTACGGCGTACGGGCTATCCTACGAAAATAGATTTCGTAGGATAACCCGTACGCCGTTAAGTATTTTAGAAATATACACTAATTAATTTTATTTTATATTACAAGTATTTTGCAGTACCCTTTTAATAGGGTTCTTGTTTTGGACCATAAATTTTGTAAGACCAATGTATGACAACAAGAAGGCAAATAAATTAATATGAATATGAATATGAATATTATTCGATAAGTGAATTTTACAGTATAAAGTAAATGAAATTACAAATCAACCATAAACTACGCCAACTCCCCCCATTTTTTCTGGGCCACTTAACGCCCCTCTCTAGGTCTCCAACGCCCACAAGGGGGCGTTATCGCCCATTTTGAGAAAGACTGATTTAGAGTGATATATAGGTGGCATAGGAGTGTAGTAAGTTTGAGTGAGCCAGTATCTTTAAGGGGATGAGTTTCTCGGTCGCGTCATAATCAAGAGTTTTTAAATATTCGAAGATTACAGGTTAACAGCTAGCTTTAGTCTACAAATAGCTACAAGCCTAGGGTAGTTTTCTCCCAGTGTGTGCCATTTCCTATTGAGCTTGATAAATGAGTCGGCATTATGAAACCAATTCTTACATAAATAACACAAAAAGATAAAAATTAGGAATAACCACCGTCCGTACATCATTAAACATGTTATGTTTGGAGAATAATTATCTTGGAGGTCGACAGATGACCTCAGGCAGGCAATTAGGTGATATCCAATACGGTATCTATAAAGTTATACGATTTGTTGTTTTGTAGGTAGAACGTGTCACAGACGATTCTCTTTACAAGCTGTAATAGGTTTTTTAAATGCATACTAGCGAAGCGTAAATAAAAAAAAAGGAAATGTACCCTCTTAAATTGCAGTGCCCCTACGTGTACCACAGGAACTACAGCCTATGTTTCAGCCCCTCGTTGATATGTGATAACTACACAAGAAAGATATTTGATTTGATTTGTGTCCTGACAGTCATTGTACTGATCTGTCAACATCCAGACGGCGCAATATTATGCCGTAATTAAGGAAAAAAGTTCGCTACCGGAAACTCCGCGATTTTTTTTATTGTTACTCGATGCATGCACGCTCTTAATTGTATTCGAAATGAAAAGTGCTTAAGACGGGTAAAAGGAATCAATTTCTCTAAAGGAATCAATTCTGTCTAACTATGGCTTCATATGGGAATTGATACCATTCCACCTTTGTGTAGCAATGTAGGTACTATTAATTTCTTATCAAGTGTCTAAATTCAAAGTTTCATGGTTCTATTTTAAACAATGACAACTTCCATAAAACTTTCAACCCTTATTTCAACCTCTTCAAGCATTTTTTCACGATAAAAGGTAGCCTATGTCCTACCTTTTATCGTGAAAAAACGTCTTCAATATTTGCACCAAATTTGACAGAGAAAGCCGTGTGATGCCGGCAGAGTAGAATAGCATCACCCCATATCCTCCAATGGGTGTCGTAGAAGGCGACGAATGGATTAGCAAAGGGGTATTGATCACCTTATACTCCGTCCACCAATCTGCATTGGGCAAGCGTGGTGGACTACTGCCTAAACCTCCTTCGATGACAAGGAGAGGCCTTGTGTCCCTGCAGAGGATCGAATTATAAATACTGTTATGATGATGATGATGATGACAGAGAAAGAGTGACAGACAGACTTTCGCATTTTTAATATTAGTAAAGACAGTTGGCACATTGCGAGGACTGACGGCTGTTGGGGAGGAAAGGTCCTCGAGTGTGACCGCGTACGGGAGACGCAGCGTTGGTAGGCCCCACAAGGTGGACTGGTCTGGTAAAGGACGCGGGTCGCGGACAGCGCAGAACCAATCAGGTTGGAGATCCTTGGAGGCCTATGTCCAACAGTGCGCGTCTTTCGGCTGATATGATGAAGTAGTGACGATTGATTCTGTTTCGCAGACAAAACGTGCACGACAGAGGCCGGCGAGGCTGGTGAATGCGTCCAGTACTACCTGTGTGACGTCAAAACGAACCAGGTGGTGATCGACGGGGTTGATCTCATTGATATAAGGTAGGTGTTTAGAAAAGAATCGAGTCCGCGAAAGAATATCACAGATGATGTTGTTTATAAATTATTAAACAAAAAATCGGGAGTGGTTTCCCCTTGACTTTCTCGTATACCGGAAACGACTCAAAAGTTCATAGGAACCTTATATTTTGATGTCATACATGCATGTTTAACTTTGGTCACCCATCCGCGTTCCGACCGCGCACTTGATGGTTAACTTTCGTAAACGACGACTCAAAAATTGATAGAAACCTTATATTTTGATGTCATGCATGTTAAATTTGGTTGCAATAAGTTAAAGCATACAAACACAGACAAACAGACACACACAGAGACATAATAATCCAAAAACGGTATTTTTGGACTCAGGGAGGTCC
Source organism: Elophila nymphaeata (assembly GCA_955850985.1). NCBI lineage: Eukaryota > Metazoa > Arthropoda > Insecta > Lepidoptera > Crambidae > Elophila > Elophila nymphaeata. The sequence continues at coordinate 5,606,362 of OY039093.1, forward strand.
AAAACGTGTAAATTCGTCAATATAGATAGATTACAAGACTTCCTCTATACTACGTATACGAGAAAGTAAAAAAACTCATGCCAATACTTTCATTATGTTTCCATTGAAACGAAAATACATTTATTTTCTTTCTATATTTTTTTTAAATATGTTTTGTTTATTTTTTTCCGTGTTTTTTTTTTCACTTTTATGATTTTATAAACAACAACATCTGTCGGGGCCTGCTACTTATTTTTCCAAAAATCGTCACTACGATGAGTTTATTTAACTAAAAAAAACAGCCCTCAAAACTAAAAACTAAGAATTTTTTTTTCAATATAACATTCTATTTTGAGGTAAGTCCCAAATACACGCGCAACGTTTATTCTAAATACTTATTTGAGTTTGGGTGTCAACCTCAAAAACATTTAGATTTTTATTTCTCAGTAAGTATTTTTATTATGAATGTGTTTTTTTAATTTAAAAATAATTTATTTTTTGCTTTTTAGTGTTTTAAGTATATAAATATTCACAATTTTACAAATTTCACACAAGTGATAATATGACGATATCATCGATGTCAATTAAATAGGCATTATTAGGGATAACTCAAAAACTACTCGTCAGATGTCGATCAAATTTAAATGGGACCAAATGACAGTCACTAGCTTCCAAAGGTCGAAAGAATCTTCAAAATCGGTACAGCCAGTAAAGAGTTATGAGGTAACAATTTTTTTAAAAAAATACAGTCAAATTGAGTACCTCCTCCTTTTACTTTCTCGTATACGTAGTAAAGAGGAAGACTTGTAATCGACAAAAAATTCGACCTCGAGATTTTGAGGGATTTGCACGTTTTGGACCTCCCTGAGTACAAAAATACCGTTTTTGGAATTATGTCTCTGATTTTGATCCACTTTAAACGGTCAGATTTCATTTACACTTTATAGACTTATCAAAGATAGATGACATTACAATAACTTGATAAGAATGTCCAATTATCCTGATTAGAATCGCCAGAACTAATAAATTAAACGTTTGGAATGTTAGTTCAGCTATATGTCACTAGATGGCGTTGTCATTGTTAAGTTGGCGGGCGTTGGGTGTTAAGATTTTTTTAAATAATATAAGTACTTTCATCGGTGGTTATAATGAGGATCAGTCACATAACGGGAGAACCCAATTTTGACTAGTACATTGCATGCGTTATGATTTTCAAAGAACACTACTTTTTGATTTTTTGAAATCCATCCATAAATGGCAAAGTTATTTAATATTTTATCGAGCCTTATTAAAAAACGCGCGCCTCCCGGCCGTGGATACTGATGACGTCATTCGACACAATCTGCGCGCGATCGCATTCGTCCAGTACGCATATTCGTGGTTAGTAGTGAACACTGTCGGTTTTTTGAAGTTTTTTGCATTGTCGGGTTATTGTTTCTGTGTTATGTAATAATGAACAACAAATTGAAAGATTGATTTGAAAAAGGACAGTCCGATAATCTACCTAAAGTGGATTCTTTCATGGTTTTTACTTTCTCGTATACGTAGTAAGTATAGACGAAGTCTTGTAATCGTTAAAAAATTCGACCTCGAGATTTTGACGGATTTACACGTTTTGGATCTCCCTGAGTCCAAAAATACCTAAGAAAAATACCTTTTTGAAATTAAGCATGTGTGTGTGTGTGTCACTGTGTGTCTGTGTGTCACTGTGTGTCTGTGCGTTAGCACGATAACTCGAGTATGCTTTGACTTATGGCAACCAAATTTAACATGCGTGTATGACATCAAAAAAGGTTTCTATCATCTTTTGAATCGTCGATCACGAAAGTTAAGCAACCAAGTGCGCGGTCGGTACTCAGATGGGTGACCAAAAATTAACATGCATGTATGACATCAAAATAAGGTTTCTATCGACATTTGAGTCGTTTCTGGTGTACGAGAATGTCAAGGGGACACCACTCCCGATTTTTGAATATTTAAATAATCATGTGAAGTATACCGAAATCCGCGGTTGGAAGCTTCAAATACCTAGTTTAATGTCTTAGTTAATTCAAGCATAGGTACTTCTTTACATGGGGGTCCACATCCGGAAGCCTCCTCGTGGCGGACCCTGGTAACGTGTTGGGGAAACTTTCTCGGCGGGTGTGTGTCTTTTGATGTCAAGTGTCCCTTGGCATTCGAAGTCACATGCCATCGTCGAGTTGTTTTTGTTTTCCCACCACGGCTAGTTCCGGACAGCCCTTTTCAGGGCCACGACCGCGCCAGTCCCGATGGTGCGATCCGATGGCTGCTCCCGGTGTCCTCGTCAGGAGGACGCGCCAGGTCGAGCAGTAGGCGGTGAGTAGGCGGCCTATAAGGCCAGCGTCGGCCAGCGGCCTACAGGGGCTGGCGTCAGTCAGTAGCCCATGTAGGCTGCTGGCCAACAATTGGTGCACAAGGAGTGCCTAGACGGGCAGCGTTGGGACGGTGCAGATCCATAGCCGTCCCGCAATAGCGCACTGGAGGTTAGGGCAGTAGCGGGGAGGCACGCCTTTACCTCGAGTCCCACATATCCCTTGCGGTTAGCACCACCCCGCAGGGACGATGCGTAAATGAATTTGACCTCCCCGTCAATAAAAAAAAATAGGTACTTCTTTACATGGCAGGTGCGAATATTATAAATGCGAAAGTTTGGATGTTTGTTACTCAATCATGCCTAAATCGCTTAACCCATTTTGATGAAATTTGGTAGGGAGATAGTTTGAACCCTGGGGATGGACATAGGCTACATTTTATCCCACTGCTGAGCATAGGCGCGATATAACGTGCAGTCCACTCGGGCGATGTAACGTGTAGTTCACGCGGGCGATATAACGTGTAGTTCACGCGGGCGATATAACGTGTAGTCCACGCGGGCGATATAAGGTGTTGTCCACTACTTATATCCCTACTTTGATGATTGTTAATTGTTATTAACCCACACTTGTATTTTAGGGCTGAGACAAAATGACATAAAAGGATTAAGTTTCAGGTCTTTCTTCTATCTATCAATAAAATTGGTAAAATTTCATAATACGAGGATAAGTATATTAATTTTTACGTCGAAATGATCTTCGCAACAGTAATGAGTACTTTTGCTTGTTAAAGGATCTCTCTTCATAACACTACACCACTTTATTATAGCTTTTAGGTCCGTTGGCACACGAAAAATAGTTTGTCCGGCGTACCTAGTACTAGTTGTACTCTTGCACTTTGGCACGATACAATATTTGTAAGACATTTTTATAGGCTATTGATGTCACCCCTATTGGTCTGAGATGTCACCAATGTCACCATACACAACAATAAATTTAGAACAAAACAACCGGGACAAGCACAACTCAAAAAGTGCACGGGATACGGAGTATAACTACAAAACTGTAGAGCGCGCGTGGCGGCGGCGCGGGATTTGTGTCGGATGACGTCACGCGCTCGCGGCTCGTACTCTCGGCCGTTTTTTGAACTGCTGCAGTAAAATCGCTGTATCTTCGTCATTTCTTATCCGATTTGAATATTTTTTTCACAGTATGTCATGGTTTTCTTACTGTTATAAAACTGCATACTTAATAAAAAACGTGACTGATCCTCATTCGCACTAAAAAGTGGATGATAAAATAATAGTTAAAAAAAAATAAAAAAATACGAATAAAACAAAAAACACACTTAAACTATATTAAATCGAACTAAAAAGTGAAAAATAACTTTTTAATATAGAAACGAACGAAAAGTATAATTAGTATTTAGAGAAAAGCGTGGGGTGCTCAATTTAATGGTACCGATCGAATATTTTCAAGTACTAATGTAATTGAGCACCCCACGCTTTTCTCTAAATAATAATTAATTATACTTTTCGTTCGTTTCTACCCTAAAAAGTTATTTTTCACTTTGTAGTTCGTTTTAATATAAAAGCATGTTTTGTAGTTTTTTATTGATTGATTGATTGAAGGTTATTAATGTTTCAGAGTGCGAGATGGTCCTTGCCCATCTTACTTGGACACATGCTGCTTGCTGCCCAACACCAGACCCCCTGACAACCCAATCACCCCTAAACCAGTGCCAGTTGAGCAACAGGTAATTTAATATCTACACCAAATCGATTTTAGTATCTGTTAGTTTTATGTTTATTTACGTTTCGTCGTATTGTACACATCTGACTTCTTTGGATGTACTGTGCAAAGCTCTTACGACTCTAATGTTCGTATTATTGAATAAGTTTCAAGAATGAACGCCGGCTTGAGCGTCCTACATCTCTATCACTTTGTGCGTGATAGAAAGTGATAGACGATTCTCAAGACATGTTGGACTTCTGAGTGTCATTCTGTAATACGGGCCTAAGGCCTAAACCAGTTTCTTTTGTTTCTTAGTAGTGGTGGAAGTCAACTTAGTATAACCTGTTTAAAAATGTACTTTTCGTACCACTTCCTAAAAAAAGTGACATTCTATGCCACAAAAAGCGAACATGAAACATGAACATAACAATAGTCGTTTTTAATCTGTTAAAAACAGGGAAAAAAAATTGTACTGAATTTCATTCATCCTCTAGGGGGAGAATGTGATTTAAATTTGGAATACTTACCTACCGAAATTTATACTGAACTACATCTGTGTTTACACCATTGAGTTTGTATAGAACGCAAGTGAGAAGGTCGCGTGTGTGTGGATACCTTCTCGTTTCTCGGGTCAAGTCTCGGCGAGACTTCTCGCGTGAGTCTGGAGGGCCTATTAAAGCATTATACATCTTTTTGAAAAAGGAATACGCATTTATTGTGCAGTTATGATTATTAAATAAAATTACGAAAACCGACGAGGCCGTAATGAGCTTGATGCCTTTGCTTTTCCGACAAAAAAAATATCAGTCTAGGAATTTGCCGCGTTTTTGTTTTCTTCAAATACATAAACGTTAAGTTTATTTTAATTTATTTTTATAAATGCATCTCATATTAGATATTATTGTGTTAATTTTTTCGCAAATGGTACGAAAAGTAGAGTATTTTCCTCGGTGATAAAGCTGTCTTAGTCTTGGGTGAACTTAAATCCCTCGCTACACTCAGGACTCGTCTTAAATCCCTCGCATTTTTAACACCCTCGCTACGCTCGGGAGTAAACCTCGAGTCCTTCGTTACGCTCGCGATTTAAATCGTCACCCGCGACAGAAGACACTTGCTTTATCCCCTTGGTTAATAATCTACTATTATTGACAGGACAAGAATCATTACCTTACCGTAACACAGTTAATAAATTAAACAACGAACAATTAAAATCTAGTAAAATTTAACGATGTAGGTAACGACTTACAAGTGGCTCGACCTCAGCTCATTTTAGTGTATTTTTATAGATCTAGGTAATTCAATTAACCCTACACAATTTACTGAGATGAGATCACAATTCACAACACTATAATTATTATAAAGTATGTGAGAATGCTAACAAACAAGTCTTATATTTATGACAGACACCATCATGATAATTATGATAAATCTGTCTAATGAATTATCACAATAATGAATTTGTATTATAATTACAACTGTTTAGTTAAATCAACTTACGATAAATAATAATTTTAAGTAAAATTTGCCAAAAATTGCTGTCACCGGATCTAGTAGCTTAATGTCGCCGGATCTGCCGGATTACCGGATCCGTTTTTCCGGATAGCAATCCCTATTTACAGTGTATGTAACACCAATTTATACCAATACAATTTTACTTAACATAGGTAGGTACTACAGAAACACAATCCAACTGACTGGAAGATCTCTTTTAGGGATAAGTCCGCCCTTGCAAACTATGTAGGTATATTGTATAAATTTTCATAATATTTTCAAGTGCAATAAAGAGTATATAATCCGTTACCTTCCGTAGATACTAGTGCAAGACTGTGTTACGGCAAGGTAAAAAAAACCATTTGACTTGGATCTTGGACTAATATTATTGTACCGAACGGTCCATCTGTCTTTTGTTGAAGTTTATTTTATGTTATTTGGTTGTTTGACAAGCATACGTTCTGCTTGCTGGTAAGTAAGTACTGCCCAAGTTTGAGTGCTCCCAATTCAAGTGGCTAGTCCCGCTGTGCCATCTCGAGAAATTTATATTAGTAACTAGCTGACCCGGCAAACGTTATTTTGCCTTACAAAAATGATTAAATTACTAAAATGGCTATAAAAAAATAGGGGTTGGTGATAAAAAGAAGTAAAAATTTAGGGTTGTATGTATTTTTTAATGCCACACAATAAAAAAATAAAAACAAAAAATTTCGTCCAAAAATTAAAAAAAAATTATTTAGTGGTGGATTACCCTTAACATTTAGGGGGATAAAAAATAGATGTTGTCCGATTCTCAGACCTACCCAATATGCACACAAAATTTCATGAGAATCGGGAAAGCCGTTTTGGAGGAGTTTAACCACAAACACCGCGACACGAGAATTTTATATAGTAGATAGATAGTTGAGATATTAATTTACAAATGCACCTACTCGTTCAGAGGTCAACCAAGTTAATTACGAGCTACGTGCCATGTGATATTGAAATGGCATATTTTGGGACACGTCATGTCGCAGATGTTATAGGAAATTGAATAATACAGGCATTTTTATAAACGTCTAATTTAAATAAATAACTAAGACATCAAATTAATCGTACTGTTAAGTTAATAATATAGATATCTATATTATTAGCTTTATTAGAAAAACATATAGTTCTTACAACTCTGTCACTTGATTTGGTACTATTTTTTTGTAAGCGAATTAATAAGCTTTTTGAGTATTAAATGCATGCGGTTTTTACCTTTATCACAGATAATATAATAATATCCTTTATTTAATTAACTGTGTACTTAGATCTCTTTGTATTGAAAATGTAAATAGTGCAAAAGTTGTTGGTAAACCAAATAAACAAAATAAAAAGAAATAAAAAATATAGTATTATAAAAAATAAAATGTTTGTTCGTTAGTCTCTCGAAAACTCGAGAACTGATTTCTCTAATTTTGGTTTTAAAATATTTGTGGAAGTCCAGGGAAAGTTTAAATAGTGTGTAAATATTTTATGGGAAAATTGCGAGAAAAATAGTAAAGCACATTATTTATATTTTTATTATTAATTCGTTCAACTGTCATTTAGTCACAAAAGTGCGCGAAAACTTTCTTTACTTGCTAATTTCCGTCGTCCGTTTCTCGTTTATTTTTAGGGAGTTCCAAAAATAGTGTAAAGCCAAAGCCCAGAGATAGAGTAGCCCTAGACAAACCCGAATAACCCGTCTGTATGTTCTACAATTTTTTGTAGATTTCGTGTTATGATTTTTTTTAGTTTTTTTTAGTAGTTTCTGACTTTCAAGACATTTTTGTGTTTTATGAGGTTGTAAACATAAATACAGTCTTGATTTTTTTTTGAAGTAAAACTTCTTTAGGCGCGACTAGGGGGTAACTCAGATTTTTCTAACGGAAGTAACGCTCAGTATTCTATAGTCTGTGTAGTTTCCGCTATTTAAAAATAGTAATTTCGATTGGTCGTAAGTATCGGGGCGGGTATCACCCGAGCTCGGGGCGGACCTGCCGAGGCACAGGCGAGGGAACGTTTTCATGCGCATAGGGGTAGGTATCGTCGAGCAATGGAGGAGGCGCAACTTTTGCACTTTAGGAAGATCGCAGATTCCGGAAACCTGGACCCTTGGGGACAGGCCTACCGAGCCGCGAGCGGGAGGTCTAGGCCTCCCCGTAACGTAATTAATGGCACGAAATTCGCCGAAGGTTATGCTGGGAGCGTGAGCGAGGCCATGCACAGCCTTATGTGTGCGCTTTGTCCGGACGACGATGTGTCTCGTGACACGGTGTATCACCGGCAAGTGCGGATTGTGGCTTCGATCACGCCTTCAGGAGAAGATGCCCCTCCTCCCGCTGATGGCACTGTCGAGAGGATAGTTCGGGACCTTCCCAACACGGCCCCGGGTATCGATGGGATCACCGCTCGGATAGTTAAACACACATGGGCAGCCGCGTCGGTAGAGTTCTGCGAAGTGTTTAGGCGATGTGTCCAAGAGGGGACCTTTCCGGATGTGTGGAAGGACGGCAGGCTGATTGTCCTCCCGAAAGGGAACGGCAGGCAGCTTTCCGACCCAAAAGCATATCGCCCCGTCACCCTGCTCTCTATCTTTGGTAAGATTTTAGAACGCGTAATATTACGCTGCGCACCGCAAATAACCAGGGGGTTATCGGACTGCCAGCACGGATTCACTCGAGGTCGGTCGACGGTGACTGCGCTAAATACCATCTTCAGCGCAGCCAGGGGTACCTCGTCGAAGTACGTACAAGCCATTTTCTTAGACATCTCTGGAGCCTTCGATAACGCCTGGTGGCCCATGATATTGCTCAGGGTGAAGCGCGGAGGGTGCCCCCCCAACATCTTCAGGATGCTGGCGGGGTACTTCGTGAATCGCCGGGTGGGCTTGTTCGTGGGTGACCGGGCTTTATGGAAGGCAGCAACTATGGGTTGCCCGCAGGGATCGGTGTTGGGACCCACGCTCTGGAACGTGCTGATGGACGACTTGCTTCGACTGCCCCTCCCGGGGGGGGGTCAGTATCGTGGCTTACGCCGACGATGTGACGCTTTTGATAGAATCCGGATCCCGGGCGAGCATAGAGGCCACGGCCTCTACGGTTTTACAGCTCGTCGGTGACTGGGGCGCCCGTAACCGACTGGAATTCGCGCCTGCTAAGTCGGTTACCATGACGATCAGGGGTAAATTCCAGAGGCCCCCAGTCATTAGGTTCGGGGGGACTTCTGTCAAAAGCGTCACGTCGACCACGGTGCTCGGAGTGGTGGTCGACTCGAGTCTCTCGTTCGCACGGCATGCGTTATCGATAGGGGAGAGGGCGGCAAATTGCTTCGGCAAGATGTCGAGAGTATCGGCGTCCTCTTGGGGTATACGGTACAGAGCCCTACGGGAGCTGTACCGCGGCACTTACATCGCCACGGTAACGTATGCTGCAGCATGTTGGTTCGAGCGCGCGTCCCTTCACGTTGTGCGGAGTGCGCTCCTGCGCACCCAGAGACCAGCCTTAGTCCTTCTGACGAAGGCGTACCGTTCGACGAGTACCGACGCACTGCCGGTGCTTGCCGGTGTGCTTCCGGCTGACCTCGAGGTAATCCGGGCGGGCAGACTAGGTGAGACGCGCGAGTCCGCGCTTGCCAAGGACGAGTTCAAGGGTGCCGAACTCAGAATAACTGAGTCCGTCCAGGCCGCATGGCAGGGACGTTGGGACACGTCGGACAAGGGGAGGGAGCTTTATCGGTTCTTCCCGGATGTGGTGGCTCGTCTCAAGGCGACTTGGGTCGAGCCGGACTATGAAACCTCACAGTTGCTGACAGGCCACGGTTGCTTCAGGGGTAGACTTTTCCGCATGAGACTCGCCGATGTGAGCTCATGCTACTGCGGGGGTAGCGACGTAGAGGACGTACACCACGCTCTGTGGGAATGCGAACTTTACGGGGAAGCGCGTAGGATTCTTCTGGACAAGGTGAAGACGCTTGAGGTGGGCCCGGTCTATTACCCGGACCTCGTGGGGACGGAGGCGAACTTCAGACAGCTACGGGACTTCGCGCGGCGATGGCACAAGATTAGGAGTGGGCTAGAAAGAGAGAGGTGAAGAGCGAAGACGCCGCAGAAGAGGCAGAAGACTGGGCAGTGGGAGCAAGCGGTACCACTTCGGGTGGGCTCGGACGACCTGGAAGGCACCGAAGGCGTACGAGTGATGTCCGCCCCAGAAAGGGGAGAAGGACCATAGGGACAAGGAAGACAGACAAAGAATAACTTGTAGGAGAGATTAAGGTGCGCTGTGAAACCAGAGCCTCCGGCAACTAGCAGCGCACTCTCCCGTGATTCGGCCTGTATAACCGTAAGGTTGCGTCAGGCCATGGGAAGGTGGTGGGTTTGTCCCTGGTCGTAAGTATCTGTCATATTTTTTTTTTTTTTTCAGTTAAAATTTAATCATTTCAGTGATCTACGTCAAAGAAGTTTTACTTCAATCGCGCGTAAAGGTTACACGCACACAATTTTTTTTTCTCACATAGCTGAATACATAGCTAGCCAAACAAAGTCAACACCATTCTCCTCAGATGTAAATACAGTGCAAAAAGCTCGATTAATATTTTATGTTTTTGAAATGAGATTGAAATAAAATTGATTTTTCTATTATTGCCTCAAAACAATCCTCAAAACAAACAAAAAAGCATTAAGGAATAATTTACTATTTTTTATTGCACTGCATCTGAGGAGTAAGGTGATGACTTTGTTTGACTAGTCATATATTCAGCTATCTGAGAAAAAAAATCAAGGCTGCATCTATGTTTACCAAATTATTATGCACAAAAATGTGTTGAAAGTCAGAAACTACTAAAAAAACTTTAAAAAATCATAACTCTAAAAATACAAAAAATCGTAGAACATACAAAGGAGTTAATTCGGGTTTGTACTCGGGGCTGTAGCAAGTATGTATAAAAAGATAAGAAGTTTATTACAAATTTTATATGAGTAAATTAATAATGAATATATGAGAACTTTTACCTATATTAATTAAATTTATGTTTCCCATTCCTCAGAGATGAAATGTGTGTAATCGGGAGTTTATATGCGTTGAACAAACGCATCCATTCCTTAATTTTTTATTGTAATTTAGGCATTCAATGACATTATTGATTTCGAGAAGTGACTACAACGCTTAATAATTATGTTTCGTCCAAAATTACCGGTTTACCTTGAACATAAGTTTTGAAACATACACGTTTTTTAACGAGTTAATTATATTATTGAATGATATAGTCAGATGTGCATATAAAGCGAAAAATAACGTCATGAGCTGGGGTATAACCTTTGTCTTGTATTAATAGGTACTTACTAGTTGATCCGTTCCCGTTTCGCTGGACATTTTTAAGTATTTGTAAGTAAGCGTACGCCGATTAATCAACGCATCACCCCGATTTTCTCGGAACTCAACGACAAATATTATTATTTCATGTTGCAAAGTATTATTAATTACAATCAAATATAGCTTATGTGACTAAAGAATAACGCAGCTTTTTAGTAATGAAAGAATTTTCAAAATCGGTTCAGTATTTCTAGAGATTACTTCCCACAAACAAACAAAAACCTTACAAAGTTTACCTATTTATAATAAGTACCAGCGCTCCATCCGCAACTTCGTCGTCGTGGAGTATTTATTAAATCAAATATAGCCCATATTAATAGGGAATAATGTAGCATTTTAATAGTTATAGAAGTTTTGAAATCATTCGTAGGTAGTTTTTTCACTTGCGGATGTGACGAAAATGACTGCTGTCAAGTTAGTCAGTCAAGTTTCCCTGGTCTACGCAAAATGTTTCTCTACTCTACCCATCGAGGTAGCGAAATTCGCTTAGGTTTGAACAGTGACAATACCACATGCCACATACCCACAGCGTTATCGAATACAGCTATAGTCTGAATCGGCCTTAAATTCGTCTCACTCAACCGGTCGCAGCGGTGGCGAATTTAGTTTGTTGGGGGTTAACTGGGAATGTAATATATAGATCTATGGGGATTATTCCCAGTAAGCACCATGTCAATCTGAAAATTGATAATAATATATTTCCATGCTCACACGAATTATCTAGCTAAATTGAGTATCATTAAGAACTTGTGTTATTAATACTAAACGGACAAATTTAATATACTTATTATTAAAGATATTTTTATAAATAAACATAAATAAATACATAAAAAATCAAAATCTTTATTGCAAACTAAGTGTGTAGAGGTGTTGTTTTTATAAAAAGAACTTAATACTTAGTCGCCCTTTACGGACACAGCAAATTAAAAGAGGGCTGCCAATTTTACATATTAGGTGCTACAACAAATATCTAAATCTACTAAATATCCAAAATAGAACTAAATCTACATTCTAAATCCATCAATAATTTATTTACTACAGGTAAACATTCTCATATATTATTAATTAACTCGTAAAAAAATTCTAATAAACTTTTATTATCTATGACTCGAGAACAAATGTTCGTGTTCATCACACAAACATTTGCTCCTACCAGGACTGAACCCGGACCGCTTGATGTGTAGGCAGCGTAACAGCGTTACTGACCACTCCACCACGAAGGCGACATATAATATTATTACAGATTAACATGGTTCCTTCTCTGTTTTCAAGCGCGAAGGCTGTGGTTGGCGCAACGAGCGCGGCGTAGGTTTCCTCACCACTGGAGACGTCAACAGCGAAGCTAAGTTTGGCGAGTTCCCCTGGATGGTCGCTATTTTGAAGTGAGTATATTAATAACTATTTTCGTGGTTATAATATTTTCTACAAGCGCGATAACAAAAGATTTTTTTTGCGAACGAACCTATTTTAAAGTAGAAATAAAATAACTAAGTTACATTTTTCATTCGTTATCAGAATCGAACCAGTAACCGACACAGACCCTGACGGCCAGCAACTCAACGTGTACGTCGGAGGCGGTTCCCTCATCACCAGAAGGACAGTCTTGACCACAGCCCACTATGTAGCCAAGGCTAAGCGGTTGAGGGTGAGAGCTGGGGAGTGGGACACGCAGACAACCAAAGAGATTTACCCCTACCAGGACAGAGATGTAACGCATATCGACATTCACCAGGACTTCAATGGCGGTGAGTGGAATATTTTTTGTTGTAAATAAAACTTAAGGATACAACAGCACAGTCGTGCCTTTTGGATACTTTCTGACCGCTCGCAAAAGCGTGCAAAGCACCATTCACTATGTTTCGGCTTAATTCGTGTCTTAACGTCACTGTCACACTTTCCATCTCTCGTAAACTCAGATACTAAATACAATGATATTTTAATGAAGAGGGCGCATAACCCTACTGCGTGACGTTTAAAAACTGTTCCTATAGTGAATGAAACAGATCATAAAAAATGTACGAGACTGAAAGAGATAGCGTTGCGCTACCCGAACGAAGTAATACCAATTGCCCGAATTTTATCGCTTCACTTTCGACGCGCTAGTGCTATATCTACCTCGTGTTTGTATTATATATAAATCATTGATAAAATACAAACTCTTTCACTTGTTCGATTTGTGGTAGTTTGTACTAAATACGTTGTATGAAACTTTAATTCAGGTAATCTGTTCTACGACATCGCCCTGCTATTCCTCTCGACTCCAATGGATTTGGCGCCCAACGTGGGACTGGCGTGTCTACCGCAGCCCCGGCAGAAGGCTATCTCTGGGACCAGGTGCTTCGCTTCCGGCTGGGGCAAGGACAAGTTTGGGAAGGAAGGCCGCTTCCAAGTAATCTTGAAGAAGGTACGTGGATTTATCTTGGCGACGCAGCTCTTTTTTTATGTTATTTGGTTGTTTGACAACATAAAAGACTGCGTGCAAGAAATAAATGACATGGGGCAACAAAACAAGATCACCCTCAAATGGGTACCGGGTCATTCTGGAATCATCGGTAACGAAAAGGCCGACGAGCTAGCAAGGGCTGGGGCTCAAGGTCTACAGTTTGGCCCAGAAACTTTCTGTGGTATCTCAAAGAACCAGGCCATGCAATACTTAAAAACCCACCTCCTCCAAGAGGCAAAAGCGGACTGGCAAAGAACGCCTGGGTTAACACACTCAAAAGCACTAATCGAACCATACTCTCGTAAGCGCACTGACGAGCTACTGAAGCTTAACAGGGGCAACCTGAGCGTGTTGATTAGGACTTTGACTGGCCACTGCAAGCTGAACAGACATCTCTACAATATGCGACTAAAAGATACTGATGCTTGCAGATTCTGTGAACAGGAGCGTGAAACACCAATGCACCTGTTCTCTTGTGAATGTCTCATTCACAAAAGAAGCCGACATTTGGGAAGACACAATCTCGACCCAGACGATATCAAAACAATCCGAATATCTTATCATTTTTAGATAGTGGGATAGGACTTACTTGGAGGCTAGTCATAATAGATCTTTATAGGTTGCAGTGACGCAAAAAGCCCCGAATTGTCTAAATAATAATAATAATTGACAAACATAAGGCCTACCTGGTGGTAAGTAGTGCGGTTCCGGCTGAGGCAAAAACAAGTTTGGCAAGGCTTTTAAGTATCCTGAAGAAGGATTTATGCAACTAGATGACAAACAAGCTTACAGCACACCTGGTGTTAAGTGGTTCCCGTCGATAACAGACACGGTCTATAGACACTTGCAATATTAAAGGTAAATCACTTAACATGTCCTATTAAAAACTCCTTTAAAAATAAGAAAAAATTGGTTGTCTGTAAAGTCGGTTTACTGTCGATAGTTGAACGTGACAACGTCTTAAGAAAATACTGATGGAATGGTAGCATTTTTCAAAAGAAAAATTTAATTTCATTTGTTTAATAGATTTTTGCTTGCACTTCAAGCCTTACATGGAACGCCTCAGAGCGAGGTAACGCCGCATGAGTCATGTTTTTTCATGCGTGCAGCCGGCTCTATCGAATTATAAGACGTTGTCACGTCAAAAAACATGGATTTATTTTGGTGAGGCTCTTGGTTAGGGTTGCTAGGTCTAGAAAAGGACATTACGATGCGCAAGCTTGTAAATATCATGTCATCATTAAGTCGGGACAGCAAAAAAACTAGAAATTTACTTAAGAAATTAAAAGTTCTTCGTTATAGTGTTATATTTTAAAAATACCAAAATTTTCATTTCCACTACAATTTCCCAGGTGGAAGTCCCGGTAGTGGAACACCGTACGTGCCAGAACCAGCTCCGCAAGACAAGACTGGGTAGGCTGTTCGTCCTGCACTCTACCTTCATGTGCGCTGGCGGTGAGAAAGGCAAGGACACCTGCAAGGGAGATGGAGGCGCCCCGCTTGTATGCCCCATGGAGGTATGTTTTACTTTTACAAAAATTTTATAAACCAAAAACTCGCCTGCATAAAAACAATTCTTTAGTAAACTCAAAACATGGAAACAAGATCAAATATTAAAGACAAACTTAAAACTAGTAATGGTAGTTTTTAGAATTTTGTTCAACATAGTAACATGCAGTCGGAAATTTTACATCAAATATATACAAAGTGCCAACGTCAACTTTAAGTATAGAACTTAAGATTGTACCAACCAGTATTACAACATGCTTCTTAGTGACGATCACGAAAGTTAGCTATCAACTGCGCGGTCGGTACTTGGATGGGTGACCGAGAACTTTTACAACTTGATTTCCCTCCGTGCTTCGGAAGGCACGTTAAGCTGGTGGTCCCAGGTGCTGTGGAAAAAACCTTCAGTTAACAAAAACATGTTACACTCGAAATCATATCAGCAGTACCTATGAATCATATTTACTAATATCATTGCGTAAAAACATACAGTGGTCCAACGCCTTTGAGGTTGAGGAAAATGCCGCTTTTTAACTGCACATAGCGTGCAGTAGATATACAGTGAACCGGCGGTTATGGTGCGGGAAACCAAGCCTAAATTTGTTATAAAATAAAACCATTGTTAAAAGTCCATAACTTATTAATAAATACCATAGTCGCATATACGGACTCCTCAGTCCAATCTCCAACATCAGCGTCTACCAAACGAGGGTATGGTAGTCCCGCGTCCCCCTCACGATTGCCCTATACAACATGTAAATTAAATAACCAACACCCTGAATACAGGTGGGTTGAAATCGGCTTCTGATTTGATTGAAAAAAAAAATTAGGAAACGATTTTTTTTGAAAGAAAAACACAAAAAGGACCCAGAAATAATTGTAAAATTTTCTAGATATTTTTTTATTTTTATGGTTTCTCAAAAAAAGAACTGTGTTTTTTTTCTAAATCAACTCTGAAGCCGATCCTAACCCACCTGTATTCAGGGTGTTGTTTGTTTAATTTTAAAGTTTTTTTAGTAAA
The DNA here is from genome assembly GCA_955850985.1 of Elophila nymphaeata. NCBI lineage: Eukaryota > Metazoa > Arthropoda > Insecta > Lepidoptera > Crambidae > Elophila > Elophila nymphaeata. Next base: position 5,622,244 of record OY039093.1, read on the forward strand.
AAAAACTTTTTTTTAAGGTAAAAAAAAAGATATTTAAAAAAACTTTTTTTTTAATTTTATTTTTTGAAATCAACTCAGAAGCCGAGCCCAACCCACCTGTATTCAGGGTGTTGGTTATTTAATTTACATGTTGTATAGACGTGCTCGTAAGCTGACTACAAGAACTTGTGTAGACTGTGCTAATATCATACATTTAGTTCCAGAACGACCGCTACGTTCAGAACGGTATGGTGGCGTGGGGCATCGGCTGCGGCGAGGACGGCGTCCCCGGCGTTTACGTCGACGTCAGTGTGCTCCGCGACTGGATAGACGACAAGGTGGTCGGCCAGAGAGAGGCGCCCGAAGACTACTCCAAATACTAACGAGGACTTTCCCAACAGTCCCCGTAACAAACGGGAATTCCCAGTAGCCCCATTCAGTGTTTCTTGCTTTTGTCTGTGCACAATTAATTAACCACAGACTTGCACTTTAAGACACTGTCGACATAAACCTTAATTACGTCAATTGACGATTCCTTGCATCTTGCACAAGCAAATGAATGCGCCGTGAACAGTGTGTATAACTAAATAATGCAAACGTAAACTTTAATATCAATATACAAATTACACCAATGTTGCATGCAGTGAAGGGAACTCCAGAACTAGAGGGAAAGTTGCCTCATGTACAATGAAACGATTATGTTAGTGTTGCTGTATAAAAATGACATAAATCTGAATCTACTGTAGCTATAATCATAATTTTTTATTACCTTTTTAGAAAATTTCATTATTTATGTATTCATATGATAAAAGGTGCATCTTTTTAAGAAAAATCAATAGTTTTCTCGTTTTCTGTGGCAACTGACAATGGGACAACTGGGAATCAATTATTATTTGTAAATTTTTTATATATTTGTAATAAAAATAATGAAATACAACAGAAAATACTATTGTCTTTCTATTTTTTTAATTATTAAAATAAAGAGTATTATATGTATAGTGTAGGATAACATGTATAATAATATTGTATTTTAAGTCAGACACCTACGAAGAAAAGGAGGTTACGTTATAATAATAATAATAAACCTTTATTTCAGGCTACTAAGGCCCATACAATAAATACCTACCTTATAAACTAACATACATATTGTTAATATATTTTTGTTAGTAAATAGCATTTAAACCTTATGTTAGTAAATTACTTAATTTACACGTTTTGATGGCGACGTGTGACACTTAGTGGTGTCAGGTAGACGGCCTCGGAAGCAACGGAACCTTACACCTTTCGGCCAAAATTCTTCCTTCATGAAGGTCGTCAGATGGTCGGTTGGTACTCTCACCACAAATTAGTTAAAATTCACACTGTGGTGTGACTCTAACCGTTCGACCCTCAAGAGGAACTTGGTCTTGACTCGGATGTACTCTGCGATCTCCTCTGTCTTCGTAGAGTAATGCAGCCGGGACACGTACAACAGCAGCAGTTATGGGTTGGAATAAATATGTAGCGAGTTAGCATAGGGAGTCAAGAGTAAAATTTATGGAATGGCTTCAGGGTGGGAAGCCTAGTTGGCAAGTCTTATAAAGAAATGTGTGAAAGTAGGAAAATTTTCAAAGCCGACAAGCGCAAACAAAAATGGATATTTTAGTCTCCGAGAACTTAAATAAGCGTTTTAAGAGTTTTTAGAAAAGTAAGTACTTACAAATAATTTATCGATAAGATAAGATATTTGTTCTTTTCCAAAAACATATACCTATAAGCTCATCTGTCATCTTAAAAAGCGTTTCAATCACAAAGTACAATAAACATAGTTTCAATAGAAGTTACTATTTATCACGAAGTTATAGTTAGGTACAATAGCTTCATGCAAGTTATGAACCTAAGCAAGTCTTCTACGTGCATTTTGAAGTGAATATTGTTTTATTTTGACCTAAATTGAATTAAAAAATATCATATATATAGAACAATAGAAAAAAAATTGAGTTCTTAGAATAAGATACTCAACTTAAGCTTAGGTTTAAGAATAAACGCAATTGCTTTTTGCGTTTGTTGCATTTTACGTAAGTGAGCCTTTTCTATAATAAACTTTTTATTTTTATTTTACCAAGGCAAGAACAACCTGAAGTTGAGGGAAAGGAAAAAACAAGATTATTTGAAAGGAAAAGAAAATATACAATCAAAATCCATTCTCCCTTTCGTGAAAGATGTTGTAAAAAATATTTTTAGCAAAAAAATACTTAAACCGACTTCAAGACGCACTTTAAACTAAAAAGTAAGAAATAAATAATATTTTTATTAAGTAGTTGAAGAGAGCGTCATAGAAAACCAAGGAAAGTATTGATACACATTTATAATTCTTTATTTATAATTCATAATAGTCCGCTATATTTGGAGCCGGTGCCAGCTGGCCAAGGAGGATAGTGTAGCCTTTGCAACAAATTTTTGAACTTCACGGAGCGGCGAATTATTTCTCATCTTTATTATGCATTCATATTATGTATAGTTAATGGATTAATCAAGTTCGTATCTATTAGGTAAGTTTATTTTGCTTAGGCTGGCACCGGCTCCAAATATATCGGAGTATGAATTATAAATAAAGAATTATAAATGTGTATCAATACCTTTCCTCGGTTGTCTATGACGCTCTCTTCAACAACTTAATAAAAATATTATTTATTTCTTACTTTTTAGTTTAAATTTGTGCGTCTTGAAGTCGGTTTTCGTTTTTTTTTGCTTAAAATATTTTATTTTATTATTTTTTAGTAGAAATTAAGTATATTTTATTGAAAATAGATAGGCCTTCTAAGCGCTCATTAAAACTTATCGGAAACTTTAACTAAAACTTTTTTACTTTCTCGTATACGTAGTATAGAGGAAGTCTTGTAATCGTCAAAAAATTCGACCTCAAGATTTTGGCGGATTTACACGTTTTGGACCTCCCTGAGTCCAAAAATATTTTTTTGGAATTATGTCTGTGTGTGTCTCTATGCGTTAGCACGATAACTCGAGCATGCTTTAACTTATTGCAAACAAATTTAACATGCGTGTATAACATCAAAATATATGGTTTCTATGAAATTTTGAGCCATTAATCACGAAAGTTAAGCAACCAAGTGCGCGGTCGGTACTTGGATGGGTGACCAAAATTTAACACGCATGTATGACATCAAAATATAAGGTTTCTATCAACCTTTGACTCGTTTCCGGTATACGAGAAAGTCAAGGGGAGACCACTCCCGATTTTTTTTGTTATTAATGATTTGTTCAAAAATCGGGAGTGTTCTCCCTTGACTTTCTCGTATACCCGGAAACGACTCAAAAGTTGATAGAAACCTTATATTTTGATGTCATACATGCATGTTAAATTTTGGTCACCCAAAAACGTAAATCCGTCAAAATCTCGAGGTCGAATTTTTTACGATTACAAGACTTTCTCTATACTACGTAAGTATACGAGAAAAATAAAAAGGGTCGAATTTATATCGATACAATTTATACGGGCCATCTCTGATCTTGACGCACCTAAAAAAAGAATCATTAAAATCGAGTCATAATACTCATAATTGACCGAGTAATCAGGTAACAATCACACAAAAAAACAGTCGAATAGAGAACTTCCTCTTTTTTTGAAGTCGGTTAACAAATAATATAACGTCTCAGCCCTATAGCTCATTACAAATGCCTTCATTTATAATGAGCTCTATGTGGCATTAAAACTTGAAGAGAACCTAGTTATTTAACTTAAGTTCATAAAATAATTTGTCATAGTTTTTGTGTTGACTATTGGACCTACTAACCAATATTTCACTATTGCATATTAGGTAGCTAGTTCAAAAAAAAATTGACTTTATAATATATTTTTATTGGAAAACATTTTCATTAGAAAGTAGGAGTTACAATAAATGTTATATCATTTATTGAATTGATTTGAATTTCATTTTTCTTCCGGTTCTAAACAGCAGGCGTCTGTGTAGGATTCACATGGTTTGACCTCCTCCCTGTAAGAAAATAATGTATTATCAAACCTAATTTATTTGAAATACTAATTTGCAAAAATCATTACATCGATAATATAGTTATCGATCTAATGATTTTTGCAAATTGACCGACGTCTTGATATCGATATAGTCCGCGACCCAGGACACAAAGAACAATGGAAGATTCTTTATTGAAAAAATCCTTTAGCGTCTACAAATTTCATTGTTACTAATATGCTTAAAACATTTTGTTACCGTTTTTGAAGAAAATATTATGACGTTGTGAAGTTTGGAAAAAAGTACTACCTATTTGAAAAGAAACACAAATGACTATTTCCCTAAGCTATTTCCCTAAACTACCCATGCTGTGTTGTTTTTTTTTAATTCTCCATATTAAGGAAAGGCAAAGGGATGTAGCCCATACACATATAGCCTTGTCTTCAGTATTTGTTCTTTCTTGATGTGGGTGTCACACATAAAGTTAGTTCAAACTTCATTAAAGAAGAAAATAATGAAGAAATGGCTGTATGGACTCAATCTCTAGATGCATTGAAATGTGTGACACCCACATTTTAATGCGAACGTTAGGAAAGAAGATATCAAACTGAAGATATGGCAGTATGGGCTAGATCCCTTTGCCGTTTGGTAATGGGGAAGATCTCTATATTTTGAAATTTATTTTATCTATAGACGCTAAAAATATATGAGGCTGTCAGTGCAAAAGTGGCCAAACCCTCAATTTATGGCCTAAGTGGCTTAGGCCACTTATGTACTTTACTTTGAGAGAAAAAATCAATGGAAAAAGAACTTTTGCAACGCCATCTATTGACGCTTGGTGAAACAAGAGATAGGCCGATTTCGAAGTAAATTTTAACACATTTTTATTTAATTGTAGAAGATGAATCACAATATGAATAATTGAGGGTTAGGCCACTTTTGATTGAGGGTTAGGCCACTTTTGCGCTGACCGCCTCTCAACAAAAATTTGTTAGAGAATTTGCCATTGTTCTTTGGTCAATCATTTCCTCCCGGGCGATAACCAGCAAAATGCTTCAGAGAGTTGAAAAAAGGTCAGCTGACCATAAAGTGGTGAATAATACGTCAGCTGGTCACACGAACATGAACTCAATATGAATACTATTAGAGTCTGAAGTTTCTAATGTTCTTACATAGTCCGTCACGTTACTGGGGAAATTTTATTCAAGTTGGGGCCCATTCATTTATTAAGTAAGACGATTTAGGGGAAGGGGGGGTCGACCATGTTATATTTTTTATTACAATATACCTATTTCTTATTATGATATGAGAGGGGTGGAACAAACTAAACTTATACTGGTTAAAGGGACACAGCGACGCAGGGGGCACAACGCAGGTGACGAGCTAGCTAGAAGGGGATCGGGCATAACACCTCTTTCTGTGTTCTGTGATAACACCGATAGGGCCGGAACAAATAGTCCCTCTCCCTGTAAGCTGATTCAAACGTAGGATTATAGAACACTCCCACCTAGAGGCGTCTCTAGCCCATGTGGCGCCTGGATGCAATCATTACCCGAGCGCCTTTAGGAGACATTTCTAGCACCCCCCCGCCCCCCAGATTTCAAAAATTATGGAATGGTAAACAGGGGTCCCATGACGCCCTCTGTAGCCTGTAGGTCCCTTTGTACTGGCCGGTGCCCAAAGGTAAAGCCGCCCCTGTACGCACGTACGTTATATGGTTAGGCACTCGCTGCGTGCGATGCGCCCACTCCGTACGGAGCGTTACAGTGGAGGCTCTATGTGTCGCGAGTGGCTCTCGGCGCCCCCTAATACCCGGCGCCCGGGTGCACCGCACCCCTTGCACCCCCGGGTAAAGACGGCCCTGCTCCCACCTTTCAAACGACAGATATTGGAACACCTTAGAGACTTGCCGACAGGCGAGATTACTTCTACCGCATATCGACCGAAGGGTTTAAGAAATTACTACAGCTAAAAAGATACCAGTTAAGTCTGATCACAGGCGCAATTTCGGGACATAGCAACTTTAACAAACACCTTTTCAATATAGGTGAAAGAGACAGTCCACTGTGCAGAGCCTGCATGGAGAAAGAAACAGCCGCTTAAGTTCTGCTGGAGTGCAGAGGAGTGGAAGAATACCGGGCCCGCTTCCTCGGGTCGCCGAGGAGCGGCCAGGAGTTGCTAGGCGCTAGGCGACTTCCTGGTAGAGCTGGGATGGCTGCAGTAATCTGGCCCGCACTCTCCGACGCAAAATAAGCACTCTCTGAACTCTACCGCGATGAACTCTCAAATAATACTTAAAACTACTAAATATAAATAGCTGCGGCGACTATGGTCTCAATATCCAATTTGCGTGCATACGTATTGCGTCTGTCGAGAACCAACACAGACTAATCGACCTACAGACGTGTGGACGGTTCGTGGAGATCCATCTGCGGATGCATCTGTCGACCTCTGCGGACGCATCTGCTGACGTGTAGACGGAGCATTAAGAGACAAAATTTTTAAATAAAAAAACCGCCTTCAAAACTAAAAACGGGAGAAGTAAAAATTTTGTTTACAAAAATCTAAATGTTTTTTTAGGTCGGTCCCAAATACAAGTGACAACGTTTATTACAAATATTGAGGTTGGCACCGACCTCAATAAACATTTAGATTTTTATAAACAAAATTTTTATTTCTCCCGTTTTTAGTTTTGAAGGCGGTTTTTTTTTCTGCTTTTTAGTTTTTACATATAAGTATTTTCAGGAAACTATCTCAAGATCTTTTAGACACACAAGTGATAAAATTACGATATCATCAATGTCAATCAAATAAGCATTATTAGGGATAACTCAAAAACTACTTGTCAGATGTCGATAAAATTTAAATGGGACCCCATGACAAGCACTAGCTTCCAAAGGTCAATAGAATCTTAAAAATCAGTCCACCCAGTAACGAGTTAAGAGGTAACAAACATTAAAAAAAAACATACAGTCGAATTGATAACCTCCTCCTTTTTTGAAGTCGGTTAAAAAGAGACTGTTATTGCGCTACTTACTTGAATATATATTTCTCCCCTACGTCAAGTATAACTTTGCACTTGTAGTATATTGTGCATATCCCCCGCTGGCCATCGTATGAATAGCACTCTTCTGTAAGTAGAAATATAAAGGGTGTAAAAAGACCTATCACAAAGCCGAGAGCTATGTATTCCGCTCATCATTAGGACCACCATTTATTTCTTCTAGACTATACCTGGGAAATTAATAGTTATGAAGTTATTGAAGGTCAAAGTTAAAATTTTTTATCCAGGTGAAAACATTACAATAACGGGTGTAAAAGACATGAACAGTCAAACGAAAACCATGTATTCTGCTCACCATCATAACATTTTTCTTCCTTCAGGCTATACCTGGGAAATTGATAGTTACGATTTTATTGAAGGTCAAAGTCATAATTGTTTTTTCATATTTTTATGAAAACATATTCTAAACATTATTTCTTAATTATTGTCCAAAGAAACATTATAATTTTTTTAGTATTTCATAACAAAAAATGGCTTCAAAACGTTAGCGTTCAATGTAGCTCACTCGATGCGCACGGACACAAACGAACGGGGCCGCCGTCGGCAAAAATATCACGGTTCTGCGAGTTGTGTGCGAGTTGAGCGCTTTACATTGCGCTGTACAATTTGCAATATTTTTTAACACCACAAAATAAAAATCATTTCCCACCATTTATTTTTTGAAATGTGTCTTATTTTTAACCGACTTCAAACAAAAAAAGGAGGAGGTTCTCTATTCGACTGTATTTTTTTTTCTTTGGATGTATGTTCCGCGATTACTCCGCCAATAATGAATCGATTTTGATGATTCTTTTTTCGTTAGGAAGGTCATACTTCAAAGGTGGTCCCGTATAAATTATACCGAAATTGGTTCAGTACTTTTTTTGTTGAAATGATAATATCATTGGGGATGAAACAATAATATCGTCCACGAACACAAAAATAATGACAATTTTATTTTTGAACTTGCTTTTACCTAATATGCAATATTGAAATTTTGGTTAGTAGGTCCAATAGTCAACACATAAACTATGACAAATTTCAATTATAGTTCATTAACGTACCATTAAAACTATACCATTCATTCTGAATGAATGGTAGGCATTTGTAATGAGCTATAGGTCTGAGACGTGATATTATTTGTTAACCGACTTAAAAAAAAGAGGAAGTTCTATCCGACTGTTTTTTTTTCGTTTGTTACCTGATACTCCGTCAATTATGAGCATTACGACTCGATTTTAGTGATTCTTTATTTAGCTACGTCAAAATCAGAGATGGCCCGTATAAATTGTATCGATATAAATTCGACCCTGTATGAACAGAACATAATAACAAAAAAAAAATTTGTTTACGTTTCGATTTTATCCATTTATCCAGTAGGCCTATCCATTTTCAATAAAATATACTTAACTAGCGACCCGCCCCGGCTTCGCACGGGTCCAATGCTTATGTGAATATGCATGTATTATACATATAAACCTTCCTTAAGAATCACTCTATCTATTAAAAAAAACCGCATCAAAATCCGTTGTGTAGTTTTAAAGATCTAAGCATACATAGGGACAGACAGACGGCGGATAGCGACTTTGTTGTATACTATGTAGTGATTTCCACTAAAAATAATAAAATAAAATATTTTTAGCAAAAAAATAGGAAAACCGACTTCAATGCGTACAAATTTAAACTAAAAAGTAAGAAATAAATAATATTTTTATGAAGTAGTGGAAAAGAGCGTCATAGAAAACCAAGGAAAGTATTGATACACATTTATAATTCTTTATTTATAATTCATACTCCGATATATTTGGAGTCGGTGCCAGCCTAAGCAAAATAAACTTACCTAATAGATACGAACTTGATTAATCCATTAACTATACATAATAATGAATGCATAATAAAGATGAGAAATAATCCGCCGCTCCGTGAAGTTCGAAAATTGCAAACACTATCCTCCTTGGCTAGCTGGCACCGGCTCCAAATATATCGGAGTATGAATTATAAATAAAGAATTATAAATGTGTATCAATACTTTCCTTGGTTTTCTATGACGCTGTTTTCCACTACTTCATAAAAATATTATTTATTTCTTACTTTTTAGTTTAAATTTGTACGCATTGAAGTCGGTTTTCCTATTTTTTTGCTAAAAATATTTTATTATGTATAGAATAGTTATGGTACTCGTTTGACTGTTCATGTCTTTTACACTTTGTATGTAGTGTATAACAACATTTTTGTGGAAAAAAAGGAACAATCGAAACAGTCTTTTTTAGTCGTGCCTATTGAAGAATCGTAGAGCAAATTATCCATAACAAGACATTACGGCACCGATCTCAAATAAATAAGGTGCAGATTATGAGAAAGACATTAGAAAAACTACAAATAATAATATTACCTGATTTGGTTTCACTTGCTGGCGGCGGCGGCGTTGAGTCTTTAGCCAAATCAATCATTCCGCCATCTTGAACGTCAGCGGGCAACGCGTAGATAACCGCTAGGGTTGCCAGGAAAATAATTGGCTTGTACATCTGCAAAACCACAGATATATCAATCTAAGGAGATCGGTCAAATAGCTGAATTTGTACGAAGACCGAGTGTTGCGATCAGCGGCCGTACTACATAACATGGTTCTAATTGAGCATGCTGAAATATACACTACTGATTGCGCGCGTATTAAGGACTGCGAAGCAATCTAATACGATTTGTCAGATAGTAAGGCATAATTACTTTCGCTTCATCTACCTACATATCATCAAAATTCCATCACAATCCTTTTTGCCAGGTTTCCTGGAGGAGATCGCTTTTAGCGATAAGGCCGCTCATTGTACAATATACTTAAAATGTAAAAAAAGGAATGGAATTTTACTGTACATCGACATTAAAGATGTATTACTTTTTTTTGTTGACGGGGAGATCAAATGCATTTACGCATCGTCCCTGCGGGGTGGTACCAACCGCAGGGGATATGTGGGACTCGAGGTAAAGGCGTTCCCTCCATAGCCACTAAACTTCCTCCCCGGCCTGACCTTCAGTGCGCTATTACGGGACGGCTCGGGATCTGCGCACGTGTGCGCAACTACCTCGAGACCATCCTAACGCTGCCCGTCTAGGCACTCCTTGCACCAATTGGTGGCTAGCAGCCACTCCTCTACCGACGGCTGCTCGACCTGGCGCATCCTCCCGACAAGGACACCGGGAGCAGCCATCGGGGACAGAGGGCAAGGTCGTCCCCAGCTAGCCGTGGTGGGAAAACAAAAACAACTCAACGAAGGCATGTGACTTCGAATGCCAAGGCGACACACTTGACATCAAAAGCCACACATCCGCAGAGAAAGTTTCCCCACCACGTTACCAGGGTCCGCCACGAGGAGGCTTCCGGACGTGGACCCCTTCCATCACAGTTCTAATAATGCTTGGCGGTTTCGAGTATTTAAACCCTTTTCAAGACGACTACGTCCACTTCCCCGTCACTTCTGACTTGCAAGTATATTTTTTCATCAATCTAAGTAAACATCCATTCGACATGACCGACGCATTTGAGAATCCCTTTCTCAAATCTTGTCACTACCTATATCTTCTTTAAAATTATTTTTAATACAGTTGCTCAGAAAGTGGAATATTGCAGGGACGTATAGCGTTCGGGATGTGGGCTATTACATACTCGTGTTTTTTTTTACCTTTCCCGAACTCGTGCGTTCTCTGTCCCAACTGTCAAAATAATGTCTATTAAAAAGAAAAACTAACCATAAAGTTTTTACTAAAAAAAATCATAGAAGTTTTTATGATTCATGCAAATACGTATATTTCTAAAAAGAAGCTGCTAATTTGTTTCAATATCAGATTTAATGATTTGATTGAATGAGTTAGGTTAGGTTTTGTTTCATTTCATCTCATTAAATTTTTTTTTTCATTTCATGTCAATAATAAAATTCTACTGAAGACTTGGCTGTATGGGCATAGTTCCCTTTTTCTACCCAGAATGGGTGAAGAAAACAAAAAAAAAACTGCTTAAATTCTTTTACGGTTGGCGCCATTTTCCAAAAATTTTCGAGTTTAGTTGTTTGTTGCAGTAAATGAGTAATTTCGACGATATTTTATTTGAATGAACACCACCGGAAATCATTATAATTGCACAAAATGCTTCAGAGAACATTTTACCGGAAAAGTCAAAAAGTCGCTACATATCTACATACGACGAATTTATTGCGTCGAGAGAAGAGAAAAAAGCAAATAGTTTTTCAGGAAATCTTATGTTGGCATACTTCTCCGATATCTCAGCAAAATTAAAACCTTCTACGTTATGTTCGAGGTATTATAACTTTTATAAGAAATAAATTATTAGTTAGTTGAGTTTATTGTTATTATTTTATTAAATTGCTTCATTTTTTCGCAACTGTATTAAAAATAGTCGTTCAGTACACGTGCGGAACCGTCATTGCAACTTGTTCCGACTGTCAACACTCGCCTTCGGCTGCGCCTCGGCTCGGGTAGACATTTGTCGGAACTCTTTGCAATGACAGCCTTTCCACACTTGTAATGAAAAATACTATTAATACACTTATTCAAATTGCTTACCTTCAACAAGTCCACGTCGGTCTTCTAGCTTGGAACACTAACTAGTAAAACTGGACTGGCTCTTTTATTATTTAAATAGTTTTCCTTGAGCATTAATGCGTATTAAGGAAATGTCGTACAAGATTTATTTTATTTTATAATTTTTTTTTTACCATTATCAACCATCATCATCATTCTTAGGCATTGGAATCAAATGTATATGCATATGGGTGGGACAGTGAAATTTCTTCATTGATTAGAATTAAATTAAATTTTATTTTGTTTTGTTTTTCCTTCTGTGTTTACTTCAATTAAATTTGACGAACCTAGCATTTAAGTACCTAATTTATTAACAAATTTTACTGAATCAACCTAACACTTATTATATTTCACTCCTTTTAACATAATTTATAAACAATGCAATCCTTGTGAATTCACTCATAGTACAGTAAAATATGTCAACATCCATCGTCAAACGATTCAGTGCGGCTAGAGCGCGAGTTAGCGGTGCTTCCCCCATTGGGTAAGTGCGAAAGCGCGGCCCCGCCAGCAGAGGTGGTCGTCTACGACCACACGTACCTGTCAGATACATTTATTCTGAGGCGGCTTAATAAATTGGCATTATGCCCTTCCCCTATTATTCCCTTGTAGATATACGAATGAAAGAAATACATGCAGTTCATTATACCCCACCATATCTAATAGGAATAGGGTGGGATACATCAATGGGTAAAAGGGGTACACGCCATACAGCCTCAGATATAAATATCTAATAAATTTGTTTTGCACCCACTCCCAACATTAGCTTGTATTTTGTTACATGTGGGGCACATATTACTGCATTAAATTCAAATTCAAGTCGGCTTCTGACCAAAGCATTATACAAAACGATGATAGCATTAATATTTGTGAAATTATAAACTCTTCTTGAAACAAAACTTAATTCCTATATGCTTTTTTACAGATATTCACATGATCAGGAAACGTTAGCTTAGATTTTATCGGTACTCCTAAATCTTTGACTTCTGTCACTCTGCTCATAAGAGCACCGTCCATCTCATAACTATATGGAATGGGAGTGTTGGTTCGAGACAATGTTATCACGGCACATTATGATGTGTTGAATTTTAAAAATATATTTTCACTCCACATCAACCCTCTGTCGATGTCTCCCTGCAGCCTTTTGCAGTCATTCTCGTCTCTAATTGAAAGATACAGCTTTAGATCGTCCGCGAATAGCAAACATTTTGCATCTTGAATTATTTTCGGTAGATCGTTTGTCATTATCAAAATCTCTAGGGGACCAAGATTCGAGCCCTGACTTACCCCAGATCTTGAAAAATAATGACCCCCATATTCCACATAATATTGTTGTCTATTCTTCATGAAGCTGGCAAAAAATATCGGTAAATGTGGATGAAAACCAATACCAGCAATCTTAGTAAGACATCGTTGTCTACTAAGTCAAACGCCTTGTTATAATCCAAGTAAGCAGCATTGATTTGAAAAAAAATCGACTTGCCTTAGGCGGGACTCGAACCCGCATCTTCCGCAATGCGGGCGGCTGCGTTGACCAATTACGCCACCGAGACACTGCTTTTCGCTGTCGAAATTTGTCAGTGCTTGGTGCTTATGTTTTTATGGTAAACAATGTTTCATTAAATCTTTGAAATTGGCACTTCTAAGACCCGAACGAAATATTTTTGCAAATATTTGACGCCCAGTTAAGATGAAACTACCTTACATTATGGAATAATTTTATTTTTGCGTTTACAAACGCGTAAATATTATTACTAGACAAATCCACTGAAAAAAGGTTCGAGTCCCGCCTGAGGCAAGTCGATTTTTTTCAGTGCATTTTTCTAGTAATAATATTTACGCATTTGTAAACGCAAAAATAAAATTATTCCAGCATTGATTTGTCCTCCCCCATCATCTGTGGACAGAACTTCTGCCATGTAGTTCAGTAGGTTGGTAGTAGTACTCCTAGCTGGACGGAAACCATGTTGGGATTTTATTGGTCTGAGGTTGGGATCCGACAATTGCACTCCAACATGTGACAGTATAATCTTTTGGGGTGCTTCTTCGGGTAAAGCATTCTTTGGTGATTTTCGTGGCAATTTTAAAATTCAATTTTTGAAAAAAAAAATGCTTAAGTTAAAACCTTTATACCTAAGCAGAGCTGATTTTTTTCCAAATTAACCACAACGTAGGTCGGGTCAGCTAAATACTTAAGTAATAAAATTAGAATAAATACTAATTAAATCTTTATTATACTAAAACAAAAATTAAAAATCTTAAAACAATATTTCTTAGACTGACGAATAGTTAAAATTACTCTTCTTTATTAGTCTTCATGCAGCAGACATCAAGGTAACTGTCACAGCTTCCAATGTTGCTGAAAAAAAATGTATTCATGTTAATTGTATGATCCCGCATTTCACAGACAGAGAAGCAGTTTGTAATCGCTTTATGAAATGTGCCAAAGCCAAAATGTAGACGAATACAACCCTGCGGTCCAAAATGCGCAAACATTACGAACGATACCAACAGTGCTAACGCCTTGGACCGAATTGAATACGGTGCTATGTGCACTATTTGCGTGATTTTTTTTAAGACACAAAAAATGTCAGCTCGATTCTGTCATTATGAATTTATTATTAATGAAGGAAAATATTCTATTTACAAAGTATCTCTGCTTTATTAAGGTTAGATTTTATTTTTTCAATTTTGTATATAATGTATCTCATCTACTTAAATAAGGCTAAGTGAAATATCTAATTATTTGATTCCGAATTTGTTACTTGTATAAAGTGATAGCTCTCTCTTGCTATACATATGTTTGCAGTGCCCCCACGGGGTGTCATTTGTACAATGTATCTTAAACTCATAGGAACACCTTATGTTTATGACCCGACATATCTTATAGAGCGTGTAAGACCCGCTAACCTAAGAGTGATTAAGTCAATAGATAAATATATCCTACCGCAGGTTAACAATTTGTATGGTACTAGACTACTTAATTACATGATTCCAGACTACTTCAACAATTCACCTAACACATTTTGTAAATTAGACTTAGAACCGTCCAGTCGTAAAAAGTTTAAATTTAAAAAATACTTTTTGCTAAATTGTCATGTAGCAAATAGTTAGCTTTATGTCTAAAACGACTCTCCGGCACAGATAAACCGTGTGAGGTTTTCGTGCAAGGAATATTTATGATATTGTATGCTTTCCAAATACTTTGAACAATAAATCAAAAAAAAAAAATGTAACCATGTGACAAGCAAATTAATTAATAAATAAAATAAAACTAGGTTTCACCACCAACTTACTTAGAGCGAGGATAGGCCACGTGATTAACGACGGCCTTAGTCAATCCCATACCTTTTGATTTGGCCAATTTTGACATAAAGCTATTTTATTAGGTCCCCTACGTGACTTCGAAACACTATACAGCGAAACTCATTACATCGACAATTATAAACTGACGAATTGATATTGAGATCTTGTTTTTACAACGTTTCTTACATCGAAGTTTTATTTGTACTATGTCGCGTTACTTCGAAAATTTTATTCTGAATACTGTTTCTGCGATTGTACGGCTACCCATAATTTTATACTGATGCGTTATTTTTTTAATTTACATCCCATATTTTGACTCTACATTACTTCGCAGAAAATATAACTATGGAAGAAAGTAAGCTTCATGGAAAATAAAAAACCACATTAAAAAATGCGATATTCTAATCACAAATGACTACAATACTAAAAATCTACCAATGGTAAGTTGTGATGAATAAAAACATTTTTTGTTCAGCCTTTCTTGACAGTAAACGGTTGCGCTTCACTACATAGTATAAAACAAAGTCGCTTCCGCCGTCTGTCTGTCCCTATGTATGCTTAGATCTTTAAAACTACGCAACGGATTTTGATGCGGTTTTTTTTAATAGATAGAGTGATTCTTAAGAAAGGTTTATCTGTATAATACATGCATATTTACATAAGCATTGCATCCGTGCGAAGCCGGGGCGAGTGGCTAGTTTCTTTATAAATAATACCCGCTTCTGAAATAAGTCTCTCACTATAGGCACTACTGCCATAAGACGATAGATAAATCTTAGCGAATTTCGTCAGGACTGGGTATGATTTTGCGTTTGCTGACCACCATTATTATGGGTCTGCCGTCCGGTTTAGGCGAGCAGTTTTCAAATAAAAATCGCCGCCGAATATTCGGCCATTCGGCCGAGGGGGGAGGCCGAATATTTATTCGGCCAAATCATTGTTCGTGGCAAATCTAGCAGAGGGCGACTATAGAACCCAATGAAGAATCACCGTGTTTATCTAACTATGACAAAAGTAACTTACTCGATGTGATAGCCAGCATCAGCGTTGCACTGGTAATATACTACACATTCCCCAGCAACACATGGTTCTGTAACAAATTAATCTAATTCAAGTGTGACTCGCTACATATCACAGACAGGTACGAAGATCCGTTTTAAGGTGATTTTCCCCCAGAGAGGCGAGACGAGATGAGGCGAGAAGGGAATTGTTTATGGCAAATTTTCAATCCTCTCCTAGCGCATCTTTAGTGGAAATAGTGTGGATTGACGAGAACATGCGAGGCACGAATTAAAATATTTGTTTGTGTAAAAATGAATCGTATTGCTTCCGATAGAGAATTAACTCTACAACAGAAACACACGCTTCTCGCGATAGGCTTATTGTTGTTCATTTAGTTTCATTCGTCGACTTAGTATCATGATTAACGTGATATTTGATATAACTTCGAACCCAGTAACGGTGAGTTCAATTTTCTTAAAAGCACTAGGTACGAGATTAGTTCTTGAGCACATGTGTTACTTAAATAACACATTTGCTCGTAAAGGGTCTCTTATTTCACCAATTTCAATATCGTATTGTGTCTCATTACGCACGGCTGCGATAATGTAAAGAAAAACGCACGGTTTATCAAGAAGCTCCGTCTAAAAACGAACGGTACTTTTTTAAATATTAGCAAAGAGTTTTTATGTCGGAAAAGTGGTCAACATTTTATCACTAAAATTAACTTTGGGAGATAAAATGTAATAAATAAACATTTAATTTTAATTTAATTAATTTTGACAATAAATTACAACCATTTATCTGTAACAAAAACACAAAAATATTAATTTACTTTATTAGTAATACTGGCTGTTTTTTGTGCCTTTGCCTAAAAAGCGCTGTTGCGCGCGCATCGCTAATTTGTGAACAAGTAAAAATTATTCCGCGCGCTTTTTCTTTTCGCTGTATTGTTTTTATTTGAAAATGTCGTCAAGTAGTGTTGAATTTATTAATTATTTCCTCGCTAATATGTTATAAAACGTCGTATGATACACGTGCGCTTTGATAATTACAGCCTCTGCTTTCTTGTAGCCCTCGCCTATGGCTCAGGCTAGCAATATCGCCTCGGCTGTAATTTTCATCTCGCACTTGTATCATATTGTACTTTAATAATACTAATTCCCGGGACCTAATACAGAAATTGCGTGTGTATTGTAAGACAAACTCAACAGCACTGTATATCTTTAACTAATGAAGCCTACGGCGGTCACGCGAGAGCTCGCGATACCTATTTTTAGTGGAAAAGGGGTCAGTGTGATTTCAATTCTCTTCTCGCCTCGTCTCGTCTCGCCACTCTGGTAGAAAATCACCTTGACACACGTGCTATTCAACATCATCATACCAGCCTCAAACGCCCACCTGTTGGACGTAGGTCTCCCCCAAGGATCACCAACCAGATCAGCTTCGCGCGTTTATTGTGATCCAATTTATGACCTAAACTGTATAGCACCATTCGTATTATGACGCCTTATGACGCTATCTATGCGACTCAGTTTTGGCGCTACTTTCGACAGCGATTCAGTTCAGGGTGCCACGCTCATCTGTCGTTTTAAGCGTTTCATTCTTTTCTTAAATATAAAATTAAGCTTGTAAACGCGTGTTAAAAAAATAAATTCAAATCAACTAAAGTATGAAACAAATAAAAACGTTATTGAAAAAAATACCTTCTAAAGACGAGGCTGTTTGTGAGGCTTTAGTTCCCCTTCTCTTCCATAAAAATAGGGAGAATTAAAAAAAAAACAGACCAGCGACAACTTTAATTTATTCCTAAATTTATTCTGTCATTGCCAATGCGAATCGGCATGTATGATGGTACGAAATAATATACGATTTAGTTTACGAACCTTTATGTACTCAACCGAGTGGAAATTTGAATCGCTTTTATAAATATAGTGGCAAGGCCCCAGTTGGCCTAGTTGCTAACTTTTTTTGACACATGAAAGTGATGGTCACTGAGTGGATTTTACATATCCATTGCTGTTTTACAAGGCACGCTGTTATGGTACTTGGTAAACACAGCAATGGATGTAATTCGCTCGGTGATGATCACTTTCAACTGTGAAACTTTTCACTTTCGTCGCGGTTCACTTTGTAAACCAATAGTCTCTCTCTACCCTGGATTTGTTTCTCTTACAACCTCATCGTGTCCTTCACCCTAGCAAGACCACATCATCTCCGCATTGTGTCCGTCACCCTAGCGAGACCACATAACCTCCACATCGTGTCCGGCACCCTAGCGAGACCACATAACCTCCACATCGTGTCCGTCACCCTAGCGAGACCATAGAATCTCCGCATTGTGACCGTCACCACCGAAGCGAGACCAATAATCTCAGCATTATGTCCGTCACTCTAGCGAGACCACATAACCTCCACATCGATTTGTTTCTCTTACAACCTCATCGTGTCCTTCACCTTAGCGAGACCACAGAATCTCCGCATTGTGTCCGTCACCACCGTAGCGAGACCACTAATCTCAGCATTATGTCCGTCACCCTAGCGAGACCACATAACCTCCACATCGTGTCCGTCACCCTAGCGAGACCACAGAATCTCCACATCGTGTCCGTCACCCTAGCGAGACCACAGAATCTCCGCATTGTGACCGTCACCCTAGCGAGACCACAGAATCTCCGCAATATGTCCGTCACCCTAGCGAGACCATATAATCTTTGCATTGTCTCCGTCTAGCAAGACAATCTCCACATTGTGTCCGTCACCCTAGCAAGACCACATCATAATCTCCGCATTGTGTCCGTCACCCTAGCGAGACCACATAACCTCTACATCGTGTCTGTCACCCTAGCAAGACCACATCATAATCTCCGCATCGTGTCCGTCACCCTAGCGAGACCAATAATCTCGGCATTGTATCCATCAAACTATCGCCCAATTTCTCTATTAAACACGCTTTCAAAAATATTAGAAAAGCTTGTGAATAATCGTCTAGTCAAATATCTAGAAAAACATGCACTTTTAATGCAAAACCAATATGGCTTCCGATCCAAAAAGTGTACGGAGGATGCTGTGTTAAATCTCACTTCTACAATAACAGACTATATCGATGCTGGAGAAAGATGCATTGCAGTTTTCCTCGATCTACAAAAAGCATTCGACACAGTGTCCATACCTATACTTTTGGCGAGACTTGAAAATATTGGAGTCAGAGGTGTGGTTCTTGACTGGTTCAGTAGTTATCTGACTAATAGGACACAATGCGTGCGAGTAGATGGTATTATGAGCGAAGACGCTACCTGTTCTTACGGTGTTCCGCAAGGAAGTACGCTAGGTCCAACACTTTTTCTGGCGTATATCAATGAACTGTGCAAACTGAAAATTGATGGCGCTAACCTAACCATGTTTGCAGACGATACTGTAATAGTATTCCATGGTCGCAGCTGGGAAAGTGTTGGAACACTGACAGAACATGGTTTATGCAGTGTCACCTCGTGGCTCGAAGATAATCTTCTATCTATTAACGTAGGCAAGACAAAGTTCCTATGTTTCAGTAATGAAATGAAATGAAATGAAATGAAATGAAATGAAAAATATCTTTATTTAAATGGACTTTGCTAAGTACTTTTAAATCGTCAAAAGCCCTACCACCATTTCGGGACGAATATTTATATGCTGAAATGGAGAAGAAATGGCGAAAGAAACTCCACAGCTTACAATTTCGTAATGATTTCAAAACATCATTACAGGTCAATAGATATATCAATACAAATAAATTACAATTTGAATGCATTTTTGGGCAATTTCACTCCCACGCATTTGTATCATTTAAATAATCATTTATCTTGTAATAAGCTTTTTTATATAGTTTAGTTTTTACAGTTTTTTTAAATTTGTTAACAGGCAAATCTCTAATATTCATCGGAAGCTTATTGTAAAAACGTATACATTGGCCCGCAAAAGAATTGTTTATTCTGTGGAGACGAGTTTTATATACAACCAGATCGTGTTTCTTCCTAGTATTTACATTATGCGTATGGCATTTCTCAGAAAAATGCATAATGTTTTTCTTTACATATAGTAAGTTTTCCAGTATATATTGTGAAGACACAGTTAGAATATTTATCTCCTTAAACTTTTCTCTGAGGGAGTCACGCGGACCTAGTTGGTAGATTGCTCTAACAGCCCGTTTTTGCAAAACAAAGATGGTATTTATATCTGCAGCACTCCCCCAGAGAAGAATCCCATACGACATTATGCTGTGAAAATAACTGAAATAAACCATTCTAGCGGTATCGACATCAGTTAGCCGCCTAATAGTTTTAACTGCATATGCCGCAGAACTTAGTTTACCCGAAAGTTTTACAATATGTGGACCCCATTGCAATTTGGAGTCTAACATTACTCCTAAGAAAGTTGTTGTTTCCACAGGTTTCAATTCAACCCCATTTATTTGTACATTCGTTTCTACACGTCGCACATTCGGTGTAGTAAACTTAACTAATTTGGTTTTTTTTTCATTAAGCAACAAATTATTAATATTAAACCAATAAACTACTTTTGCGAGTGCATTGTTAACTTCGTCATAATTATCTAATTTTCTATTTATTTTGAAAATCAAAGAAGTGTCATCAGCAAACAACACAATATCATGATTGTCTCTTATGTAGTAAGGCAAGTCATTTATGTACACTAGAAAGAGAAATGGACCAAGAATTGAGCCCTGCGGAACACCTATTGTGACTAGAGAACCTGGAGATCTTTTACCATTTATATCAACTTTCTGTATTCTATTGCTCAGGTATGAGGTCATTAGGTTGAGAGCCTTGTTCCTAATGCCGTAATGGTGTAATTTCCTGACCAGAGTATCATGATTAACACAGTCGAAAGCTTTAGATAAATCACAGAAAACCCCAAGAGCGTCACGTGATTCTTCCCAAGCAGCAAATACCTCCTTTAACAACTCAACTCCCGCGTCAATGGTGGAGCGACCCCGAGTGAACCCGAATTGCTTTTGATGAAATATGTTAAATTTATTGAAATGCTTTAATATTTGATTGAGCATTAGTCTTTCAAAGATTTTACTTAAAGTTGGTAAAATAGAAACAGGCCGAAAATTGGTGGGATCTGAGGTTTCGCCAGATTTAAATAACGGTATAATTTTACTATGTTTCATCAAGTCAGGAAATACACCAGAGTCAATACAGCTGTTAAATACGACTACTAAATAAGGAGCTATTATACTTAAAATGGATGAGATAGTTCTGACTGACAGTCCCCAAAGATCCATAGATTTCTTCAGGTCTAGAGTTTTAAACGTATTTATAATATCTTTATAATTAACAGCTGTAAATTCAAAGTTACTGTCACATGATGATACATTTTGTTTAAGCAGCTGTTCAGCAGAGGTGGAAGATGACTGAAGTGATTTAGTTGTCTGTATGGGAACATCTGAGAAAAACCTTTCGAATTCCATGGCTACATCCAAATCAGCTTTAACATTTACATTATTAATCTTTAAGTTAATATTACGGAAACGTGTTTGACTCCTACCAGTTTCACTGTTAATAATATTCCAAGTATTCAAGACTACGGTATCGAGTCCTGATGCGTCCTTCTTGGTCAGGATGCATACCTACCCATGTAACCGCTTAAAACATGACTCAATTAATAATTGTGACTGTTCATCTTTAATACGTGAGCCTACAATGAGATATCTTGGGATCTCTATAGATGAGAGACTAAATTGGGGATCGCATTTATCTTTAGTCGCCGGTCGGGTGCGTAAACTAATCTACGTATTTAAAAACCTACGTACTATAGCAGATCGTAAGTTACTCATACAAACGTACAAAGCTTTGTGCGAATCCATTTTAACATATTGTGTATGTGCATGGGATGGTACTGCCAGGACTCATTTAACACAGCTGGAACTCGCGCAAAAAGCGGTACTAAAAATACTACTATCGCGGCCACGAAGATACCCCACGGCGCTGGTTTTTAGTGAAGCCAAAGTCCTTACAGTGAGACAACTCTTTGTATGCATATGTTTGAGAAGGTATCATCGTGTAACTGTTCCAAAATTGCCTCCTAATAAAAAACGACAAATGCGATTTCCGAAACCTATTATAAAAAGTTCCTTTGCACGACGATTCTATAATTATCTTGCTCCGAAAATGTACACTATAATTAATAATAAATTAAACATTGCACGGTACAGTAACAATCAGTTTAAAAAAATTATATTTGATTACTTGCTTAACTTAAAAATAGATGAAGTCGAAAGTTTACTCAAAGTATTGTTTTAACAACACCCGCGTACGCACACAAACATACACACACACGCATACACACACACACACACACACACACACACACACACACACACACTAACTTTGTGAATCTTTTCAAGTTATGTAAATTGTTGAATACTGCATGCTGTACTTAAGTTCATAAATGTAACCTAAATTTTGGGAAGACGCTGACTCCTGAAATACAGTTTATACTAGTTTAGGAGTCAGAGCTCCATTTGAATGTGTAACATGGTCTTAGTACCAATAAATAAATTATTATTATTATTATTATTATTGTATCCGTCACCCTAGCAAGACAATCTCCGCATTGTGCCCGTCACCATAGCGAGAACACATAATCTCCACACTGTGTCCGTCACCCTAGCTAGACCACTAATCTCTGCATTGTGTCGGTCACCCTACGAGACCACATAATCTCCGCATTGTGTCCGTTACCCTAGCGAGACCACTAATCTCTGCATTGTGTCCAACACCCTAGTGAGACCAATAATCTCCGCATTGTGTCCGTCACCCTAGCGAGACCACATAACCTTCACATCGTGTCCATCACCCTAGTGAGGCTATATAATCTCCACATAGTGTCCGTTACCCTAGCGAGACCAAATAATCTCCACATTGTGTCCGTCATCATATCAAGGCCACATAACCATCCGCCACATTATCGACTAACGGTGGGCCCGAACAACAAAAGCGTGCATTCATCTCCATATTTGGACAACTTAAAACTTGCTACGTGACGAAGCCGAGAAGTCCTGTAGCAAAAATGTCAGTCAACCTCTCTGATGACCGATTCCTACTCCCGAGCTACTGTAAGCTAAGTTGTCACCAGGGAATAAAGGATCATTCGCTGTCTGTACTTCTTATTTTCAATGTGATAAGGCGTGTACAAAACACGCTACGTCTCCCGGTACGCAGCCGTCACTCGAGGACATTACCGCCGGCCGTACGTAAAATAATATCTTTGTATGATAATATCCAAAGAGTGCTAAAGAAAAATATATCATTTGATTGTAAGTAGGTATATGTTTTAATCAATATAAGAGAAGTAGTTATATCATATATTTTACACCTCCAGAGCTATAGATCCGTTTTCGTTTTGTAGTTACTTAAGGTTGTCGCCGAAGCGATTTGCTTCCTCCTTCAATGCGATCAGTTAAGGAGTGAGACTCTTTGCCGACGTCTGTCCTCCGGGATCAGCACAATCTGGATAACTTTAAGGCCTGATAAGTGTGCTAAGCCTTTATGGTGACAAAGCGAAGTGTTTAACTAACCTTTCTTGACGGTAGTAGTGCTACCAAATACTTGTTCGATGAGCTCGTCTACATTAATTTCTGTCGTCTTGCCGCCATCAGTGTTGGCTGTAGGATGTACCATAAACATACTAGTTTAAAGTGGAAACATACTTAATTTATCACAATCATTATTTTACGGGTATGTAATTGTACTAATTCCTATGATAGATTTATAATTACTAACGTTTATAGATTGGCTATGAATCGACTAAGGCAAAAAAAACGCACCAATGTGTGAGTAATGCGCATGTGTGCGTGAAAAATAGTTCTGCAATCTGACAGTTGCTGTCTTTTCTATGTAACTGACAGGCCTGAAATGGTCTCGTCTATCTATCTCGCTCTAATATACGTGTTAGTATGATCTTTCTATTTCATATTGCCCATCTACAGTTTCTTATCTATGACTCCCATTGTATTGTCAGTGCACGCACGTTCAACAATGAAACCATTTGTATCTTTATAATAAACCAAAATATAATTTTTACTTTATACTGAACTATACCCTCCCTGTGTGTCGCGCGACCTCCTGGAGGTCGCTGTCAAAAACGCCTGTGTGCCGGCCGTCCTGGAGGTCGATCCCCCCTTCACTATTTTCCGATGATGAAAATGATGATGATTATTATTATTATTTGAAAATATAACTATACTTATTATATTTTATTCTTTTAGCTTATTTAATTGTAACAAAAAATCTTATTTATAGTTTCATTCCAAAATCATTCAGCCGCGGGCAGTGAAGTGTCGTATGAAGTAATTGGGTATCATTGTTACAAATATGTTACATTTGTAACAATTTAATACATTTTTATAATAAAATTTATTACACGCGGAAAATTCGCAAAGGAAATCCGGAAGTAACTGACACATGCGCGAAATGTTACAAAATGGCGGCGACACAATAGGGGATACCAAAACACGTGTCGACGACCACAACACTCGACTAACGTCGGTAATCGGGCATTTACAATCGTCGTCCGTCGCAAACAGTCGGGAGTCTATACGATTGCGACTATAATAAAAGCGCCCGCTACGTAGACGGAGTAAATGTTATGTCCTTACCATTTGTATCCTGTCATTTTTACTTTCTCGTATACGTAGTATAGAGGAAGTCTTGTAATCGTCAAAAAATTCGACCTCGAGATTTTGACGGATTTAGACGTTTTGGACCTCCCTGAGTCCAAAAACCCGTTTTTGGAATTATGTCTGTGTGTCTGAGCGTTAGCACGATAACTCGAGTATGCTTTAACTTATTGCAACCAAATTTAACATGCATGTATAACATCAAAATATAAGGTTTCTATCAACTTTTGAGTCGTTTCCGGTATACGAGAAAGTCAAGGGGAGACCACTCCCGATTTTTTTTTCTTACCATTCTTGACGGGGCGTGCAGAAGTGGTACTGCCAAATATTTGGTCGATCAATGTGTCTATATTACTATCTGTCTTGCTGGTGTCACTGTTGCCTGTAGGATATACAAACAAAATAATTTATTGGCGGAATTATATTATGAAAAAGCGTCGGTGGCGTAGTGCGTAAGGGCGTTGTCTCCCACCTGGGAGGCACCGGTTCGATCCCGCCACGTACCAATGTGTATTCAAATTGAATTCATATGTATGTTTATCGACGCTTTTGCGGTGAAGGAAAAAATCGCGAGAAAACC
Source organism: Elophila nymphaeata (assembly GCA_955850985.1). Taxonomy (NCBI): domain Eukaryota; kingdom Metazoa; phylum Arthropoda; class Insecta; order Lepidoptera; family Crambidae; genus Elophila; species Elophila nymphaeata. The sequence goes on from OY039093.1 coordinate 5,647,395, forward strand.
TGCTCACACCTGTGAAGAAATTCTTAGACTGTGCGAAGTTGTGGCTGCCTACAAAGGTTAATATATTTTTTTTTAATTTTTAAAGTTTATTGTATGTACCAATGGCTGTTCTAATTTAATAAATAAAAAAAAATAAGTCGACCAACCCGCACTTGGCCAGCGTGGTTGACTAAGGCCTAATCGCCCCTAATGTGGGGTAGGCTCGAGCCCGAGGTGGGGACATTATGATCTGTTGATGATTATTATGCATCGAGAAAAGGTCTATGGCCATGTATAATGATTACAAAAGCTAAGCTAAGCATCCGGCACTCGGATAGGTGACCGAAAAATTTTCAACTCCATTTTCCTCCATTCTTCAGAAGACAAGTTAAGCTGGTCTCGGCTCCTGTTGAAGGACAGAGGCCTTAGTACGAGTTTGTTAGTTTTTGAGCTCGATCAAACGTATCGTCTCTTTTCATACATTGCCCACTAGCGCCCCTAGCGTAAACTATCAGAAACAGTAACCAATGTATGAAGAAAGACGATACGTTTGATCGAGCTCGAAAACTATCAAAACTCATACTAAGGCCTCAGTAGTCGCAAACAAGTTACGTACCAGAGGCCAGAAATAGCGACATTTAAAACTCTGATATCATTATTTTAACTAGTCAATGCATTTATACGTATTAGGTACGTTTTACCGGCCTCACAGCTTTTTTTGCAGAGCGCACTATTCACTGTTTTTTTTATCTGCACCCACAGAAATAATAATGAAGACGATAGAATTGCTTTGGTTCGCATTTACTACCGGAACCAGTGTCGCCGCTTGATCCCCTCTACTTACTATTATTGCACGCACTCAAAAGAACGAAACCGTACTACGCAATCACGCGTACAATTTACAATTATGAACCTTACGTATAAGAGACAGCGTTGAGTAACACCATAAGTCACACTCACACTTACACAACGTCGCTCTTCATTAGTCGGCATTATGGCTGTAATCATGTCCGTCCGTATCGTGTCTGTACCATGAACTTTTGTGCTAGAGAGTAGGGATATCGAAAATCACAATACATTGCTGCGTATACTTTAAAACGCTCTGCATTTTTAAAGGCATGAGCAGCAATGGTTATGAAGTTTTATGTTAATAACGTATAGACCAATATTTCATAGTGAAAGATTTTCTCAATGAGAATTTTGATAAAAACAGCATTATTACATTAAAATAATACATTCGAATGAAATGTTCCCCTTATTAGTGTAATTAATTACACACTCTGGATGAGTTATGCCTCAAAACACCATTTTAAGGCATTTTTATCACACCGACGGTTTAAGCAGCACTGAGCCGCAAGTCTCACGCTTGTGTCCTACAAGACACAAGTGCGGCACCAAGGTCACGTGACTAAGGCACTGTTTTTAGTATAAAAAACGTAACTATTTTAGTGGCGTTAAGAGCTCAATTTGTATGGGAAACACGATTTACGTTTCTTTCCGCTGGCGGCGCTATTCACGTTTCCTATACAAATGGAGCTCTTAACGCAACTACAATAGTAACGTATTTTAAACGAAAAACTTACACTACGAGTACTGAAGTACTATAGGTATTCATTTCGATTTACCATTATTTGTCCCAGGGTCTTTGAGGTAAAATAAGGTAGTGTGTAGAGCTGGAGTATAGTAAAATATGAAATAAAAGTTAAAATGTACGTGTAAACAGGAAAGTATATTGTTATAATAATAATAATAATAATCATTTATTTCAAGTTTCACAGACTCATATATTGTTAGTTAATCTTATATCCTAGGTGTTAGTAAATAAATTCTCTGCATGCGGCATGCAATCCCCAGCAGTGACTCATAAACGGGCAATCATACCTAGTACTAATCATTTTCAGAATGCTGTTGGCGCTGCTCCGCACTCTGTTTACTAGAGAAGTGGCACGTTTACGTTTTATTGTATAAAAACAATCCATATTCGCTACTGCAAACATGTGCGAAGCACTACAGTAGCGAGGCAACCCCATCAGCATTCGGAAAGCATTATTATATTGGACCCGGAGAGCTCCAATTGACCTCTTTGTATGTTTTTCCCATAAGCTGCATGTGTAAAATGTAGTACAGAATAGTTATGAAGTCAATCAAAATTTTACATCAAATATATAAAGTGCCAACGTCAACTTTAAGTATAGAACTTAAGATTGTACCAACCAGTATTACAACACGCCCCCTCAATCTGAATTCTAACTAATAAAAACATAAAGCAACTTAACTAAATACTACAAATCCTCGCAAAAATAAATTACAACAAATTCATATATTTTAAACAATTTAAATGTTTCATTTTTACCAGAGGTTTTGTTAACACATCAGCAGATAACATATCAGTGCTTAAGTATTTAAGTTCAATGGTTTTATCATTAACCTTTTCCCTAATTAAATGAAATCGAACATCGATATGTTTTGTCCTACTGTGGTGGATTGGATTCATAGCAAGTTTTTGGGCACTTTGATTATCTGAAAATATAGTAACAGTTGGGACCTTACCAGTTAACTCTGATATAAGGCGTCTTAGGTAACAAGCTTCTTTTGCAGCGCTAGCTAGAGCCATATACTCTGCCTCAGCTGAAGATAATGCAACAGTCGGCTGCTTTCGAGACTCCCAAGCTATTGGCCCTCCTGCTAATTCAAAGAAGTAGCCAGTATACGAGCGCCTGTCCATTGAGGAGTTACCCCAATCAGCGTCAGAATAGCCTTTCAATGATATATTTGTCCCCTTTTTCCTGTAACAGATACCGATAACCATAGTACCTTTTAAATATCTAAGGCATTGTTTAGCACTTTTAAAATGCTCCAGAGTATACTTCGAATTGAATTGACTGAGGTAACTTACAGTAAATGCGATATCCGGCCGAGTATTCACAGCTAGAAACATCAAGCAACCTATTAAACATTGGTACGGGCAATCGACTTCAGTAGTTTCATTTTCATTGGAAATCTCAATTCTCTTCGATAAAGGCACCGACGAAGCTTTACACTCTGTCATATAAAATTTTCTTAATATTTTCTCAATATAAGTTCTCTGATTTATTTTAATATAATCATCGGTAACTTCTATATTTAATCCGAGACAAAATTCAATTATTCCTAAATCTTTGCAAGAAAAATATTTACTAATATCAGACTTGAAGTTGTCAAATGTCATATCATTTTTATATAGACAAATTAAATCATCGACGAAAACTGCAATTAAAAGAGTTTCTTCATGATTAAATTTTTTCATAAATATGCAAGGTTCTGATGGAGTTTGCTCGAAACCTATGACTGCTAAGGTCTCCTTTAACTTTATGTTCCATGCTCTATAGTCCAGTCAACAAGTTCAAAAACGTGAAAAATAGAGATAAAGCTCCTAAAAATATGAGCAATAGCTCATTGGATTCGGAACGACCTCTAGAAAAATGAGTTTTGAGGATTTTACTGCACGTAAAAAATTGCAATTGTTATTAACAAAATAAGATGAAAAAAAAGAGGTATTTACGTTTTTGTTAATAACTCATAAACTATTAATATTTAAGATATTTGGAAAAAAGGTCCTTAAAGAGGAGGAAATTTCCAAAAAAAAAGTCCCAGCTCTCGGAACTCTACCTCTATTATTTATAACTTTAATTTAACGCTGAAAATAGGGTTGGGCTGTCTTTAACGGCATGGGCGCACTGCCGTTAAAGACAGTTTCTTACATAAAATTATTTTTTATAGTAACAAATATGAATTTAAAAATTTAAATAAATTATGGTGTCATCCAGATACTTGAAAGAATATATTCCCGTTGGAAAAAAATTTTTAAATTAATTTTTCAAAAAGTTATGCAATTGTTAATTAACGAATTTTTTTCCTATCTCCGTTTTCATAAATGACGACATAAAAATTTAAATAATAAACCTATAAATTTTTGGCTCTGTGGAGCTCTTCTTATATATATACTTAACAAGATCCCGCGATAAAAGTTTATTAAAGTTAATTATTTTGTTTATAATAATTTTTTAAAGTTAACAAAAAATGAAAAGTCTAAGAAATGTTATTAAAAAAATTTTTTTAAACAAATGTTACATTATTGCTGCTTTTTTATCTAACAATGGCATTAAGTAACATCGGAAATTTTTTTTTTACATCATTTGTTAAAAAATTGTTTATAAACAAATAGACAAGTTTAATATTTAAAGAATTTTTTTTTTTACCATTGTGTTGTCTTGGCAAAATAATGATTTTTAAAAAAAAAAAATTTTTCTTAAATAATTTTTTTTATTGTTTATAATCGTTTTTTTTATATTTCGATTGTTTAAATAATTAGTTAAGGAATGATTTTTTCTTTAAAAATCATAATTGGCATTTCTTCATAGGTAAATAGAAAAAAAAATTTTTTTTATCAATAATTTCATTGTTTGTTAACTTAACAATTTGTTATAAACAAATTCTAACTACCGTTATATTTTTTTTCTAGAGCTAAAAAAAATAACAAAAACAGCCATATATATCAAAATACTAAAAAAAAATTTTTTCTATTTTTTATAACGCTTTTAAATATTACCCGATTTTTTGAATTTTGATATATATGGCTGTTTTTGTTATTTTTTTTAGCTCTAGAAAAAAAATATAACGGTAGTTAGAATTTGTTTATAACAAATTGTTAAGTTAACAAACAATGAAATTATTGATAAAAAAAATTTTTTTTTCTATTTACCTATGAAGAAATGCCAATTATGATTTTTAAAGAAAAAATCATTCCTTAACTAATTATTTAAACAATCGAAATATAAAAAAAACGATTATAAACAATAAAAAAAATTATTTAAGAAAAATTTTTTTTTTTAAAAATCATTATTTTGCCAAGACAACACAATGGTAAAAAAAAAATTTCTTTAAATATTAAACTTGTCTATTTGTTTATAAACAATTTTTTAACAAATGATGTAAAAAAAAAATTTCCGATGTTACTTAATGCCATTGTTAGATAAGAAAGCAGCAATAATGTAACATTTGTTTAAAAAAATTTTTTTAATAACATTTCTTAGACTTTTCATTTTTTGTTAACTTTAAAAAATTATTATAAACAAAATAATTAACTTTAATAAACTTTTATCGCGGGATCTTGTTAAGTATATATATAAGAAGAGCTCCACAGAGCCAAAAATTTATAGGTTTATTATTTAAATTTTTATGTCGTCATTTATGAAAACGGAGATAGGAAAAAAATTCGTTAATTAACAATTGCATAACTTTTTGAAAAATTAATTTAAATTTTTTTTTCCAACGGGAATATATTCTTTCAAGTATCTGGATGACACCATAATTTATTTAAATTTTTAAATTCATATTTGTTACTATAAAAAATAATTTTATGTAAGAAACTGTCTTTAACGGCAGTGCGCCCATGCCGTAATGGCTGCGCGGAACCCTATTTTCAGCGTTAAATTAAAGTTATAAATAATAGAGGTAGAGTTCCGAGAGCTGGGACTTTTTTTTTGGAAATTTCCTCCTCTTTAAGGACCTTTTTTCCAAATATCTTAAATATTAATAGTTTATGAGTTATTAACAAAAACGTAAATACCTCTTTTTTTTCATCTTATTTTGTTAATAACAATTGCAATTTTTTACGTGCAGTAAAATCCTCAAAACTCATTTTTCTAGAGGTCGTTCCGAATCCAATGAGCTATTGCTCATATTTTTAGGAGCTTTATCTCTATTTTTCACGTTTTTGAACTTGTTGACTGGACTACTAGGAGCCTGCTTGAGTCCATAAAGTGATCGTTTGAGCAAACACACCTTATTCCTTCCTTGGATACAAAGCCTTCAGGTTGGCTCATAAAGACTTCTTCTTCCAAATCTCCATTTAAAAAGGCTGTATAAACATCCATGTGACGGACTTTGAAATTGTGTTGAGCAGCTATAGCCAGCAATGTTCGTAAAGAGGAATTACGAACGACTGGTGCAAAGGTTTCATAATAGTCTACTCCATAAGTCTGCTTAAACCCTTTAGCGACTAAACGAGCCTTATATTTTACCACGTTGCCAAGGGCATCACGTTTTAATTTGTACACCCACTTGCAAGGGATACATGGCTTATTCTTCGGTAGATCAACCAGTTTCCATGTCTCTTTCTTTATTAAGGCATTATATTCGTCTTGCATCGCGGCTATCCAATCCTTTTTGTCTTCTCTGCTGATAGCCTCGGAATATGACAAAGGATCTTCACTAAGCATTGAGCTTACATACGCAGAACAAGAATAGAAATCAGGTGCCTTGCGTTCTCTCGTCGGATAGCGGCGAACTACAATATCATTTTCTGTAGTGGAGGATACACTGTCTTCCCTTCTTTCTGGTATTTCCTCGACCACTTCCGAATTTTGACGCACCGTGGAGTCATAATTTTGGAGAGAACACATATTAGGCGGAGAAACCGACAATGGGATATTAATTATGTCAATTCCAACACTATTATTTTCATCTCTATTCATACTAATACCCGAAAAATTATTTTCGAAGAATGTAACGTCTCTTTCTTTTACTATTTTACGTGGGCAATCTGCGTGTCTAAAATAATAGTTTCTAGGATCATCTGAATATCCTACAAAGACGCATTCAGTCGTTTTCATGTCAAACTTTGTCCTATGACAAGCTGGAATATGAATAAGTGCCCTGCATCCAAACACTTTTAAATGGGATAAGTCAGGTACTTTATTAAACCACAATTGATACGGGGTTTTAGTTATAAGTGCCCTATGTGGGGACCGATTTTTTAAATAGACTGCCGTTTCCACAGCATCTTGCCAAAAGGCTTTAGAGAGGTTGCTAAGTGACAACATAGATCGCGCCTTCTCAACAATACTACGTATATTACGTTCACTAACTCCATTCTGCTGTGGACTGTATGCCACTGTAGTCTGATGTACAATTCCTTGTGAATTAAAGTATTCAGACATCTGTTTATTAACAAATTCCGTACCATTGTCACTACGGACACACTTGATTTTAGCGCCAGTTTGTCGTTCAACAAGAGATTGAAAATTACAAAATTTATCAAAAACTTGAGTTTTAGAAGAAATACAGTATACAAACGTCATGCGACTAAAATTGTCTATAAAAATAATAAAATATTTATTACCTTGAAAAGAAGAACATGTAAAAGGTCCACAGAGGTCTGTGTGTACCAGTTCTAAAATAGTAGTACCTCTCTTGTATTTCAGTTACTTAAAAGGTTTTCTGGATTTCTTACTTTGTATACAGGAAATACAGGGCTCCTTATCAACCTCCTTATAATCGATGCCAGTAGCTTGGCCTTTGTTAAGCTTGTCCATGCCAATACGACACAAGTGACCCAAACGCCTATGCCAAAGTTGATACTTGGTAAGGTCTCCGTTCACAAGTAAGGCTGAAGACTTATGTGGCTTAATTACATCACAATCTAATGAATATAGTCCACCACAGTAAGACCCGTGTAGTAAAGAATAACCTGTATAACAAAAATTTGCTGAATTATAAAAATTACAACCATTTCTATCAAAAAGTACAGAAAAACCTCTATCAACTGCATTTTTAACTGAAAGTAAATTACAACTTAAATTAGGTACATAAATAACATCTTTAATTTCACTAACGGTTGAGTTACTAGTAGACAAAGATATATCACCAACACCAACTGATGGTAAATTCTCACCATTTGCGATCGTTACTGTACCATCATGTAACCGAAAATTTTCTAGTAGCTCGAAGTTTGAAGTCATATGACTTGTAGCTCCTGAATCAATAAACCATTTGTTACTTATAGTATGGTCAACATTGGTATTTAGAGTCGTATTTGAAAACAAAGTAGTCTGTCTTACAGATTTCGAACTAGTAGCTTCCTCAGGTTGGTATGTCACACATTTCGCCTTCATCCGCCTTTTATTTGGACACTTAGGACTTTTGTGACCAGGTTCACCACACTTATAGCATACTATAGGTTTATCTTTCTTTACTCCTCTTCTAAACGATGATCGAAAAGCTGTCATTTCATTTTGGATGGAAATGTCATTTTTCGACATCTCATTCAAAAGCTTGGTTTTCACCAACTCACTCGTCACAACAACATTCGAGTTCTCCAATGCCATAACAAGGGGTTCATATTTAATAGTTAAACCTCCCAAAATAATGGCAGCAATAGAACTATCGTTAATAACTTTCCCTATATCTGCTAAGTCTTGCGCCGTACTCATTACTGCATTCAAATATGACTCAATATTATTAAAATCAGATAAAGAGTAACCTGTATAACTTGCGCTCTAAAGACAGTTTCCGACCCAGACTTTTATCCTCGTAAACATTTGCGAGAGCATCCCAGGCTTCCTTGGCATTTTTCGCCGTTCGAACATGAGTGATAGCCGAACCATCCAAAGTCAAGGATATTTTTGCCAAAGCCTTTTGATCTTTCGCATCCCTAGCGTCTTCAGGTGTTCGATCACTCACCTGGTATCCTGCTACTGCTTGCCAAAGATCCTCATGGATCAACAACGCACGCATTTTAAACTTCCAAATGGAATAGCCATCCTTGTTATTTAACAACTTAATTCCATTGAAATGATCACACATTTTACTAACACCTCACCTCGTGCTGATAACGAATGTGGTAAAATAAGGTAGTGTATAGAGCTGGAGTATAGTAAAATATGAAATAAAAGTTAAAATGTACGTGTAAACAGGAAAGTATATTGTTATGAAGTCAATCAAAATTTTACATCAAATATATACAAAGTGCCAACGTCAACTTTAAGTATAGAACTTAAGATTGTACCAACCAGTATTACAACAGTCTTGGAACGCGATATCAATGTCATGAATTTCGTCCGATGCAACATCATCTACGGGGTTCCCCAGAACGAAGATCAGGTATGTCAGGAATAACACAGACCTTAACATCTGAAAAGGAAGCAAAAGAAATTGAATACGGATCTTCATCATCATATCAGCGAAGAGCGCCTACTGTTAGACATCTACAACATGTAAATTAAATAACCAACACCCTGAATACAGGTGGTTTGGGATCTGAGTTGATTTCAAAATTTTTTCTTTAAAACCCGTCTTTTGAAAAAAAAAAAAAAAAAGTACCCAGAAAATATTGTACAATGATTTCTGGGTACTTTTGTTTTTTTCTTTGTTTTTTTTTTCATACTGGGTGTAAAAGACATGAGCAGTCCTAAGAGCAAATATACCAATAGAGGCAGTCCAAAATAGTGGGAGTTGAGAAATAATATATCTAGTCTGCTCACACTTATGACGGTAACAACATGAGAGAGTGAACAACATTAGTCATCCACTACTCACTAGCGTCAACACACTTATTATTGTCATTTGGTCATCTGGTCATCTATTAGATACAACAATTTTTAAAAGTTTCTGTCGGGTATCGTGTATATTGTAAGGTTCTAGCCGTTCCTCTTTGGTCGTATAATATTGACAGTAGCATTCAATGTCAGATCGTTGAGCTCTCGACGTATTTTATTAAAATTATATAAAATAACGTTAGATTTGGGACACAGGAAAGTGTAATTTATTTTATAAAAATGGCATGTTTCGTGCTCGGATGCAGATCGCATTTATCACGGCGTCCCAAAGAAAATACTGAAGGAAAACATCTTAGTTTTTACAAGTAAGTACTGTTTGATATATTTCAATTGGAATTTCGTGTTTAGGAAGACTAGAATTATTATGTTGGTAAAGATATAGAGCTAATAATCATTTTTACTTGTAAAAAACAAAACTTTTCTTTGTATTTAAATGGTATTAAACTATTGAATATCTTCATAACATGTTATCTTTAAATTGACCAGTGATGGGGGTCTTACAAGATAATGTAAACAACATCGATATTTTAATATTTTTGCTAATGATCTAGAATAATAATTTAAATACGTCAATACAATAAATGACTTCAAAATACAATCACAACTTCGAATGGTAGAAATTTTTGATACCAAAATAATAGACAGTAATATTTTATTCCAGTATCGGTATCAGTTGTTTGATAACGGCTTGGTATAATTACTTATGATACTCTACATGATCTACCTAATGCCCTTAATATCACTGTTCATTGTTTGACGTAGGTGTGTAGCCATTTAACACACAGTTTTGTTTGAGAATTGAATCTACATTATTAATAATATAAAGCTAAATAGTTTGTTTGGTTGAACTCTCTAATCTTAGGAACTACTAGTTCAAATTGGAACAATTATGTTAGATTAGTCCGTTTATCGAGGAAGGCTTTAGGCTATTTTATAATCGACATTAACCACTAGTGTTTTTATACATATTGAGTATTTTTTTTAAATAGCTACTATTGTACTTATTTTCCAGGAAGAAGCATATGAATTTGAGAGTGAAAAAATCAACCATAAACATCACACGGCCGCCGTATATTTCAAGATATGACCAACCAACCAGCAACCAACTCTCCCCAATGCAGAAGAATCTCAGGAGTTAGCGGCGCGTATACGTCGCTTAAGTGGACGTCGCTTAAGAGATTACTTAAAATAAATTCTTTAAGACAAAGAACGCGTAGGTTTACTTGTTTTCAAAATGTCTTGGGTAAACTAGTTCCAATTTTTACCACCGGTAAATTCTTACCACAAGCATTCGTGACAGCGAAAGCTTGTGGCACTGTAGATTTTAGTCACTCAATAACAAGTATTGAGGGACTGAAATCTACAGTGCCACAAACATATATTGGGAAAAAAATTGATATTTCGCATTAATGAGCATTTCAGTGACAGTCACTGAAGTGCTCAATAAAGCTTCCTTTTATTTGATGATCTAAAAGTAATTCTGAAACTATTATGAAGAATCGTAATAGAATATTTTATTGCCATTAGTTATTAGCTTCTTTGCCATCTCAAATATAAAAAAAAAATTATCTAGGGACACTTAAACATTTAGAAAGAATTTTTCACCATTGTTCTTTCTAAAAATTACGTATTCTATACCAAATGTCTATCGAGCTTTCATCGACTAATCACATCACTAGCAATTTACAAAAAGTGTACGGTTCGAGAACGCTTATGTTGTCTCTATTGGTATATTTGCTCTTAGGAGCAGTCAAAGGAAAACCACGTATTCTATACATAAAAATAAGACATAATTCAAAAAAAATATTGCTGGGAAATGATTTTTATTTTTTAGTGTTACAAAAAATTGCAAATTGTACCGCGCAATGTAAAGGGCTCAACTCGCACGCAATCGCAAAACCGCGATAATTTTGCTTGACGGCGGCCCCGTTCGTTAGTGTCCGTGCGCATCGAGTGAGCTACATTGAACGCTAACGTTTTGAAGCCATTTTTTGTTATGAAATACTAAAAAAAATTATAATGTTTCTTTGGACAATAATTAAGAAATAACGTATAGAATACGTTTTCATAAAAAAATGAAAAAAAAAATTATGACTTTGACCTTCAATAAAATCGTAACTATCAATTTCCCAGGTATAGTCTAAAGGAAGAAAAATGTTATGACGGTGAGCAGAATACATGGTTCTCGTTTGACTGCTCATGTCTTTTACATCCTGTATAGTCGTCTTTTTTAAAAAAAAAAAATTTGAAATCAACTCAGAAGCCGATCCCAAACCACCTGTATTCAGGGTGTTGGTTATTTAATTTACATGTTGTAAAGTCAAAGTCAATGTCAAAATCAAAATTACTTTATTCATTTAGGTACAATTTGTACACTTATGAAAGTCAATTTTGATGCCATGTATATGTATATGTTAATATTCTAAAGAGAAAAGATTTTATGATTGTAACGAATATAATTAAAAACTAATGTACCGATTCCAACATTTTTTTCAAATGAAATTGAAATGAAATTTATTTATTTGTAAGAAACATGGTACCTGATGTTATATAGCATTTCATAGGTCGCAGAAATGTTTCGCTGAGAAATTCAGCATACAAATAAGGGTTTACAATAACCATTCCTAATATTTATTCAATTCAATGTACTAAATTAAATTCCCTTGTTACAATATTATAAAGTGCAAACAAAATAAATAATTGAATATGTCATTTAAATTGATCATTAAGAATGGTCCATTATTCCTGAATAAATAGGCTATATTTGATTGAATAAATAAAGTCCACGCATACAAATTCGCAGGCGTAGCGTTAGTATTGAATAAAGTTAACACGGTCAAAGTCAAAGTCAAAATTACTTTATTCATTTAGGTACAATTTGTACACTTATGAAAGTCAATTTTGATGCCATCGGTTCGAGAGTCTACCAGGAGGCCTTGTTCTGAGAAGAACCGGCAAGAAACTCAACAAGTTTTATCCTCCCTTTACAGTTTTCATAGTATTGATTTGGAAAGAGTCATAATTCACATTGTCAAGTCTTTAATAATTAATCATAATAATATAATAAAATAAAGGTAAACCAACAATGCAAAAATTACGCGGTTTCTAAGCGCTTTGAAAAACGTCAATAACTTTGTTCTCTAGAAAATGTTGATTGTATTAGATTGTGTGGTTATCTTATTGTACCTACTGTACTGTAACTAATAATATACTTGTTGATTCGAATTATCGTTTGTTAATTATTGACAAAAATATCTGATTTTATCCTGGAGCCAGGCGCAAATTAAAGCTAACCCAAGACTATACACCAGGAATCTCCACCGCTAGATAATAAAAAATTGGTTGTCTGTAAAGTCGGTTTACTGACGATAGTTGAACGTGACAACGTCTTAAGATAATACTGATGGAATGGTAGCATTTTTCAAAAGAAAAATTTAATTTCATTTGTTTTGCCCGCCTTACACGAGGTAACACCGCATGCGTCATGTTTTTTCGTGCGTGCAGCCGGCTCTATCGAATTATAAGACGTTGTCACGTCAAAAATAAAAAAAAACGTTTATTTATCAGACTACATAAAGGTCTATTAGGCTAGTAACAAAGAAACTTATCACCTATTTTAGTACTTATAGTTAATAGCCTCAACTTTAACTTTAATTATAAATTTGTCGATTTTAGACTAATTAAAATCCAAACATAGACACATCACAATCATCGTCATCATAACAGCCTTTATAATTCGCCCCACTGCTGGGACAAGGCCTCTCCTTGTCATCGAAGGTATAGGCAGTAGTCCACCACGCTTGCCCAATGCGGATTGGTGGACGGAGTATAAGGTGATCAATACCCCTTTGCTGATCCATCAGTCGCCTTCTACGACACTCATTGGAGGATATGGGGTGATGGTATTCTATTCCGCCGGCATAACATGGCTATCAGATCACAATAGATTAGAAAATCTATTTGTGTCTTTACCCGTATATGAATAAAATATTTTACGTACCTTATTTGTTTATCCTCCTCGAGACAATATTCACTATAAACACTTGTTATGAATGCTTCGAAGAGATCAAGTAACCTTGCTTGCAAATTAATTATTAATTAATCAGTTTTCCCCAACAAACCGGTTGCACACGAACATCGATACATCGAATGTCAGTACAGTAGCATCTAGCCAATCAGTGTCTACCTCCAGAACGTCTAATTAAATCAGGTTTAAAGTATAACTTAATGTACTGATACCGTGATAAGTTATTTTTGGTAGATTCGGTTTATTTTCTGAGAGAGTTTTGTGACTTTGCGGTTCTTGTAAAGTTGTTTGGTTAAGAGTATTTCTATTCTGTTAACCATGTAACCATGCTAATCTTCTTCCGATATATCAAAATGCAAAAAATAGACATAAAAATCGGACAACTCAAAAGTTGATAGAAACTTTATATTTTGATGTCATACATACATGTTTTGGTTGCAATAAGTCAAAGCATAGGTACCTACTCGAGTTATCGCGCTAACGCACATACACACACACAGAAATAATTTCAAAAACGGTATTTTTGGACTCGGGGAGGTCCAAAACGTGTAAATCCGTCAAAATGTCGAGGTGGATGTTTTTGACGATTAAGTACAAAAAAAACCTGGAGTAATCTCCCCTTGACTTTCTCGTATACCGGAAACGGCTCAAAAGTTGATAGAAACCTTAGGTATATTTTGATGTCATACATACATGTTAAATTTTGGTCACCCATCCGAGTACCGCACTTGGTTGCTTAACTTTCGTGATCGACGACTCAAAAGTTGATAGAAACATTATATTTTGATGTTATACATGCATGTTAAATTTGGTTGCAAAGTTAAAGCATACTCGAGTAATCGTGGTAACGCACACACATAATTCTAAAAAAAAATATTTTTGGACTCAGGGAGGTGTGTGCCAAAATGTGTAAATCCGTCAAAATCTCGAGGTCGAATTTTTGCAGATGTCGTGAAAGAAAACAACAAATTCACGTCAAATTATTTAATAAAACGGACGAAACTAAGAAGGACGTGTGTACGTTGATTGGTCGTAGCCCTTCTCTGCCATCCTGGAGTCGACCCAGTCGCGCAGGGCCGCGACGCTGGTGTATACTCCTGGGATGTAGTTAGCACCACAGTCGACGCCGGCGGACGTGATCCCGGCTTGGTAGTACCGGTCTGAATCGTCCTGTAAGAGAAATATTTATTTAATTTATTTAATAATTTATTGTACACATAGAAACATTAATGGAAAACACAATAATAACAATGTACAAAAGGTGTGGCTTATTTCTAAAAGAAATCTCTTCCAAACCACCTAGAATAGGAGATGTGCTACGAGACGTGAATGTCGTGTGTACCTAACCTATAGGTATATTAAATACATAAAGCTTATGTTAAAAAAAAAAACAATATAATACAATACAATATAATACATATTACCTATATAATTATACAATACAATATATACATATATGACATGAACATACAAGGAATCCTAATATAAAATAAGTCTAAAATTAAGAAAGGAATTTAACTCAAAGAAAGGTAGTGTTCTTTAACTCTCTTCTTAAAAAGTGGAAGTGACGAGATTTCTCGTATTGCGGGCGGTAGTGCATTCCATAGCTTAACTGCATGAACAGTTAAAGACTCAATGAAGAAATCAGTTCGGTAAGGATTGGAAGGAAGCGTGCGGAGATGCGATCTGCAGAGTATGCCAGGAGGACGCGCAAACTCAAAGCGCTCACGAAGGTAATTTGGACATGTTGGATTATGTAGGATATTAAAAAGAAGAAAAAATATGTGTGAGTTTCTTCGAAGTCGGATAGGGAGCCACTTTAGCCGAGATCGGAAATGAGAGACGTGATCATATTTACGTAACGTGATAATATATCAAATATACAAATGGTTTATTAGCCATTAAATGGTAATCCATTAAATATGGTAAGGCATGTGGCGTAGTGTAAAAAAAATACCTGGGCCAGATTATCACTCTGAATAAGTCTGGACAGGCAGAAGACATCGATCGAAGGATTCAGCTGGGATGGGCTGCATTTAGCAAACTCTCTGAAATCTTTAAGAGTAAGATGCCAATGATACTGCAACGTCGAGCGTAAATACAGTGTGTCCAACCTGTCCTGACGTATGAAGCTGAGACCTGGACGCTCACGAGAGAGTCCGTCCAAAAGTTGCAGGTTGCTGAAAGGAAAATGGAGCGTGCTGTGTTAGGTATAACACTTAAAGACCGGGTGAGAAATACGGAAATCCGTAGACGAACTGGAATACCTGACGTAGTCAGCTCCGTTACAAGGAAGAAGTGGCAATGGGCTGGACACGTGTGTCGCAGGACAGATGGAAGATGGGGGAAAAGGGTGCTGGAGTGGAGACCATGGACGGGGAGTAGGAGTGTCGTCAACTAACGAGATGGAGTGACGACATCAAGAAGGTGGCGGGAAAACACTGGATGAGAAGGGCACAAGACCGAATAGATTGGCGTGCGAATGAGGAGACGTGGCGTAGTGCGTAAGGTCGTTGTCTCCCATCCGGGAGGCTCCGGTTCGAACCCCGCCACGTATCAATGTGTTTTCAAATTTTGAATTCATATGTACGTTTAATCGACGCTTTTACGGTGAAGGAAAACATCGTGAGGAAACCTGCACACATTTATGAAGAAATTCTTAGGTTGTGTGTGAAGTCGACCAACCCGCACTTGGCCAGCGTGGTTGACTAAGGCCTAATCACCCCTAATGTGAGGTAGGCTCGAGCCCTCGGTGGGGACATTATATGAGCTGTTGATGATGATGATGGCAATAATGGTGTTTATAGTAGGTATACATTAAATCTGAGTTTTGACCCTTTTATAGCCAGTATCATACTGGAATGCAAAAATTTTAATTGATTACAATGTTAAATAAAAAAATCGGGAGTGGTCTCCCCTCGACTTTCTCTTATACCGGAAACGACTCAAAAGTTGATAGAAACCTTATATTTTGATTTCATATATGCATGTTAAATTTTGGTCACCCATCCGAGTACCGACCACGCACTTGGTTGCTTAACTTTCGTGATCGACGACTCAAAAGTTGATAGAAACCTTATATTTTGAAGTTATTCATGCATGTTAAATTTGATTGCAATAAGTTAAAGCATACTCGAGTTATCGTGCTAACGCACAGACACACGGACACACACACAGACATAATTCCAAAAACGGTATTTTTGGACTCAGGGAGGTCCAAAACGTGTAAATCCGGCAAAATCTCAAGGTCGAATTTTTAGACGATTACAAGACTTCCCCTAGTGGGATTTCCAACCTCTACACAATTCACAACGTCATATACACAACACCTTTATTTCAATGATTCCTCATAACTGTTCGTCAACACGAATGCTTATGCAACGAAACGACACCACTTTTACTGCACAAAATCCACTCCGAAGCAATTTTGAATTATCGAAATAAAGATAGATCCAGACCCCATGGTTTCCCGCCAAACACTATTTACCTATGGCGACCGGGCACCGCTAGTGATGTAGCTAATAAACACAGATTAGAGAGTATACAGGGTGTAAAAGACATGAACAGTCAAACGAGAACCATGTATTCTGCTCACCATCATAACATTTTTTTTCCTTTAAACTATACCTGGGAAATTGATAGTTACGATTTTATTGAAGGTCAAAGTCATAATTTTTTTTTATTTTTTAAATGAAATCGTATTCTATACGTTATTTCTTAATTATTTTATAAAGAAACATTATCATTTTTTTTAGTATTTCATAACAAAAAATGGCTTCAAAACGTTAGCGTTCAATGTAGCTCACTCGATGCGCACGGACACTAACGAACGGGGCCGCCGTCATGCAAAATTAACGCGGTTTTGCGAGTTGCGTGCGAGTTGAGCCCTTTACATTGCGCGGTATAATTTGCAATTTTTTTTAACACCAAAAAATAAAAATCATTTCCCAGCAATATTTTTTTTGAAATATGTCTTATTTTGATGTATATAATACATGGTTCTCGTTTGACTGTTCATGTCTTTTACACCCCAGTATGTCTAAAGAATAATAAAAGTTCTTACCGGATACGGACAGACCAGAGGTGACCCCGCATCGCCTTTGCACGTGTCGATACCGTCTCCACCCGCGCATATGTTAGTGGAGTCCAACATGACCCTTGGATTGACTGCAGTTCTCAGTTGGTGTAAACATTTATCCATGTTCACAATAGGAAGTTCCAACTGTAAACAAAAAAAATTTTTCTAGATAATCTTATGTAATACTAGAAAAAATACACTGAAAAAAATCGATCTGCCTCAGGCGGGAATTGAACCCAGCATCTTCTGCAATCCGGGCGGCTGCGTTAACCACTACGCCACCGAGGCACTGCTTTTCGCTGTCGAAATTTGTCAGTGCTTGGTGCTTATGTTTTTATGGTGAACATTGTTTCATCAAATCTTTGAAATTTGCACTTCTAAGATCCGAACGAAATATTTTTGCAAATATTTGACGCCCAGTTAAGATGAAATTTACCTTACATTATGGAATATTTTTTACAAACGCGTATATATTTTTAATTCTAGGAAAAAACATTTGCAAAAGATGCTGGGTTTGATTCCCAAAGATGCTCGGTTCGATTCCCGCCTGCCATAAAGTATGTAAAAGTAAACTGGACAAACAGACTGTCAAAAGAACAATAATAAAAGAACATTTTCCCAAATAAACTAAAATACATAGTTATGTACGTTTTTACACTTAACAGCCAGTTCCAGCAAGTTACACTTTTTACAATTTCGTAAAATACTAACTTACATTAAAAAATCGAATAATCCATTCCTATGAATTAAGTCGACTTTGAGGTAACTATTTGCAAAAGTATATTTAAAACGCAAAACTTGATGGACCGTTCGGAACATTAACCTGCTGCAAATATTTAGCCTCAGACCAATGTTAAGCTATGTGTGTGTGTCATTATGTGTGCACTGAGAGATCACATCGCAAATTCGTCAATGGTATATTGCAGGTTTCAGTAGAAGTTTTGAAACAATTGTAGAATTGCGTCCTGAAATTCGTAAAGAAATAGTTAAAAAGATACAGCCGAAATATGTGATCTCTCAGTTCTCACTGTGGTTCTCACATAGCATTTTCTACATCTGGGAAAATATTAAGTTTAACAAGATCTTCGCTTATGTATTTTTTGTAGAACTTAATTTACAACGAATCTGCTATATAACACGTTAAACAGCGTCGTTTACAAAAAAATATAATGTTTTTTCAGTGGTCTTTCAGTTCACACAAATGGGATTTCAATTATGGTGGTTTACCTGTAATATTATAAACAAATCCATATTATTTTCATCGCACCTTTTAGTAGCTAAACTCTAGGAAATATTGTAAAATAAAGAGCACGTCAAAAAACAGCTGTTATTCTATGCAAATGATATTTAATTGTGATCTCTCAATCCACACGTTTCAAATTATCCAATCATTTGTATGACAATCAAAATAATACCTAACATTGATGGTGTGTCATCCAATATTTTGTACACACGCAATTTTTAAAATGGCGCCATAATGTAAAAACAATTGACAGTCAAATGAAACAAACTGCATTCTACAGCCAAAGAATTCAATTTTCAAAAGTTGTAATTACTTTTTAAATATTGTTTATGTAAGTGGACAGTTCAGGAAACTTTTAGTGTGACCTATGTATTATTTTATTTAAGTACTAGACTAGTTGAGGTTAATGTGAAAGATTAGGTACAAAAATTCTTCTAAATTCCACGTGTTTCTTATTCCGAATTAATGGCGTGAATTAATTGTGTGCATGACGCAGTACTCCGAATTTGTTATACTTAAGTACAGAGTGACTGGGAGGGAAGATATTGAAAACTGGAAGCCACACAACCAATAATAAAGTGAAGACAACTGTTTTGACCCCCAGTACCTATGAATGTTTCATATCCTACCTGTCTCTTTCTAACTACCGCACAAGTAATATGATGACTTACGTACGTATGACGTCACGTCACGTGGCCGTCTAATACGTGTGCTCTAGTGGTAAGAAAGAGAAAAATAGGAAATAAGCGGTTTCAAGGTAAATTTTTTGCCTTCACTTTTTTATTGCTAGTGTGGCTTCCAGTTGCACCTATAAATTTCTTGATATTGACACATGATTCATATTTCTTACCCCAAATATAAGCAAATCAGTTAACTTAAAAAAAATAGCTGTTTGTTTTCCATACAAAAGAGCAACCTATGCAATCAAAATGCATGTAACAACTGATTTTTCAGGTCAATCTATTTGCTTCATATTTAGTGTAAACACTACCCACATTTACATGCAGAAAATTCAGCAAAATATGTTGTAACCTAATACCTTCTTTGTAACATTTAACTTGTACCATGTTTCATGCAAAAAGAAGTTTTCACCTCTCCAGCACCAAAATACCTCTTTTGCTGCCATCTTGAAGGAAAAACGGTTTTTGTTGCTAGCTTTGAACAAGACTGTAAAGTTCAATCTAAATTATTTTAGTAATTTTACTTTTAATTTTCAATAATTATTTTTAAGTTAATAAACATGTATCAAAGTATTGCCTTGCTCACTTATAACATTTTTATCGCTGGAGAGGTGAAAAGTTGCATGTTTCACACGAGAGCAAATTTTTTTTAGTCTCGTGCCTTTAAATCACTCACTGCGCTCAGTAGTCTATTTAGGAATCACTCGCTGTGCTCGTGATTCAATAAATTCTAGACTACTTCGCTGGTTCGTGATTTAATATCGGCACTTGCAGCAATAATTAACTTTTCTCACTTGTTGAACAAATAACTATTATTTCATTTCAAGAAAGAAACAAAGAAGACAGAAGCAAATCTTTATTTGGCTTTTAGCCGCTCAAGCGTCCTAATGTACCTGTATGCACCGCCTGCCAAGTCTTAGAAAATATATGACAGTGCGGGTAGGCCGCAAATAAAAATTTTAAAATACATCTGGATTTGTAAAAGAACACGGTCAAGTTGTGTTTTTATGAATGTAGACTAATAACTGCATCGAATGATGTCAAAAGCATTTCAATATCTTATCTATTTCAATTTATAAAAAATCTGTAAACAATGACATTTTTTTTTTTATTATTTTTTTATTTTTCTTACCCTTAAAATTTTTTTATTTTGAAAAATAAATCAATAACATGGTAGTTTTTTTTCTTTATAGGGTAGATGGATACATTCTTAATTTTGGCACAACTGTTTTCAATTTTGGCGCGGACTTTGAGTTGCATCTATTATTTATATTAAACACAGTGCTGTTTTTAGTTATATCATATCTAGTGTGTATTGCAAATTAATGGTACATAATGGACAAACAAAAACATCGAACAAAGAGTTTGTCTTAAATTTTGCATCGCCAATGGAATTTCGTGTTCGGAGTCACTGAAAATGTTACAGAAGGCATACAGTGAATCGACTTTGCCAAAAACACGCGCTTAAGAGTGTTCAAAGTGTTCAAAAAGCGGTCGAGATGTGATGGAAGATTTGCCTCGCTCTGGTAGGCCATCAACGTCTGCAACTGAAGTTAGCATCGCAAAGTGAAGGAAATAGTGATTGAAAATCCTCATTCAACTTTGAAAGAGATAGCCGCCAAACTTTCTGTATCTCACGAGTCGATCCGTACCATTTTAAATAATCACTTAGGTATGAACCATATTTGCCGCTCGGCTAGTCCCAAAAGACCTGAATTTTCTCCAAAAACTTAATCGCATGAGAGTCGCTGAGGACATGCTAGAACGAGTCAATTTCGACCCAACATTCATGAAACGCATTGTTACTGGTGACGAGACGTGCGTTTACGAGTTTGACATGCAAACTAGTCAACAAGCTTTGGAGTGGTGCCTTCCAACTGAACCGAAACCGAACAACCACGCCAAAGTCGATCAAAAGTCAAAGTCATAACTGTTTTTTGTGACTCTCGCGTTGTTGTGCACTAGGCATTCTTGCCGGAAGGCCAAACAGTAATTATAGAATATTATTTGAACGTTATGCGGCGTTTAAGAGAGCAAATTTGACGAAAAAGGTCAGATTTATAAACGGATTTTTGACCAGACACTCAACAAATACCATCGAGCAACCACCATATTCACCAGATATGACTCCAGCAGACTTATTTCTTTTTCCTAAACTCAAATTACCACTTCGTGGCACCCGTTTTTAATCGGTAGAAGACATAAAGGAGAATTCGCGGCGAGAACTGAACTCAATTCCTGAAAGAGCGTTTGAAAAATGTTTTGATGATTGGATTATTCGTTGGCGTAAATGTATCGTGTCTGAAGGAGCCTACTTTGAAGATGATAAAATGAATTTGGATGTTTACCGGTACTTTCTTGGCAGAGTAGTGAATTAAAATATATCCCTACACCGGTTTTAATCAAGAATTAATCTTCTTATAATAGGTATATAATTTCATTGCAAAGTCTGTTCACATCGCTTCAAAATTAGGTCTAAAAATCCACAAAATGTGACAATTTTGACGTAGGTAAATCGAGTGCACACCCTTAAAGAAGACACTTTAGATGATTTGATGACCACAATTAAATTGGATACTTACTTAATTAGCCTTAAACTTACCATTTTCAAAACGTTCTCCGTTGCATTATCCGACAGAGTTCTCTGACCCCAGCCGGTAACTATACAGTCAGTGCCATGGTCGGCCAACTCAGTAGACCGGGGAAGGCAGGCGTAACCCACGTTGGGCGCTGGCTGTACCTCCTTCGCGAGGAACAGCAAAGCTATGTTGTGACTGAAGCGAGCTGCAAAAAGACCGTAAAGGCTGATTTACATGCGTATTCACAAACATTACTACGAGGTTTCACAATTGCATTGAATAGTTCACATCGTTGAATGTACTGACGTTTTATCACTGCAAACCTGCAAACCTCCTTCAAACTTTAAACTTTTGACATCTGGATGTTGCTTTTGACATTTTGACCTATGCGTTGGGTAGGTTGCTAGCTACCTAACACCCGTATTCGCAAGCAATACTTGTCTAAGTAAAAACAATGCTATACAAAATAAAGCATTTCTCAGTGCGTGCCATATTGCAAGGCTTTTGAGGGCCCATAGTGATATCAGGGACGATATCTATTTCGAGATCCAAGATGGCGGTTGCGGCTTTTTAATATAAAATCAATATGGGTATCATTTTCGTGGTTTTCGGAGGTCCCGATTCCCAATACAACAACCATTTTCAGACCCAAGATGGCGGACGCGACTTTTTAACATAATGTCAATATGGGTATCGTTTTCGTGGTTTTTGGGGGTCCGGATTGCGAAAAATACATCTATATCGAGATCCAAGATGGCGGACGTGACTTTTTAACAAAATGTCAATACGTATCATTTTCGTGGTTATCCTTAGACAAAGAATTCTTTGTCTAGGTGGTTTTCGGGATCCCGATTCCAAATACGACATCTATTTCGAGATCCAAGATGGCAGTTGCGACTTTTTAATATAAAGTCGATATGGGTATCATTTTCGTGGTTTTCGGGGGTCCCGATTCCTAATGTACCATCCATTTTGAGAGAGAATAAAACGCCAGTACATTCAACGATGTGAACTAGGCAACAGAAACAAACCAATCACAGAGCTTTATTCAAACTTTTAAGTGTAAATTGAAGCTCTCGCTATTGCAAAATCAAAAAGATCTTGAACTCCAGCAGTTTGTCCATGGGCGGAAGTGTAGATTGTGATAGTTTAATATATAATGACTTATATATGTAGCTATTTATTATTTATTTGTTTATTCGATACGATTCGATAGTACCTTATGTTAATGTTGACACAAATATAGTATTTTTTTTTATTTTTTTTATTAGTAAAGTAAGCATAGTATTATATTGAGTTTATGTTGTATATTGAGTAGTGTTATGTAGAATTTTCCTATTTATTCTAACGTTTTCGTTTCTTTTTCTCGTGTTTTTCTCAAGGTTGAGGCTGAAAATCAGCGATTTGCTCTCGGGCAAATATCTACGCTGAGCTTCAACCTATTTGTGACGCTGCAGCACACACACATACCTCTCACTTTGAGGTTAACAATTAAATTATGTAATAGCTTTGTGGTTAGTGAGATAATTTAAGATGTGTAATTATGCGTAAGTTCATTTTATTGTTGTGTTTTTATATATGTGTGTGTGTGTTCTGTTAATCAAATAAACGATTTATCTATCTATCTATCTATCTAATGCGTTTCTTTAACTAAGAGTCGAGACACCACATAGTAATGTTTGTTAATACGGGTGTAAACCGTGTGTAATGTTTGAGTTTAAGTGCAATGGATGAGAAAAATAAAACAAGATATTTTACCTGACAACATGTATGTCCCGGAAGCCCGGAAGCCATCATGGGAGCGAGAGAGCACAGACGAAGAGAACACAGATTAGTAAACCCTCCTTTCCAACCATAGATATCATAAGTCTCTGACACTACACCGTGCGTTCATTCTAAAGTACGCATAGTTCCGATCCCCACTTAAGTTTTGTCTATGAATAGGTTTTTACGACCCTGTGCGTCCACGCGCACTATGAGACCTCAAAATCCTTGCCATATGGCACGCACTGAGGAATGATTTATTTTGCATAGCATTGTTTTATTCGAAGAAAGCCAGTGTTGAATACGCACTGGCCCATTGATCTGGAATCGCGAGTGCGCAGACTTCAATATTAACGCCACAGATTTAATAATAGAAAGAAAGAAAGAATGAAGAAATGTTTATTTGATACACACACTACAAAACACAAAGTAAACTATAATTTAAAATCAGGTTGGGATAGTAAGTGATCTTAAACATTATATTTTAATAACACAATTATTACACATAATACAAGGAGAAAGGCCAAGTAGGCGTTTAACTTGCGACATTGCCGCCACTTCGCCTTCCGATAAAGTCAAGTGAATACGTCTCAGCGATTTGACCGATCTCCTTTGCGGCTGTGCTTAACTTTCATCGCTTCGCAGTCCTTAAGACGCGCGCAATGAATAGTGTATATTACGGCATGCTCAACTAGATATGTTATGTAGTACGGCCGCTGATCGCGACACTCGGTTTTCCTATGAACTCGGCGATTCGACCGATCTCCTTAGATTGATATATCTGTGATTGACGCCTTCTGTCTGCGTGTGAATGATGCGGGCAGTTCTCGATGCCAGCACTGGCGCCTGTTACACTTACCTCGTGTACGTACATCAGGCTTAATTCTTCATTATTACAGTCTTTATAATTCAAACCACTTCTGGGACACAAGGCCTCTCCTTGTCATCGAAGGAGGTTAAGGCAGTAGTCCACTACGCTTGCCCTACGCTGATTGGTGGACGGAGTATGAGGTGATCTCCCCTTTGCTGATCCATTAGTCGCCTTCTACGCCACCCATTGGATACGGGCTGATGCGAAAAAGAGAATAATTTCGAAGTATCTGAAAGTCCATACCTGAGTTGAAATTGCTGTGTCTCGTGACGCTCTCGACCTCAATAGTTTGGTAAGGGTAGAACTCATGAGTATCCATCAGATCGTAAGCCCCAGCTCGTACAACTAGTCGTTTCGCTCGCACCACTGGCAGGGCAGCAGTCAGAACAACACGAGGATGAATCAGCGAGCCGCCACATAGGTATTTTTCGGTGTGATACTTGATCCTATAGGAATAGACAGGACACTGTGATGAGTTACATCTAGTGTTGCCAGGTCCAAGGGGCAGATGCTAAGACGTTGGAATTCAGGGTTTTAGGTCGGGACAAACAAAAAATACTTTTTTTTTAACAATGGCTTAATTTATTGTTAAACACTACTAATGTTATTTAATAGGAAATCTTATTTAAATCGTACAATAATAGTAAAACTTGCTAGACTAGTATAAATCACAAAATCTAAATATACATAACTCAAAGGTTGCTCATGCAAAGGTTGTCCATGCTCAAAGGTGACTGACTGACTGACATTTTCTTTTTATTTGAACAGATGGCAAACAAGCTTGCGACCCACCTGGTATTAAGTGGGACCGTCGCCTATGGACACTTGCAATATTAAGGGTAAACCACTTAACACTGCAAGTGCGTTGCCATTCTGGGGCTAAGATGATATGCCTTCCATGCCCAGTAATTACACTGGCTACCTTTCCCTTCAATCCGAAACACAGCGAACTGCTTCACGGCAGAAATAAGAAAGGCGGTGGTACCTACCCAGGCGACCCTACATATGGGTCTACCACCTAGTAAATAGACATAGTGATCTATCAACGCAAAGCCCAAACCACTGGACGGATCGGGCTGAAATTTGGCATGCAGGTACATGTTATGACGTAGGCATCCTCTAAGAAAGGATTTTTGGAAATTCCACACCTAAGCGGGTAAAATGACCACGCGGACGAAGTCGCGCGCGGAAGCTTGTATTACAATTAAATCAAGGGAATAGATGAACGGAGATCTTGGTTGAGTTTGCAGAAGCAGACACGAAGATTACTCGACTCTGAGCGAGAGAGAAAGAAGTAGTAATGCAATGTGCGCGATTTTGAAGGCATTGTGGCACTCTACATAGGTGACATAGTGATGCGAATGCGACTGGTGCTATGAGCAACTTTTGAACAATATTTTTCAGTTTATTCGTAATCTTCTAAGCAATCCCTTTCATTTGATTTTCGTGTCATGCGAGTTCCCAAAAAACAACTATTCCGCCATCTTGGGCCGTCCGCCATATTGGATTTAGAATGACGTCGCTTAGCTTAAGTATGCATTGTAATCCAAATTAAACGTGTATGCAAAGTTTCATCACAATCGGTTGATGATAACTGCTTTAAAATTAAGTTGCAAGTTTTGACCCGAATATATAACATGTAATTTAAATAACCAACACCT
This sequence comes from Elophila nymphaeata, assembly GCA_955850985.1. NCBI lineage: Eukaryota > Metazoa > Arthropoda > Insecta > Lepidoptera > Crambidae > Elophila > Elophila nymphaeata. The sequence goes on from OY039093.1 coordinate 5,673,654, forward strand.
CCAAACCCAATTTCAAAAAAAAAAAAAAAAAAAAACTGCCAGAAAATATTACAATATTAAAAAAAAACCTTTTTTTTATTTTTTATTGATATCAACTCAGAAGCCGATCCCAACCTACCTGTATTCAGGATGTTGGTTATTTAAATTACATGTTGTAATTTGCATACAATCATTGCAAGTTAAATATAACATTTAAAAATTAAGTGGACTGCTGAGTAATTCAGAGTGTAACATCTGTTCTGGTTGTTGGCTCACCGAAGCTTTCAGTGTATCCCACCAATTCCATGGAAATACAAAATGTAAATTGAGGGACAAATTTCCATGGAAATGCAAAATTTTATCAAGTGTTTTTCCTAGTTAAATCCCATTATTTCAATGGTGACCATTCACAAATGGTGACAGCTTTCTCAGAATTCATTATGGTGCGCTAAAGGGGCAATAAGGATCTTTATAAAATACCCACAAACAATAAAAAAGAAAGAAGTAGAAGACCACTAAAGAGGTCGTAACTCATCTTATTGACTGGCAGTAACTTTGCCAAATCACAAAACAAAATATTTCTTTCGTATCATGACATCCCTGGAGTGTACTCTTCATCATCAACAGCTCATACAATGTCCCCACCGAGGGGCTCGAGCCTACCTCACATTAGGGGCGATTAGGCCTTAGTCAACCACGCACGGGTTGATCGACTTCACACACAACCTAAGAATTTCTTCATAGGTGTGTGCAGGTTTCCTCACGATGTTTTCCTTCACCGTAAAAGCGTTTAAACGTACATATGAATTCAAAATTTGAAAACACATTGGTACGTGGCGGGGATCGAACCAGTGCCTCCTGGGTGGGAGACGACGCTCTTAAGCACCACGCCAACGACGCTTCTTGTACTCCCAGTCCCAGTCTTAGTCCCAGGTATATCATGTAAGCAAAACAGTGTGTCATCAATTAATCAATCAACAGCCTGTGTCCGTCCACTGCTGAACGCAAACCTCCGTCATATCTGGAGGGACCTATATTGAATAAAGAATGACGTAACTTTTGCCCCTGTGTCAAATAAGTTTGTGGCACTGTACATAGATTTGCCTTGTCAATGAAAAAGCGTTGTGAAAAGTCTCCGGGCGAGCTCAACGAATAAATTCCTAACTTAGTTCGTAAGAGTTAACAAATTCTGTAACCTGTGAGTGGTCACTGGCTTCCGTACCACCTTATATGTTCTTGCCACCTTGTTGAACCTATGCACCTTTTGTCTTGTATATATCTTTCTTTCCTTTTTACGACACGGTACAGGAGAATGGGTTTTGATTCTATAGTTTCTTTTTGTTCCTTTATATCTTCTTTCTTTCTTTCTTCCTTTATATCTTCCCTCTACTTCGGATGGTTCTTGCCTTGGTAAAATAAACAAAAATGTTAGTGATAGGAGATAATTACGCTCGTCTTTCAAAATGCAGCAAATCCAAAAAGCAACTGCGTTTATTTTTAAGCTTAAGCTTGGATTGAGTGTACTAATCTTTTTTTAAGAACTTGAATTTGTTCCATTGATCCAATATGATATTTTAAAATTCAATTTATCTCAAAATAAAAGAATATTCATTTTAAAATGCATTTATAGCCTTTCTTAAGTAACTATAGTGACTATAACTTTGTGATCAATTATAATTTCTATTGAAACTATTTTGTTATTATTTAGACAATTCGGGACTTTTTGCTTCACTGCGACCTATAAAGCTCTATAGATCGAACTAGCCTCCAAGTAATTCCTATTTAGGCACTATCTAAAAATGATAAGATATTACTATCTTGGATTGTTTTGATGTCGTCTAGGTCAAGAATGTGTCTTCCCAAATGTCGGCTTCTTTTGTGAATGAGACATTAACAAGAGCACAGGAGGTGTATTGGTGTTTCACGCTCCTGTTCACAGAATCTGCAAGCATCAGTATCTTTTAGTCTCATATTGTAGAGATGTCTGTTCAGCTTGCAGTGGCCAGTCAAAGCCCTAATCAACACGCTCAGGTTGCCCCTGTTAAGCTTGAGTAGCTCGTCAGTGCGCTTGCGAGAGTATGGCTCGATTAGTGCTTTTAAGTCTGCGTTCTTTGCCAGTCCATCTTTGCCTCTAGGAGGAGGTGGGTTTTTAAGTATTGCATAGTCTGGTCCTTTGAGATAACACAGAAAGGTTCTGGGCCAAACTGTAGACCTTGAGCCCCAGGCCTTGCTAGCTCATCGGTCTTTTCGTTACCGATGATTCCAGAACGACCCGGTACCCATTTGAGGGTGATCTTGTTTTGTTGTCCCAGGTCATTTAGTTTTTCCACGCAGTCTTTTACTAGCTTTGAAACTATGTAATCACAAAGGACTTTTCCTTTGTGATTAAAACGTTTTTCAACACGCTTATATTAGTTCCCCTTGTATGTTTGTTTGTATGTATGTAACTGACTCGTTTAGGCTCGATTTTGACCCACTTTAAACGGTCAGATTTCATTTATACTTTACAGACTTATCAAAGATCGATGACATTACAATAATTCGATAAGAATATCCCATTATCCTGATTAGAATCTCCAGGACTAATAAATTAAACATTTGGGATGTTAGTTCAGTTATACGTCACTAGATGGCGATTTCATTAATAAGTTGGCGGTGTTAAGATTTTTTTTAATAATATAAGTACTTTACGTACGTACTTATGTACGATACGGACGGACATGTTAACAGCCTTAATGCCGACGCGCTCAATGAAGAGCGTGACTTATGGTGAGTCTGAGTGTGACTTATTGTGAGTGTTACTCAACGCTGTCTCTTAAACGTAAGGTTCATAATTGTAAATTGTGGGCGTGATTGCGTAGTACGGTTTTGTTCTTTTGAGTGCGTACATTAATAGTAAGTAGAGGGGATAAAGCGGCGACTTAGCATGCATTTGTTTTACATGGAGATGATATCGATGTAGCGAGCTAAACAGCGACCGCGAGGTATCGCAGTGACGCATCTTCGGCATGTTCCTACCCTTAGCATGCATTTGTTTTACATGGAGGTGATATCGATCCCTGCGGTCCATAATGCGCAAACATTACGAACGTTACCAACAGTGCAAACGCCTTGGACCGAATTGAATACGGTGCTATGTGCACTATTTGCGTGCAATCAATTTGATCCACGTTGTGTGGGTAAATGTCAAACGTCTAAGAAGAGGATATGTAAAAACCATTTAAACACTAAAATAGCACCATATCAAGGATTATTAATAGAGTAAAATAAAATTATTGTAGCAAATAAAGTAGCTATAACGGGTCTTTATTAATTCAAAACTCAAATATTTACTCTAATAATTCATACACATAGACGTCAAATTCGAGTTTGATGACGTCACATATTTTCGTTGGTACGAATACGTTCAATTTGATTCACTCCGTGTGCGCGCTATCGGTGCCGATAGCGCACATATGCGCAATTTGGACCTCGGTGGATGTAGCGAGCTAAACAGCGACCGCGAGGTATCGCAGGAGGAGGAGGAGGAGGTTCCTACGACAGTATCCGGAAGGGCTCGCGATGCTGTCGCGCGTTTCAAAAACGCCTGCTGCGATGCTAAAAGTAGCAGTATGTAAAGGGTCTTAAAGTCCCCCCCTATATTGCACGATGTTATCTTGTTACTAGCGTCTATTCCTGCCGGAATGTCCAATCTATAAGGAATGAAGTCTAGTGGATGGGCAAAGCACGAAAGAATGAACACACAAAATATCACGTACAAGACGTCAGACTACGAATTAACGATACTCAGCTTAGGTCCTAAACTGGATCGCGATACGGTGGTTAGCTGATCCCAGTGGCGTAACTATAGGGTGGCATGGTGGCAAAATGCCACACTGACATTTTTAAATTTAAAGAACGAAAAATTTCAAAACTAGGGGGGGGGGGTGTATATGAATTTGCCACGGGCCCCACATGATATAGTAATAGGGGCCCCGGTAGTGTCACTGACATGTCACGGGCCCCACATGATATAGTTACGCCACTGGCTGATCCTTTACCAGGACAGATGTTACACTCTTAATATCAGAAGTTCGGTTGTTGTGATGCTTACTGGAATATTGCGACCACCCAGCTGAACTCTCCAGACAAGGCTGTATCAACACCGAGGTGACGGAAACTGATCCCTGACTCTTGTCTCACTCCGCAGCCCTGAAAACATATTTTGAAATTTAATCCTGAACAATATCCTGTCAATACCCAACATTTATTTATATCGTATTGGCGACAGTCATGCTTTCGTCTATCTTATAAGAATTTCTCTGCGTGATCATATCAGAAATGAGGTTTCATCATTCAGGAGAACTTAAATAATGACATTCTCTTTTTTCGAAAGTAGTTAAATGTCCCTACTGGCCGTTGAGAATTATAACAATCGAATGAAAATGTCGTCGGTTTCGGAGTCAGAGGAGGAATTAATCTTACTGTGGTCAACAACTTTAAAAAGGCGTCGTATTATCTGGGTGCATGATATCTATGAAAAAAAGAAAAAGGTTGGGAGAAAATATAACGGGTGTAAAAGACATGAACAGTCAAACGAAAACCATGTATTCTGCTCACCATCATAACATTTTTCTTCCTTTAGACTATGCCTGGGAAATTGATAGTTACGATTTTATTGAATATCAAAGTCATAATTTTTTTTTAATATTTTTATGAAAACCTATTCTAAACATTATTTCTTAATTATTGTCCAAAGACACATTATCATTTTTTTTAGTATTTCATAACAAAAAATGGCTTCAAAACGTTAGCGTTCATCTCACTCGATGTGCGACACAAACGAACGGGGCCGCCGTCTGGCAAAAATATCACGGTAATACGAGTTGCGTGCGAGTTGAGGGCTTTACGTAGCGCAGTACAATTTGCAATATTTTTAACACCAAAAAATAAAAATCATATATTTTTTGAAATGTGTCTTATTTTGATGTATAGAATACATGGTTCTCGTTTGACTGTTCGTGTTTTTTACACCCGGTATTAAGTAAAGAGTTACCAGACACATGAAGACCGTTTTTGTTCTTAATTTAAAATCGTATAAGTTTTTCAGTAAATTCCAAATCCATCGTTCCTATTTCGCTCATAAAAATTGTCGATTGCCACAGCCGCGTCCGAGTCACACGCGGAACCGCTCCAAAATGGCGGACAATGGGTAGAGATGTAGACGGCGCCTGAGCAAATGAGCGATATCATGTTAGAAAAAGACCACACCATAGTCAGTTTTGTACGTTAGAGCAGGGAATTTTGCTACTGTTTCGCCGCCAAAGAACTCACAGCAAAACTATTGCGGTTTCGCCCTTTTTCGCAGCGGATGTGTGCTACAGGCCTCATCCTCAGTGGGAACAAAGCCACTGGTCCCAACTGAGAATACACGATTTGTTTCTTGCTACGATCCTTATGCACATTTCTTTCGCTTCGTTTACTTATTACCGTCCTAAATCCTCAACTGTTACGGTTCGAACACTTTTAACCTGTAGTCCTACTTTTGAAACCAAGCAAAATCGATCGACATAATGGACGCTCCTACGATGGGTTTAGACACTAACGTCAATTTGGATTCATAATGCGTGGGTATATATTCTTTATTGTACACATGAGTAAGAGAAATATACATTTAGAAAAGTATGTACAAAGGTGAGCTTATCTCTATTAGAGATCTCTTCCAGCCAACCCTAGCTTTAGTTTGATAATTTGGATGCGGGATTAATGTATACAAGCAGCAAATTACCATAATTAATTTTGACAAATATTATTACTTACATACTAACTACATAAATACTTAGATATAATTACATACTTACACAATATAAAAAAAAACTATACTTAAATAAAAACTATTACGAATAAGTATACATAAATAAACATACATATATATATATATATATATATATATATATATATTTATATATTAATATAAATAAATACTCTTATGACAAATTCGAGAGGTAGTACTCTTTCAACTTATGTTTAAAAGTAGTCACTGATACCACGGTAATATTATCGTGCTGATACACTCTCTCTGATGTTGATCGGCAAATTATTCCATAAATGTGTAGCACGCACAGTGAAAGATCTGGCAAAAAACTTGGATTTGGAAGGAGGACGAACCAGGGTTTTTGTGACACAAGCACGTCTAGGACGAGAACTACACGGAAGGAAATCAAAGTGGGAGCGCAAGTAAGCAGGATGTTGAGGATTGTGAAGGATTTTATATAGTAGGGTAAGGATGTGCACATTTCTGCGAAGTCGGATAGGGAGCCACATTAACTTCGAGCGAAATTCAGAAACATGGTCAAATTTACGCAAACCGAAAATGAACCGAATTGCCAGATTTTGTAGGCGTTCCAACTTGTTAAGTAGCTCCTCTGTTGCATCCAAATAACAGACATCAGCATAGTCGAGAATGGGGAGTAGGAGAGTTTGAGCAAGCATAACTTTAGTCTTAAATGGCAGGAAATATTGAAGACGCTTTATTGAAGGTATAAGGTAAGAGCGTCGTCTCCCACCCGGGAGGCACTGGTTCGATCCCCGACACGTACTAATGTGTTTTCAAATTTTGAATTCATAATGTACGTTTATCGACGCTTTTACGGTGAAGGAAAACATCGTGAGGAAACCTGCACGTGCACACACTTATGAAGAAATTCTTAGGTTGTGTGTGAATTCGACCAACCCGCACTTGGCCAGCGTGGTTGACTGAGGCCTAATCGCCCCTAATGTGTGGTAGGCTATTACATGAGCTGTTGATGATGATTGCGTGGGTATTGAGCACGGATTTTGTAAGAACTCAATATGATCCAACTGAGCCCTTAGTGTCTAAACTCAAAAGATCTTTAAGAAATTGGTTTTGGTTTCAGAACTAACTTTCATATGTTTTCGATTTGGGTCTTCTCCGCTACGCATCACCACTCTGTCTCGGAGTGGAGATTGTATACATTTATGTATTACCTTTAATGGTGCATTAGTCAGCTTTTGGATGGCTGGTATGTCGACGGGTGTGTTGATTGGGTTGTCGACGGGTTCGTCGACTGGTTTGCCAACTGGTCTGTCAGCTGGATTGTTGAATGGTTTGGTGCCTCGATTGTTGTCAGTAGGCAACTTACAGCACACTTCATTCTTCTTGCAAGAGTCCTGCAACCTGAGAAATTGGAGAAAGTTTTTCGTTATCCTGACATTGACATTGACTAATGACATTGATCTCACTTGATGTTAAATGAGATGAATCGGGGTGATTCGATTCCGTAGTACTGTGTTGGTTTGGTCGGTGGAGGGACTTGTTTCAAGGCGACGAAGTAGTTACCAGACCAATCGATTGATCGAAGTTGATCGATTGATGCGGTGGCTTTGATTGATCGA